>JBBBDQ010001120.1:390000-775000 GCA_037127315.1 Ascarosepion bandense | reverse complement strand
GGCTTCCCTGTGTCTCTTCTACAAATACTTTTACGGCTTCTGCTTCGATGAACTTAGCTCACTGGTGCCCCCTATATATGGATTTCCTCGAGTCGCAAGATTAGCAACTAGGTCCCACCCTTTTATTGTGAAACCAATAAAAATATAAACGCACATTCTACTCCGTCAGCTTATTTTCTCGCACTTCCCGCCTGTGGTATTTTCTTCCATTTACTTGCTTCCCCGACAGTTACAATCTTTAAGAATTTAAATGTAAAGTCAGTATTCATCTCCTATCACACTAACCTGCACCCTCTCTCTCTCTCTCTCTCTCGTGCTCCTTTTTCAGACCACTCCGCTCTCATCATTATTCTCATATCTTCTGTTACCCACTTCCTGACACCTCCTATAACCTGTCACTCTTTCTCATAACTTTCTCCTATGTAACCCCCTTCAAAACAGTGGCGGTAAAATGCCTTGCTTGGGGCGATATGATCATAAAAAAATTAAATAATGTACATTTGGGTACAGAAATAATGCAATGTTTGATGTACGGTGATTTTCTAAGGCCAAAAGTATGGGGCACCCAATGACGATATGCCAACTGCATAAATTGCTTCTCTCAACACTGGAATTATTTTACTTTCGAGGGCTCAGAATCGAATGTAACAGAGGAGCTATATTGTGGTCTGTAGAGATATTTTACGGCAAAAATACGTGCTATCAGTAGCAATAATATGATAAACGCAATCTGAATTTTAATTCAAATATAAATCTATAACGTCATGAATATGACAATAAAATTGGAAAATAGTACAAACAATATAGTGTTTGTTTATATTCTATCTATCTAGCTATCTATCTCTCTCTCTCTCTCTCTCTATATATATATATATATATATATGTGTGTGTGTGTGTGTGTGTGTGTGTGAGAGAGAGAGAGAGAGAGAGAGAGTTGTGGTGCATTGGATATCGGCTCGGAACGAGAAATCGGGGAGCCGAGTTCGAATTCCAGCTGAATTCATTGCATTCACTTACGTTCAAATACCCTTGGGAAAGGTATTAATCTGTCTATTCCTTCCAGTTATGGGTTAAATAACAGGACAGATTGGGTTGTATAGCCTTGGCTGGCAACCAGTCTATCGCAGAAAGCAATGGCAACCTACTGCGGGATAATCTTCTGCCCAGTCAGTCATGTCTCTTCCGAGACATGATCGTCCAAGCGTGTATCACGTATGGCACTTAACTGACTGACTGAACTGAATATGAAGAACTAACAATATGTAAAGAACGGAAAACACACCACTTACTTGCTAGCCAGGATTCGACCACGACTTGCCTGAAGAGACCTACGTAGTCGAAACCCGGGTCTCTCTCTCTCTCTCTCTCTGTATCTCTCTCTCTCTCTCACTGGTTTGCATTCAAATATAAATCTGTGTAAGGAAATATATTTTTCTCTCTACCTAACAGGAAAGGAAAAGCCGAGATGAGTGTTTACACTATTTACCTTGTTCGAATCATTGTCAGGTTCTTTATAATCATATTCACGAGGTTTCGATTGTTGTACACTTCACGTGAGGTACCGGAGTATACTGTCCTAGTTCTAAGTTACATATCATTTACTGTATGTTACAGTTTAAGTTATCTCCCTGTAGTAACTAAACTCTCCAAGTTTTTTGTTCCTCTCGGTTGTTGCCAGGAATTGAACTTACAACTCTTCGGGTAAAATCACTGCAATTACTTCAACCAACATTTTTTCACCTAGGAAACATGGTCCAGTGTATAAAATCGTTCATTGAAATAATCTAGTAAAGGATTCGGTTCGAAATTCCAATGTATATCATCTGAAGAAGTCCGGAGCGTACAACAGCCGAAACGTCGTGAATTTGACATTAAAGATGAGGACAATAGTTTGAACAATATAGTGTAAATGCTTTTTTTTTATATTCAAGCTCTCTTTCTCTCTCTCTTTCTTTCTCTTTCTCTCTCTCTCTTTCTCCCTCTCTCTCTTCTGTCTCCCTCCCTGATTCGCTTATACCCTGTAGAACATCAGGCCATAGCCTCACTACGCTACGTACTATATTCGAATCATCCTCATTTTTCTTTTCCTCCATATTGTAAATGTGAAGAGAAAGATAGATTTTTTCCAAGAACTGCTACTTTGATAGACTCGTGTGTGGATGCTCTCATGAACATTACGATCTTAACTCCTTCAAGTCAAAAATCAATCGTTGTATATCATCCGTAGCCTTATAATTTTACTTTATATCACCTACTCTTACATTCATATCCAGTAACGCCAGACCTTCTATGGCTTTTGAATATTGTATTGGGTAAACTTTAGTCTGGAAATCTTTTGCATATATAAGAATATGAAAAGAAAGGACAGAGCATAAACCACAAGAAAAACTGAATGCATAGTCATCAATAAAAAGAGGAGACCAATATGCCAAGTGCAAGTCGGAGGATCTAAAATAAAACAAGTAAAAAAATTCAAATACATGTGAAGCGTTTTAACAGAGGATGGAAAGTGCGACAAGAGGATCCAAAGACGCATTGGCTTGTCCGAAGACTCATTTCAGAATCTAACCAGAATACTGAAAGACAGGAAAATCTAATTAGAAACAGAGAATAGAGTGCTGAATTGCTATGTGATATCTGTCCTTCTGTATGGAAGTGAATTTTGAACCATCTCATCAAAGATGAAGGAGCGGCTTGAGGCAGCAGAAATGATGTTTTACAGAAGGATGCTGAGGATACTATGGATGGAGGTGTTGAAAAGGGTGCAAACAAGAAGAAAACAGATACTAAATATCAGGAAGAGACAAATGAGGTTCCTGTGACACGTAATAAGGAAGGAAGGCCTGGAGAACGTAATACTCACAGGTCGGATAAATGGAAAAAGAGACGGGGAAAGCAGCGCGAGACGTACTTATTAGGTCTGAGCAAATGGTTGACGGAACGGGGCTTGGAAGAGATACCAAGAGAAAAATATTGAGAGCGACAAGAGACAGAGCCAAGTGGAAGTCCATGATCGCCTACGTCCTGAAGGGACACGACACATGAAAAAGAAGTATATATGTGGTACTTAGACTATTTTGTTAATTTAAGCCCAGTACTAGACTTCAGAGGGTGTAGGAGGTGCGTTGTAAGCAGTGGATATCGACTCGGAACGACAAATCGAGTTGCCGAGTTCGAATTCCAGTTGAATTCCTTACATTCCCTTACGCACAAATACCCTTGGGAAAGGTATCAATCCGTCTCTTCCTTCCAACTATGGGTTAAATAACAGGACAGAATGGGTTCTATAACCTTGGCTGGCAACCAATCTACCACAGACAGCAATGGCAACCTACTGCGGGATAATCTTCTGCCCAGTCAGTCACATTTCTTTCGAGACATGACCCCTCAAAGCGTGTATCACGTATGGCACTTAACTGACTAGACTTCAGTCAACTACTACTTCAATTAACGCTTTCATTCACTGGGCTATGTTTTATGAAATATAGTCAGGTACCGAAATTTGAAGTTTTTTGAAGTCATTATTATGGCTCTGTATTTCAACTGAATATGTTTCGTAATGAATGTCGTATTTTAAATGGACAAACAAAATTACATTTGTCTGTATTTCTGAGATGAGAGATATTGTAACTATTTACACTATTTACATTGTTCAGACTTAGTCATCATCTTCATTGTCACATTCTACACAAAAAATCATCAGACAGATTGACATTATTCTGAATTCGGTTTGAAATTCAAACAAATATCACCTGAAGAAAGCCGGAGCGTATAACGACCGAAACGTTGTGAATGTGACATTAGAGGGTAAGACAACAGCCCGAACAATTTAAATGGTGTAAATAAATTAGATTTTATTACCGTTATTTAAATTCCTTTTGTCTCAGTTCAATATTTCGTCGCTAAAGTCTGAACTCATTCTGTTAAAAGCCTGTTTAACTGTTTCTCTCCAAACTGTAATATTTCGTGGCACTGCCAGCATATGGCCTCTTCTTATCCTCTTCAAACTGTCTACTCTTGTCACGTGACAAGATATTATATCATGATTTATCTGCGTCCGTAATACGCAACGGTGAGATGGAAGACGGGACTAGCTACTATATGTTTAATTGAGAAGAATTCAGAGAGACACCGCCAGATATGGAGAAAAGCAGACGATATTCCCTTGCGGGCCATATCGTCACACATTTGGTATCAATCCTATTTGGCAAAGCCGCGATTCGAATCAAAGCATGCAGTTACCGACTTTTATAGCTTTCGCCGACATTGCATGATCGTTAGAAACAGTCCCCATTCTCAACAAGAGTTTGAAATAAATGTTTTATTTATTTATTATGGTGATATATTTTATAAGTAAATTAACAGTGTGATATGATGTCTAACGTTATTTATTCTCTTCGAAACTCTCTATGCTGGATTAGGTCTTTAATCCCAAACGGGTAGTAAATGTTGTTTCTATCAACCCGGTCCCATTAACCCTAACCACTTCATCAAATTACAAAACTCCTTCCATCTCAAAGCGACTCGGTGAAATCGAAATAGTAATCCAGAAATCATGTTCTAGAACACAAAACTGCCATTAAGTAAGCAGCAAGTGAAGTTTCTTTATAATTTGGTTTCGATTATCTATATTGCTGTGTACTTTCTTTAGAATTGAGTGCGTTATCTTCTCTCATTCGGCTTTTCTGGTGTTTTTTTTTTAATATTCTCTTGTTCTTTTTTCCCGCCCTTTTTTCTTTCATTTTGTAATATTTTTATATATGCTTTATATACTTTTCTTCGGATATTTCGTTTTTCTATAATATAAACTTTTTTCTTTCTGTTTGCTTTAATTTTCATTTAGATATTCTCTCTCTTTCATTATTTCGCCATTTTTGTTTTCTTCTCTTTCTTTCTCTTTTTTGTCCTTCCTTTTGCTTACTTCTCATGTTTTCATTTTCAACCATTTTCATTTTGTGTTTTCTCTACATTTATTTTTTCTTCAATTATTATTAATGTCTTTTAATTTCTTTCATTTTTGTTTTTCACTACCGTTTCTTTCTTTCTTTTTTTCTTTCATTCATTCATTCATACATTCATTCTTTTTCTTTCTTTTCATTTTCAATGCATTTATATTTACATATTCTTTCTTTGTATTTTCTTGGTTAGCTTTCTTCATTGATTCATCATAATTTTTTTCTCTCTGGTTCTTTTATTATTCTTTCACTGATCTACCGCCATCACTTCTTTCTTTCTTTCTTTCAAACTTCCCGCATTTATTTTCCTCGTTTATAATCCTGTAGTTTCAGATACATTGCACTTCTTTCTTTCATTGTTTCTTCTTGCTTTCTTTTTTCTTTCTTTCTTTTTTCTTTCTTTCTTTCTTTCTTTCTTTCTTTCTTTCTTTCTTTCTTTCCCGAGTTTTTATTACTTTCTTCTCTTCCCTCATTACTTTTCTTTCTTTCTTTCTTTCTTTCTTTCTTTCTTTCCCGAGTTTTTATTACTTTCTTCTCTTCCTTCATTACTTTTCTTTCTTTCTTTCTTTCTTTCTTTCTTTCTTTCTTTCTTTCTTTCTTTCTTTCTTTCAAACTTCCCGCATTTATTTTCCTCGTTTATAATCCTATAGTTTCAGATACATTGCACTTCTTTCTTTCATTGTTTCTTCTTGCTTTCTTTTTTCTTTCTTTCTTTTTTCTTTCTTTCTTTCTTTCTTTCTTTCTTTCCCGAGTTTTTATTACTTTCTTCTCTTCCCTCATTACTTTTCTTTCTTTCTTTCTTTCTTTCTTTCTTTCTTTCTTTCCCGAGTTTTTATTACTTTCTTCTCTTCCTTCATTACTTTTCTTTCTTTCTTTCTTTTTTTCTTTCTTTCTTTCTTTCTTTCTTTCTTTCTTTCAAACTTCCCGCATTTATTTTCCTCGTTTATAATCCTGTAGTTTCAGATACATTGCACTTCTTTCGTTCATTGTTTCTTCTTGCTTTCTTTTTTCTTTCTTTCTTTTTTCTTTCTTTCTTTCTTTCTTTCTTTCCCGAGTTTTTATTACTTTCTTCTCTTCCCTCATTACTTTTCTTTCTTTCTTTCTTTCTTTCTTTCTTTCTTTCTTTCTTTCAAACTTCCCGCATTTATTTTCCTCGTTTATAATCCTGTAGTTTCAGATACATTGCACTTCTTTCGTTCATTGTTTCTTCTTGCTTTCTTTTTCTTTCTTTTTTCTTTTTTCTTTCTTTCTTTCTTCAATGCATTTTTATTTACACATTCTTTCTTTGTACTTTCTTGGATTGCTTTCCTCTTCATTGACAAATCATAATTTCTTTCTCTCTGGTTCTTTTATTTTCGTTCATTGATCTACCCCATCACTTTTTCTTTCTTTCTTTTTTCTTTCTTTCTTTCTTTTTAACTTCCCGCATTTAATTTCATCATTCTCAATCCAATAAGTTTAGATACCTTGACATCAATATGGCAGTGAATGCTGGACAATATCATCGAAATTGAAGAAAAAATCTGAAATATGGTTCTAGAGAAGGATGCTGCGGATATCATGGACCGAGCATGTGAGCAATGATGAAGTTTTGGAAAGAATGGAAGCGAAACGGAAACTAATATTGAGCACCAGGAAGAGACAACGAATGTTCCTGGGGCATGCAATGAGGAAGGAGGGATTGGAGAACCTGATACTAACAGGCCAGATAGAGGGAGAAAGAGACAGTGAGAAAGCAGCGGATAACATATTTGAAGGGCCTGAGCAGGTGGATAACAGCACGTGTGCTGCGAGATGTTACAGGAGAAAGCGTGCTAAGAGCCACCAGGCTAGGAAGACATGGAAGGCCATGATCGCCCACGTCCTTAAAGGTCAAAGCACATATAAGAAGAATATTTAAACAATTAAAAAGAATCTCCACCACAAAAAAAAAACACTGATATTTGATCCGTTAGTCATATTTTAAAAATTTGACAGACTTTTCGAAGTATTGAAAATATTTCGTTACTTTTGCGATCGATTTTGAAGCGGTAACGCTGAAAACTATATTGATATTGCCAGCAATACAAATATTGATTGTAAATAATTATTTCTGGTCAATGTTGACTGTATAATGATCATTGTAAAACGACATCAATTTTGTCATAAAAAGCAAAAAATAAGATTATAAAATTAAATAAAAACATTTCTTTATTTTAAAAAATAACTGTACTAGTTCATAAAAGTAATGCGTCTATTACAAAATCAAACATCAAGATAAATGCGATGAAAGAAACACAAGGTAAATATTAATAATATTTAATAATGCCTCATTTAAGAAAATGCAATAACTTACGTCTCTTACGAGTACTAAGTGTATGGCTGGCCACTCGCATCCAATATAATATCTATTAGCTAAGCTAATTCCCGTTGCAGACTCCTGCTCAGGAACATATATGTTAGTTCAACATCTAAAGAGCCCACCTGTAGTTTATACTGCAATTATGCTGAGCGGACCTTAGTTAAAATTTCTGGGAAAAAGGCTGTTATCTGTAAACAAATTTGGGGCACTCAAACCCTTGGTTACAATGACTTGTGACTTCCTGCTGGTACAACCATCGACAGGATCCTGTCTGTCTAATTTCACACGAAAGGTCAACACGTTTTCAGGCACTATTACGATGTGAGCACCTCCTCCAGACCGATAACATTAATAAGTCACCTTCCTCGACAAATCGATTGTGGTGACATTCGAACCCAAATTTCATGGTTAGAAATTGAAAGTTTTAACCACTCGGCCAACGCGCCCCCAACTAAATAACATGAAAAGAAATTGAGCCAAAATCTAAATAAATAAACATCAAATTCTGTCTCTACGTTCATGTGTGCGTTTGAAATGCTTCTGAAGAGCCACACTTGCTCTACATAGACATATACACTTTTGGAATCAAGATTTTTCTTTTTCTCAGTACTCTTGTTTTCTTTTTTTTAACGAACCTCCATTCTCCAGATCAGTGGCCTGTTGCCGTGTGAAGTTTATCGCCATACCCAGAATGATAAAGAAATAAGATGAAATAAATACAAATTAAAAATTAATAATAATGAATAATGTTTCATTTAAGAAATTTTAGCAGTTACAGAGTATTAGGTTGATGACGATTACTAAGTATAAAACCAGACAGGTTCGCTGTTCTTGTCAAGACTTTGTTATACATATTTAGTGATGGTCGTTAGCACATCAGTGTTAGACCTGGCGAAGCGGAAGCTGTACTGCTTCTCAGAGAATAGGTTGTGGGATGTGATTTTCTTTATACGTGTTCTGTTTCACCCGAGTCCTAAGATCATTGATAACAGTAAGGCAGTAGTCATTACTTAAGGCGGGAAGCGTCTCACAAATTTGAGAGAAAAAAAAGATGACTTATTCACTCAAAAACGATTTAATAAGTCAGTTCTAAAAAGGTCCGAGGGTCCAAAAGAACGGAAAATTATAAATTCAAAGGAGGAGCAACTGTTGTTCCTAACATTCATATTAATGAACATGTTCTGCTAAGCATTTAGACAAGTTCGTTAGGTAAGTTATTCGTTGCTTTCCTTTGTCCCCTGAATATGAACTGTGAATATTAAATTTTCCGAGCCCACTTTCCTCATTATCAACCTTAAAAATTTCAGTTGTCCTTTCCTGATTCTAAGGCATAGCTTTATTTTCTTTATGACTAAACTTTTTGCTCAAATGTAACTCGTACTGTCAGCCACCTTCTGTAGAACCACTTTTGTGTTGTCTCTGTTTGCTCCTTAATATGTGAATGTGTCCAGTATTCATACTGGACACATTTGCTCCTTAATATGTGAATATGTCCAGTACTCATACTCATAAACGAGAACTGGTATTACATAAAAATTCAGTCCTTTTTTTTGCTTCTACCGAAATTCTCATATTTTTAGTCTGATCAAACGACTAAATGAGATAAAAGAAATCAGTCAGTTAAATAACATACGTGATATGCATTTGGGAGATCATGTCTCAAAAAGATTTTCCCGCAGTAGGTTGCCATTACATTTTGACGTAACCTGGTTGTTAACCAAAGCCATAGAATCCGATCTATTCTGCTATTTAACCCATAGCTGGAGGGAGAAGAGACTGATATATTTTCCAATGGTATTTGCGCTTAAGTGAATGCAATGAATTCAACTGAAATTCGAACTTGTATCTCTCGTTCCGAACCGATATTAAATTTCAACATTTGTCCATATTTCTAAGTTGAGTTTCTAAGTATGCACCATGACGCATATGAAAGAAACATTAGTCAATAATTAATAATAATTAAATAGTTTTTGTAGTGAAGAAACTCAAACAATTTAAGATAATTCCATCTTTTACAATTGTAAAAGCATGATCGGTAAAAAAAAAGTACTAAGTAAAAATGAATCATAATTAACAACAGTGAATTCTTCATGGCATTTGTGAGAAAATGGTAATTTCCTGACCTTTCTTTTACAGTCTCTATTTTCTTTCCATATTAAAAACCAAAATTATTTTTCTTGGTACCAGGAAGGTAATCTATGATTTGACATATTTGTATTCGTGAGTTTCTGAAGGACAGTTAGAACGGAATGCAAGTGACTTCTACCGGAAATCGAACTCGTTTAGAGAATCAGATTTTCTGGCTTGCATCTGTTAAGAAAGTTCATTGAAGTTCATTTTTAATTCTATTTTAGCTTTATTTTTGTTCTGCATTAAAAGCAGAACAACTGGTCTTTAGTTGCTTAATCGCATAAAAGAGCACTTTTCTAAATAGAAGTCTGAGATGAGTGGAAAAACAAACGAGCAAAAATCAATTTTCAGTGACATCAGACATTCGAAGCCATTCGCATGCAAATATGATCATAACAATATTCACTACATTAAAAACAAAAAGAAAACTTAAAACACGAAAGAAAAAGAATATAATTCAAGTACTAATTTCATAAAAGATATTCAAAAACATCATTTAGAAACGTTCGTTTATTAGACATTGAAGTATGTCACTTAGAATCTTCCATAATTTAGCGAGACGTTCGGTTAATCTTATGAATATTTATGAGCGTCTCTTGAATTTCAAATTTAGAAAAACTAACAACATTTTAAAATATTCAATAGATATTTATTGCGAAATAAAAACATTTGACTTGATAGAGTCACTTAGAGTATAAAACACGTCGGCTAAGATAAATTTTTCTTGCTATTCATATTACAATTTTACAAATATATATTTTAGTAACATCTGAAATATATATATATATATATATATATATATATATATATATATATATATATATATATCCAAATGAAAAGGAACGAATAAAATATTTGCAACGTTCAAACATTAATTGAAAACAATTCTCAATATAAAAATAGAGCAGCGAATATTTATTATAAATTATACTTTAGAACATGTAGTTTGTACATGTCCTAAAGTATAATTTATGATATACATTATAAATTATATATATATATATATATATATATATATATATATATATATATATTCCATTTTTAAGCGAGTTATTTTGCTGCCCAGGTTTCTACCATGAGTGGTGTCTTCAGGTGATTTTTAATAACGGATTTTACCGTTTACCGTTTTTCTTTTTAAGAACGCTCTTGTAACGATATTTTATTTGAATTTTCACGTGGCAGGGAATTTATGAACTTGCATTGTTTAAATTAAAACGAATTATGACGTTTTCATCCATGGTTGTATGAACCTAAGAGGTATTTCTTTGTGTCGATGCATTTAATCATAATTTCTGTTCTTTCATTTAACAGTTCGTCTTTGTTTGGGTATGTCATAATTTCTAATTTTTCTTCTTGGTGCAGTCTACATATTTGTCCAACGTTGTAAGGCTTGGCTGTTTTTACAATGCTCCACGTTATGTCTTGGTCTTTTTCATATTTTGATTTTAATTTCTAGACCTGGTTAGCCAATTTTTATTGTTTTTTATTTATTTATTTTAAATGTACATATGTGGCTGAACCACTTGGTTTTAAAACTGTCTTTGGTTGAGCCCAAGTATATTATGTTTTAGCCATCTGGGTCATGTACCTCTGCCTTATAAATTATTTCTATTTTTGTTTTTGTAGAGACCTTAAAGTAAACACTTATTTTTCTCCCTGCAGTTGCATTCTTTTGTTAAATTTGTTTTTCGGTTTTATCACTTTGTGAAGCTGTGTATTTACACTCCCTTACATTTTAATTATTTTTTATTAAATTTTACTTTTAAACGAGCTTCACCTTTCCCTTTTTGTAAGTTAACTTTTGTTGTTTTTACTGTATCCAGTTTTATTATTAACAATACCGCCAACAAAGACCTTTCAAAAGTGCTGACCGAAAGGTTCCTCAGGTTCACACAATGATGTCAGTATTGTTTAAGGTAATTTGTTGTTTCTATGGGTGCAAATCCCTGTATATATATATATATATATATATATATATATATATATATATATATATATATATAGGATACGATATTTGTAGTTATTTATATAATTTACATTGTTCGGACTGTTCTCCTCATCATCTTTGTTGCCATATTCATGATGTTTCCATTGTTGTATGCTTCGGATCTTTCAAGATTTGTCTAGATTTCTGAGATGAAGTACTGTAATTATTAACACTATTTATATTGTTTGAACTGTTGTCCTCATTATTCTTGCTAAATTCACAAAGATTCGGCCGTTTTACGACCATCTTTCTTCAGGTAATTTTGAACTGAACCCTTAATTTCATCCACCGGAATGATTGTTCTAGTTTCAAATGCCATATCTTTTCCAGTAACAGTTATCTCCCTTTTAACTCCACTCTGCAAGTTTTTGTTTATTTCTGTTATAGTCAAGGTATTGAACTCACACCATCATTATTTTCTACCTGATGAGACATTGTTCTTTCAATGTCGATATATATATATATATATATATATATATATATATATATATATATATACATATACACATCTCTGTACGTATAACATATTAAGTGTTATAAAAGTAGAAAACACAATTTTGAGTTGTATATATATATATATGTATCAGTCAGTCAGTTAAGTGCCATACGTGAAACACGCTTGGGCGATCATGTCTCTTTCGAGACATGACTGACTGAGCAGAAGATTATCCCGCAGTAGGTTTCCATTGCTTTCTGCGGTATACTGGTTGCCAGCCAAGGCTATACAACCCAATATGTCCTGTTATTTAACCCATAACTGGATGGAAGAGGCGGATTAATACCTTTCCCAAGGGTATTTGCGCGTAAGTGAATGCAATGAATTCAGCTAAAATTCGAACTCGGCTCCGCGATTTCTCGTTCCGAACCGATATCCACTGCACCACAACGCACATCCATATATATATAATTCACGCCAAGCAAAGCGATAAGGTCCATGAGAAGTAAGGGACAACTAGAAGTAAAAGTGAATGGAAATATGATTAAAAGTGAGATTACTGTCTAAATATACATTAATAATAAAATGTTGAAACCAAGGCTGAATTCTGAATTACTATACATAAATCCCGAGCCTAACTAATTAAACAACTTTTAGGCAAAATTCGACATGTTTTTATCAACATAAATAAAGTCTCTTTCTTGAGTGATACACTGATTCCAACGTTTCTCTAACAACTCGATGCCTTTTTTGTAGAAAGATTTCTCTTTGGCCTCGAAATACGCCTCTGTTTCCGATATCACTTCTTCATTGGAGCGACATCTCTTTCCATGGAGCATTCGTTTGAGGTCTTCAAACACACAGTAGTCGCTGGGGGCAAGACCTGGAGAATATGGTGGATGCGGACCTAATTCGAAGTGTAGTTCATGTAGTTTTGCTGTCGTTGCTATCGACTTGTGACATGGTACATTGTCTTCATGAAACATCACTTTTGTCTTCTTCCTTTGTGGCCATTTTTGGCAATTTTTTCCTTTAAATGCACCAATAATGCGATATAATATTCGCTATTGATGGTTCTTCCTTTCTCAAGGTAATCAATGGGCAAAATACCTTGTACATCCCAAAACACGAAAGCCAAAACCTTGCCCGCTGATGTTTGCGTTTTTGGTCGCATTGGACAGCCATTACCTTCTGCTGTCCACTCAGCTGAGTGCCGATTTGACTCCGGAGTGGTGTTGTGGATCTATATTTCATCCATGGTCACATATTTACGCAAAAACTTCTTCTTGTTCTGTTGAAATAGTTGAAAACAACGCTCTGAATCGTTAAGTGTTGTTGCTTTTTATCGACTGTGAGCAAACGCTGCACCCACTTTGAACACAGCTTTCTAATTGACAAATGTTCATGAAATATGGTGAATACAACGCCTTTTGATGTGTTCAACTTCTCTGTTTACTCAGGCAGCTTCAGTTAACGATCGGTCAGAATTTTTTTAATGTGTGTTTTCCGGGACAATAGCCGATTTTGAGCGACCTGAGCATTCAGCAACATTTGTGTCTGTACGGTTGGGTTTAAAGTCAGTATACAACTTCTTAACTGTTGTTTCCGACGGAGCAGATCTGGATAACACTTGTCGTGATACCGACCGAGCAAAAGCGAGGAACCGGATGTTTGCTCTATACCGACCAAAAATCAAATGAACAAAACTCGTCGTTGCGCATCCGAGTTCGCGTAGATGTTCCGGTTGAAAAATAAAAATTAATCAAATATCAAATTTCCATTTTGCGAGCCTACGCGAAGTTTATTTACCAGCCAATGGGAAGCCCAGAATCAAACACAAGTGTGAAATTCAAAACGAGCTGCTTTTGATCCAAAAAGCAGATATAAAAAGCGGATACAGACAAGACCCCAACAGACAGGCAGAACTTGAGAAGAAGAATGTAATCATATCTCCTCGACCTAAGTCAGGCGGCTACTACGTTCTCCTCCCTTTACCCCTCATCACTTCTTCACTGTCTCAAAAGTACTTACTGACCTAAGGAGCGACTACTTCAACAGAGCGACATTCCTCACATACCTCTACTCCCCACATTCATAAGCACTAATTATCTTTTCAACATTATATTTGCCATGAACATTTAACCTCCATTGGATTTATATTCAAGCATTACTTTAATTGTAAAAACATTAATTGATATGTGTATATATAAATGTTATTTTCAACTCAATTTGCTTTTCTTGATTTTATAATCATCTTATGACTTATAGTGAGCTATCTATCGCAAGGACAAATTCCGTTAACCTGCAACAATATACAACTCCCTTCACTAGAACGGACTCCCACAACTAACAGAAAAAGAATAGATAAGATACCCCACTATACACTTATCAAGGCATTGCTTTGCTTGAACAGTACTTCTTGCCATGAGAAAAAAATGCTTTAGCACCATACGAAATTCAGGTTTGTTTATTGTTTTGAAATTTTGCAACAGTAGCTTCACTAGCTTCACAAATAACTGTATATTTATAAATTTATAATCGATTTGGCCCAAATATTATCACGTGCCATTTAAAAGTTAGTGTTATGTCGTGAGTAAGAATAAATAACTCAACAACAGGAATAGGTTAATTGTTGTATTCCGTGAAAATAGTATTTACAAAGGTTATTAGTATCCAATACAAGAATAAAGGTTAATCGTCTCAACCGTCGTAAGACGTAGTATGAGCAATGGGTACTTCCGGGTCGTCACCGGAAGTCTACGACTGACTTGTCGATCGGCTGCTCGGCACACTCTCCTACGTAGATGCCACCATTACTTTACATAGTAATGGAATAGTCCATTATAGCCGAATAGGCGCGGGCGTCCCAACAGTTAGTATTTTATAAAAATATTTTATCAGTGGCGCCATTAATATGTCAGTCCCGGGACTTATCTAGTGATGTGTTATATACTAGACATGTTAAATGATTTTGATCAAAGCAAATCTTTTTCATATCGTCCGAGACGTTTTTATTTCATTAAAGTTATTTGTATGCCCTTTATATAAACAATGGCAGGCAAACGCCAACGGGGTAGCAATGCACTCTGCTAGCTCAGCCTTGGAGGTTATTTTTGATTTTGGTTCTGCAGCGTTCCTTTGATAAACCTTATTTTTCATCTACCAATTCAAATCTCGTTCAACAGGCGACAGGGAATGTAATGTTGTCCCATGCAGATGAAACTCACAGCCCTTTGGGTTTTCGGATTGATGAGAGTTGATTCGATTCTAATCCAGTCCGCACTGTGTAAATTTCAGGCTGTAATCATATTACAAGATCAATGTGATCCTGTAATATGATACCAATTATGGTCCTAAAAACGAGGCTTACGGCCTATCACGTTGAATACACCGGTTCTCGCTCGATCACCGAAGTTAAGCAACATTGAGCCTGGTCAGTACTTAGATGGGTGACCGCTTGGGAATACCAGGTGCTGTAAGCGTTTAGTGACGGATGTGCGTTGTGGTGCAGTGGATATCGGCTCGGAAAGAGAAATTGGTGAACCGAGTTCGAATTCCAGTTGAATACCCTGCATTCACTTAAGTACTTGTACCCTCCAGTTATGGGTTAAATAACAAGGGTAGGACTTGGGGACCCTGCCCTTAAAACAAATTTCAATGAATCTTGATACTCGAAAAGAAAAAAGTATTACTAGACACAAAACTTATATAAAAACAACAATAAACTGTTGAAAGAAAAAGGTATTACCAACAATAAATAAAAAAATTAGCTGGCAATAAATGACCCGCCGAGGTTGATATGCTATAAAAACAAAACAACCTAAAAACGATCATGTTTTCCAATTCTTGCGGCACAAGCTTTACTTTTCCTATTAGCAGGAAAGATAAATGACGATAATTGTACTCGCTTCATCAACAGGTGTATATTGTGCTGGTCGAGCACTCGTTTACTGAGAGTCCCCAGTCTCTTGCCTTGCTTCTGCTAAATTGAGCGTCAACTTTTTTGTCTCCGTGTTCCTTATAAAATTAAAATGTTCTGTTTAAAAATGCATAAAGTCAACAACTATAAATTTTAATAATAATAATAATAATAATAATAGTAAACAGGCTGATGTAGACAAACCTCATACCCATCAGTGTTTACGTAGCGCAGGGCTAAAATCTGCAACCAAAGATTTTATTCTTTCTACAAAAAACTCGAATTTACCAAGTACACATACCGTACACGTTTGTTGACCTCAAATGCAGATTCAGTGATAAATTTCCAGAAACGACTGATCATCTTGTAACAGGTTTCACGGTGTTAGCACCCACTGAATATAATACTCGGCATAATAGAGCGGGATAATATCTGCACGGGGAAATATACAACTTTTACGGTAAATAAATTGCAAGAAACTGGTTTGAACATCAATCAGATTCCGTTACAGAGATAAGACCTGTAACAATTTTATGGGACTTTGCAAGACGCATTAAATAATCAGAGCTAATTGTCAGACATCAGGATCAAATATCACAAGAACATAATGATTTTTTATTGACATGACAGATTGTATCTTTGAAGATCTTCAAAGAACTATAAAAATACAAGGATCTTGAGTGCAAATTTAAAGAATGTGGCACATGAGGACATCAATATTTCCAGTTGTAGTAAAAAATGGATAATGTCATGAAATCATTTCTGTCCTTAGGTCTTTGGTTGGAACCTAAAAAGAATTTTGTACTCCTGGGAGGAAATGTTTATAACAAAAATCAAAAGAAAGAATCCAACTTATAATATTTCAATGCTTCTAAAAAATTAATTTCAAAATCTTTTAAATTATAATGATTTTTCTTGTTGCGCAGAACCAATGTCTACTAACTAGACATTACCAATTACACATTGATAAATTGTTTTTACCTGAAATGCGCATTCTGTGAAAATCCAGAAACAATTGACCATCTTGTATCAGCTTGAATTGTGTTAGCCCTAACTGAATATAAAACTCGACATAATAGATTGGGCCGATATCGTCACGGGAAAATATGCAATTTTTACGGGAAAGAAACTGGAAAAAATTGGTATGAATGTCACTCAGACCTGGTTAGAGAAACAGGATCTGTAATAGTTTTATGATATTTTACAAAACACAGAGTCAAAACGATTAAAGCTAATCGCCTAGACATCGTGACCAAAAAGCACAAGAACGAATTGTGCTTACTTATTGACATTTCGATCGCTGCAGGTTGCAATCTATCTTTGAAGATCTTTAAAAATCTACTAAAATACAAGGATCTTGAAGTAGATATCTGAAAAAATGTGGCACATGTGCTAATCAATGCTAACAGTTGTATTTGAAGTCCTCAGATTGATTGGAAAAGGTTCCAATATAGTCATTGAAAGGATTCCTGTTAGCACATAGCTTAAATATGAAGCAGTAGGGAGATGGTTAATGTATATTAAATTGGCCATGTGTCATACAAAACCGAGCCCCCTACATCTTATAGGTTTTATCAGAATCATCAGTAGGTTACCAGAAGATGGATTTGGGGCAGAATAAAAGTATACTTTTGCATTTTTAAATAGAAATTTATTGATGGAAAAGAATAACGTAAATTAGTAGAAGTCAAATGTTAATGAGAATCAGTATTAGAAAGTTAAGGGTATCAAGAGTTCGTTGAAATGTTCGTAGTAGTCAGTGCAAGACTGAAGGTATGTGTACGTAGGGAGAAACGTATGTATGTATGCATACATGAGCGTTTATTGTTGGGTAGGAGTGTCTTTGAAGTTATCGTTTAGGGTGAATGGTAAAAAGAAAGGAGGTGATAGAGAAAGAGGTGAGAGGTGAGAGAGAAAGATAGAGATAATAATAATAACGATCGCTTGATGTTTGTCGAGGAACGTGTTAATTACTCTCATCTTCTTTTCTCTCCAGCGACGGTCGTCTTGACTCGTCTTTCATATCATTTGTCGGTCATTTGGGAATTCACTCCCGGATGTGATTCCGGTCTTTCTATTGGACGGCAAATATTACACATCAAGGTGTGAAATTTCACGAGTTTTGTGTGTGTTAAGCAAAGTTTGTAAATACGAGAAAATACCTTTATTTCTAACAAAATCAGTGAGTCTGTTTACCATTTAAAATTTTAGAATTTTAAATGTAGAACTTGTTTTGTTCAGTACATATACATACAAAAATTGTAGCAAAATGTTGTGGGGTTATCCCTTTTCATAAAGATGGACTAGTTCATAGTATAGTTATACTGCTGCTATAGAAGCGAGACTGGACAGTACTGTTTTTTCAACAAGTTGTTGTGGATCCCGGGAAGGAGGCCCGCACAATAAATGAACAAGGACCAGAAATAGAGATAGAAAATAAGCGTATTAACGTCAGGATACAGACTTGAATGAATATTAGTAGTCCAGGTGTTGTGGATCCCTGGAATGTGGCCCGCACTAATAAATGCACAACGACCAGTAATTGAGATAGAAAATAAGCGTATTAACGTAAGGATACAGGCTTGAATGAATATTAGTAGTACAGGTTTTGGGGATCCCTGGAATGTGGCCCGCACAAATAAATGAACAACGACCAGTAATTGAGATAGAAAATAATTGTATTAACGTAAGGATACAGACTTGAATGAATATTAGTAGTCCAGGTGTTGTGGATCCCTGGAATGTGGCCCGCACAAATAAATGAACAACGACCAGTAATTGAGATAGAAAATAAGCGTATTAACGTAAGGATACAGACTTGAATGAATATTAGTAGTCCATGTTTTGTGGGTCCCTGGAATGTGGCCCGCACTAATAAATGCACAACTACCAGTAATTGAGATAGAAAATAAGCGTATTAACGTAAGGATACAGGCTTGAATGAATATTAGTAGTCCAGGTTTTGTGGATCCCTGGAATGTGGCCCGAACAAATAAATGAACAACGACCAGTAATTGAGATAGAAAATAAGTGTAATAACGTCAGGATACAGACTTTAATGAAGATTAGTAATCCAAGAATGCGGATTAGTAAAAAGTATATGTACAAGTTTCTGGAAGTGAAGCCGTACTATACTGAGTATGTCCACGTCGGAAGCTGACGGGTACTGCGTAATAATCTTCTCGATGAGTAGAGCACAGAGCTACTATGAATTACTGTGTACTGACTGCTACTCTTTTTCTCGATTCTCGTATTCTCCGGTTACATTTCTGTGAAAACTCGGTACTCAGTATTTATTTAACCCCCACCCCACCGCCCAACTAAGGCAAAATGTGACACAAGGCACTTTTAACGTGGGTTCTCCGGGCCATATAGCTCAGTCAAATGTATCTGTCTAATTTTGCCCAATCGTGACTCTACCCTTCAGCGGAGCCAGGACTGGGTTAATACTCTGTCCGGAGGCAGAGAGATTGACAGTATCAAAGGAAGTTACTGCGAGAAAACTCGGGACTCTCCAGTTTCGCTTCTATAGCAGTAGTATAAGTATACTCTGGACGAGTCCATCTTTATGAATAGGGAGAACCCCATTAGAAAATATTACAGCTCATACATTTGGAAGAGCTTTTTTATGGTAAATGTGTGTAATCTTAGATTTCTTTCTTTTTTTTTAGAAAAAAATCAGTGAAAAACGTTATAAAGCATTTCAGATATTAAGTTTATAGTTCGGACCCGGAAAGAAATGTGTATACAAATATAAGGGAAAAAATAATAATAATAATAATTTGAGTTTTTACTAAAATGATCCGTGTAAAATGTCATGAAGCCATTTCTGTCCTTAGGTCTCTGGTTGGGACCCAAAAGGAAATGTGTATACAACAGAAATCAAATGAAATAATAATAATAATAATAATAATAATAATAATAATAATAATAATAATAATAATGCTGTATTTATGAGCAACATCAAATCAAAACACTGTCGGTATTTCTTAATTAATTCCCTACCAGAATTTTGCAGTTATTCAGTGAGTGAAGGCGTTTTCCAAATATTTGTTATTCGCCTTTGAAGTCCACGAAAACTTCACAAATCACCGTCATCAAAGGCTGTCAAAAACGTTGTTCTTTGTCCAAAATCATGAAGGCTCTATGATTCTCGTTGCAATTGAGATCAAGCACTTTTTCTGACCATCATTTCCAATCTTTACTAATGAACCAGACAGCAAATATTTCTGTTTGTTTACCTCGCATGCCGTGTACACAACTCGCACTAAAAATCTCTGTCCAGCTCCCCGCTTTTCCATGACACCTTCGTTAATCGAGTGAAATTATTTCTAGCGTGTATATGCATAAGGCAACTACTACAACGATAATTTACAGTTTCACATTTTCTGCACTAAATAGTCCATGCGATCCGCAAAATGCATATTATAATCACTAGTCCCTTGACCGGCTGTGATCGTAGAACCTGTACACAGCCGAACTTCCAACTAGTCCCCTACATATATCTGTGCGTCTTCCATAGTTAGAGCTGCAGTCCCCATCTCATTTCTAAGAAAAGTTATCCAACTTGAAAGATCGCCTTGGTCACAGAGTTGTGGCCGTTAACTCCCAGCCCTAGACGTTCACTGAAACCTAGGAAGCCCTCCGTTCACTGGTGCCGTGTTATCACTGCGCTGGCCGATTTAAAAAAAAATTATCAACGCACTTCTTCATTTAATAATAATAATTGCAGAAATAGAACATCCCTATCGAAACAAAGAAAACTCTTACAACAAAATGAAAAATTTCAAAAACATCGAGAATATGTAAATCTTTCAAAGACACAAAATGCCCTTTGTGTCTATACGAAATATATATATATATATATATATATATATATATAGCTTATTTATAAATGGAACTTTGTGTTTGTGTGTGTGCCCATTACCTATAGACCCCAAAACGGCTGAACCGATTTTATTGAAAATTTACACAGATGTACTATAAGCGTCTACGAGTGTTCGTAGCTAGGGTTTGTGTCGAGGTACCCCCGATAAATATAAAAAATCAATAATCGAAAAAATCGTGTTATAAAAGGAGTGGTCCGATTTTAATCAAATTTGACACACTCATAGACAAAGACATAAGAAACGATATTCTGAAGTTTCAAGGTTGCAGTTTTTACAATAGTGCATAAAATCGATAATATATATATATATATATATATATATATATATATATATATATATATATAAAAGGCAAGGTGTTTGTGTGTGTGTCTGTTTATCTGTCTGTATGTCCTTTATACAAACCCACAATTTTTATCCGATTCTCACCAAACTTTACACAAATATTCTTTAGGCTGAGTCTGAGCTCCAGGACCATGGATTAGTTTTGAAGCTTTCATTACACCCGAGCAACGCCGGGCTATACTGCTAGTATATATATATATATATATTAAATTAAAGAAACAATGGCTCTTAATTCCTGTGGTGGATTTACAGATTTTTTTTTGTTTTTGTTTTGTTTTGTTTTGTTTTTGTCTTGTCTTGTTTTTTTTGCAAAGACGCTATCAAATCTCTTTCTTTTATTATTAGAATGCATGTTGCGCTAAGATTTTACTAATCGTAATTTGTTTTAATAATTTAAATTCATCAAGGCAATAAAGCCACTAAAACCCAAGCGGTTACTAAATGTGAAAGAATATGAAAAAAACTATTAAGGACGGTGAACATTAAAATGACATAAATTAAAAAACAATTGATAACGATTGACATTGCATTTACATTTTTGAAGATCAAAATTGATTGGGAAACTAAAAACCCGACATTCGGGGTGTAAACGTTAATACGATGGCATTATCGTATCAACGTTTACATTATCGTATTAGGAGTTTAAATGTAAGGTCAATAAACACCTCCTAACACACTAACCTGCTCCCATTCTATCAAGCACTCTTCCCATCTGCCCAACCCTCATCCTCGCTATCCTTACTCATCTGTCACCTTCCTCCTGACATTCCCTATGTCTAACCACTCCTTCTCTTTACCTTCCCCTATGTAGCCCCATACGCAATAGTGGCAGTGGAATGCCTTGCTTGGGGTGAGATGATTAAAAAATAAAATTATCGTTATAACGGCCAAGTAGGGGTATCAAGTTTTATCAGATGTTCAAAATTTGTGTTAAAACCAAGCTACACCAAGAAAATAATAATATTTAAATCCATGAAAGATTACAAAAGACACGCGTAGCCTTTTTTCGGCAAGAAAGATAAAAAAGGTTCTGATTGAATGGAATAATACAGTCGGTAACAAAATAACAAAAGACTGTGGTAGAGAAGAGAAAAAAAATTGTTCAATAAAGAATTCTAAAAAGGAAAAGTCTTCTTTTATATTTAATTAAGTAACGTCAGAGTTGCTCTTTTAACGCATCTCTAAAAAAATCAACACCGATGCTTCGTTAGTGATCCTTTCTTCTGGTTGACCATTATTACCTGTTAATGAGTTCAATCTCCACTCAGTACCAAAACTAAGCTAAGCATAGTAAAAAGCGCGATTTGGAAAAGAGTAATTGTTTACGGGATAGTCTGACAAACAATCACCACAGATTGATCCTCATTGGGTGTCTTACATGAAACTATGTTAAGCTTAGTAAAGAAAGCACTTTGTAGTGAAATAATGGTCAGTAAGCTAATCTAGAAATTACTACAAAAGTAGTGACTTGAATCCTAACTTGGTGCCATATAATTCTGGTCTTAAGCATAGAAATTAAGACGATTTATCGTCAGTAATTGTTAACGGGTTCGACCGTTACTTCTAAGTAGGGAGGTCAATCGATCATCATTGGTTGGCCCGTGTACTGAGTAACGAAAACATGCCTCATTGGGTGATTCATAATTGTGGCCTAAGTAGTGAGGTCGATCCTCATATAATATATTACCTTGAACGACAAAAATATGATTGACAAATATATTCCGGTCGTCGATGGTGGCGGCGGGGTGCGACAACATAGGTAGAAACAAAGGCGATAGCCGGCAAAGATTATATTGACAAAAATATCCAGCCGTGGATGGTGGTGGTGGTGGGGTGCTACATCAAAGGCAGAAGCACAGGCGCTAACCGGCATGAAAGACGATGGCCGGTAAATATGACTGAGAGATATATTTGGCTAGAGATGACATCAGCAAGCGACAAACCGAAAAGGCAAACATGCGTACAAATTTGGGTTTGTATAAGTCTAAGGTTTTTGTCCGAAGAGACAGAAAAGAGATCCCTGCCAGCTGAAGAAGCAGAGACTGGCTAACGGTTCCTCGTCAGATCCATCGTGTGTGCGTGATCTCTCTCCGGCTACCCTCCTACTCAACACAACCATCACCGAAGAAAAAGAAAAGTAGAAGATTAAATATTTATATATATGTGCTCTTGTTCGTTGCCGTTGGCAGGCAAGACGATCGTTGTTCGTCGAGAGTGCAAGCGGCGGTGTATAACATTCATTAGATGAGCCATAATTGTAGATTTCTTTATATATATATATATGAGTTTAATGCGTTTTTTTTCTTTACTTAAATATCTTCTTGACATGTGTAGAAGCTCTGTTTTTGGATGAAAGTGTGGCTCCCCTACTCTCAGCTTTTAGTTAATCACTTTTGCTTAGAATCAAAATGCTGTTTTTTAGTCCAGAAGAGGCAATTCAAATTTTAAAAATTATCTTCGCGCGCGCACACACACACACACACACACACACAAAACCTATATTTTATGAAAGTTTTGTTAAAAATGATAAACAAGGTACTATGGTTAAGCTATTTATATAATTTTTCATGTGATCTTAGATTTTTTCCTTTTCAAAACATGATTTATGCTTTTCAAAAAACACATTCGTTTAAAAATATATCTAAAATTTAACTTTAATAATGGCTAGAAGTATAACTAAATGTGCTTGGATAAACTTGAAATTCATATAACCTAAACTTATTTATGAATGGAATTGTGTGTGTGTGTGTGTGTGTGTGTGTGTGTGTGTGTGTGTGTGTGTGTGTGTCCGTTTCCTATAGACTCCGAAACGGCTGAACCAATTTTCTTGAAAATTTACACAGTTGTACTATAAGCGTCTGCGAGTGTTCTTAGCTAGGTTTTGTGTCGAGGTACCCCAGATAACCATCGAAAATCGATAATCGAAATAATCGGGTTATAGAAGGAGTGGTCCGATTTTAATCAAATTTGATACACTCATAGACAAAGACATAAGAAATGATATTCAGAAGTTTCAAAGTTGCAGTTCTTACAATAGTGCAGAAAATCGATAATATATATATAAAAGACAAGATGTTTGTGTGTGTGTCTGTTTATTTGTCTGTATGTCTGTATTTTTTTCAGTCCTTTTATTTTAGTTTTTGCTTCGGGTTTGGCTCTAAGTAGGTATAATTGTAGTTCTTAGTCTCAGCCATGATACCATTTACTCAGCGGACTTATTTAGCCTTCAAAATTCAGTTTACGACTAAAAAGACTTGATATTTGATATCGATACCAAGAAATCAAATTTGACTTACATCCATTCATTTTTCTTTCAGTTTACGGTTTCGCTTTAACTGGAAACAACTATTGCTTTTTAGTCTTTCGTGCCAACGTCCAAAGAGTCTGAGCTCCAGGACCACACATTAGTTTTAAAGCTTTCATTACACCCGAGCAACGCCGGGCTATACTGCTAGTTTTTATATAATTTACATACTGAAAAATATCAGACTTTCACATGAAAAATTATATAAAAAACTAAATGTTAATACCTTCTGTGTTAGTTTATACGAAATATATATATATATATATATATATATATATATATATATATATATATATATATATATATTGTTATTATGATTATTATTATATCTTACTGCAATTCAAAATATATTAAGTTTTGGTGTTCAATACACCATCATCTGGCAGTGAAATATGGTTAGTTTACTTCGTCTTATCAATATAGATATGAACAAGAAAATTAAGCGCATTTCTCTGTCTGATGATGGTGTATAGAACACCGAAACATACTTTGTTACAGTATGCTATAATAATAACAATAATATTAATAATAATATGTTAGTCTGAACCACTTATACATATATATATATATATATATATATATATATATATATATATATATTATAAATTATGTTTTAGAACATGTACATATTTTTTTCCATATATATCCTCTACAATCATATGGCCTATTCCTCGACGTATTTCGACGTTGGACACCCAACCCAGCCATATGATTGTAGAGGACATATATGGAAAACATTATGTACATGTTCTAAAACATAATTTATAATAACTATTCACAGCTCTATACATCATATATCGAGCAATGTTTTTTATTTAAATTAATGTTTTGGACGGTGAAAAAAACTCTTTCCTCGTTCTGTACTCACTCGGATATATATATATATATATATATATATATATATATATATATGTGTGTGTGTGTGTGTGTGTGTGTGTGTGTGTGTGTGTGTGTGTATGTGTGTGTGTTAATGTATATTTGGGCAGCAACCTTTATTTCATGCATTTCTGGTTAACATAAAGAAGAAAGAAAATTTTATAAATTTTTTATTTAGTTATTTTTCATATTTTTCCACTTTTCCTTTTGGTATGAGGAACAAAACAAATTGTCCATATTTTCCATTGTCCTAAGCGCTTCCGGACACTTTTTAGCGATTTTAAAACGCATTCTGAAAACATCTCGTTATAAAAGAGGCTCAATATAACACACATCTCGCCCCACCAACGTCAACATCACTTTATTCAACCATGGAAGTGGCGTGCTGAAAGTCATTTAAGAAATAGATAGCCGCCCACTTTGGTTCTTGCCACATCCAACACATGTTAAGTCGCCTACTTAACTTCACAAATAACACATTTCACACCGTCAGAACTTGAGAAGAAATTAAAAATATTAAAAACATCCCCAACCTTTAAAAATGAACAAAGAAGTGGTACTGTTTGTTATGACTGCCTGCGCGTTTTTTATATATCCGTATATTTACTATAAATTGGCTGGCCGCTCGCATTCGAGTATGCTAATCAGTCCCTACTGAAGCAGTTGCTCAGACACATTTATGTTTGGCCAATATTCACAGAGCAATTATTCAACTAGAATTCGAACTCTGCTGCCCGATTTCTCATTCCGAACCGATATCCACTGCACCACTCAGATTCTTCTACGTTTAGTGGCCTAAATTGAGAAAGACATTCTTGCAGTTATACTCACACACATAATTATCAAGACTGATATATAGTCGAATGAGTATTAATTTCATATAATATCAAAAATTAATGAATATCATCTACGAACCGGCTACATGGATATGCGATGTGGTGCAGTGGAACACAACTCGGACGAAAAATCAGAGAGACGATTTCGTATTCCAGTTGAATTCGTTGCATTCACTTACGCGCAAATTCCCTTTGGAAAGGTTTTACTCTATCATTTTCCATCAGCTATGGGTTAAATAACAGGACCAGTTGTGTTCTGCGGTCTTGGTTGACAACCAGTCTACATTAGTAAACTCTGATGTTCTACCCTTTTTAACCATTTCAACTGTAAATTGCCACTAATGTGTACTTCACTTAAATTGTCATATTTTCATCTTTATTGAAATCTTTAGAATTTTTTAAATTTGTATCATATCATCTAAAGCAGTAAAACTTCTAAGACACAAGGGGTTATAAAATATGTAAGAATTAGGAACAGAAACATTAACGAAGAGTGAGAAAAGAGTAATCAGGAGGACAATAAATAACGATTGACTTTCCATTTAAATGTTTGCAGGTTAAAGTTGACTGGAAAGAATTGAGCCGAAAAGGACTTCTGCAAGTGAGAAGTGTGGAAAAAAATAAACTGTAGCATAAAACCTCCGGTTACATCTAGTCATCTCAATTGTAAATTGGTGAGATCTTGTCGCTAATTTATTATGCCCTTAAATTAAAAAAGTCTATGTGCCATTGCAAAGAGCTCATCCGAACAAGTTACGGTGGTAGGAAAGTGACTGAAGCCGAACCGCCAGATCAGGACCAATAATATTGCTGCTTCTTCTGAGGATTTTATTAAGGAGATCGAGGTAAATAGAAATGGAACCAGACCATATGTGGCAGCAATATTCTCAGAAATGATTAAAAAATATTCAATAATATAGATGACATTATAAAAACTGATATCAGACACAGGAAAGAAACTACAAAATCTCCTACAGAAGGTAGTTAAAGAAAGTTAAAATAAAGAACTACATGTCAACTACAAGAAAACTGAATTCATGGTAATCAGTAAAAAGAGGAGACCAATATGTTGGTGATGCCAAAATCAAACAATTGTATAAATATAAATACCTGGAAAGTGTTCTAACAGAGGACGAATACAGATGTCCGAAGACGTATTGGCATGGTCAAGGAAACATTCCAGATTCAGAGTAGAGTATTTAAGAAACGGGAAGATTTTGCTGGAAACAAAATGAGTGAGTACTAGATTGTTATGTGATGTCCGTTCTTCAATATTGCAGCGAATGCTGAACATTCTCATCAAAGGTGGAGGAAAAACTTGGAGAAACCGAAATGTTGTTCTACAGAAGGATACTGAGGATACCATAGACGGAACACGCGAGCAAACATAAGACTTTGGAGAGGATGAACACAAAAATAGAACTGATACTCATCATCAGGAAAAGACAGCTGAAATTTTTCAGACATGTAATGAGGAAGGAGGGCTTGGAGAACCTGATGCCAATGGCGCAGATAGAGAAGAAGAGAGATAAGGGAAGTGCATGACATACTTGATGGACTTTAGCAGATTGATGGTGAAATTGAGATTGAGTGGTATAACAGGAGAAGCGGTATTAAGAGCGACAAGGAATAGGAAGGTGTGGAAAGTCATGATCGCTTACGTCCTGAAGGGACATGGCACGTAGAAGACTATAATTGACAACAATAATAATAATAATAATAATAATAATAATAATAATAATTTCTACTTCTCTTAAGCTGGGATTTCCAGGGAGTTTTTTTTTTTCAATATACTATTGTGTTCCTTTTTTATCATTATTTTTTTAATTCTTGTTTTCAATTTACTTTTTATTTTTTGATTTCGATGTCTTTATACTATGATAGTTTTTAGAATTGTTTGTTTACTACTTGGCAGTCCCCGGTCAAGCGATATCAATTAGTAGTCAAATTTGTTTTGATAAGTACAGCTCACTTTATCCATGTAAAGCTAGTGATGTTAATTCGATTGTTGCGATGCCCACACTATCTACCAAGTCTGTGGAACGATTCAAGACAGGTCATGATATGTTGATATGGTTGCAATTCATTCTCCCATAGCATCCCTAGCGTTATATAGATAAAGTTCTCTTTAGTGTGTGGGTTGTACTTAACAAGACAATTTTTTGTATATCTTTTAAGCTGGGGTTTCCAGGGATTCTTTCATTGTATTGTTTTATTCCATTCTTCATCATTCCAAGTGCATCTACTATTACTGGTACTAGTCTTGTTTTCAATTCTCGCGCTTCCCGCCTGTGGAACTCCCTTCCACAACTCTGCTTTCCCGACAGTTACAATCTCCAGGTGTTTAAATGCAGGGTCAATAGACACCTCCTATCACACTAACTCCCAACTATTCTCACAACACTCTCATCTACCCAACCCTCATTCTCGGTATCCTTACCCGCCTATCACCCACCCTCTGTCATTTCCTATATTTAATCAGCCTTTCTCCACTCTACGTAGCCCCCTGCACAGTAGTGGCAGTGACATGCCTTGCTCGGGGTGAAACGCTTATAAAAAAAAAAAAAAAAAAAAATTCCACTTTTTTTTTATTTCAATTTCCAGGTCTTTGTATTTTAATAGTTTTTCAAATATCTTGGTTGCCAAAGCCATTAGTAGGCACGTTTTTACTTTTTGGATTTTAACAATAATGCTCGGCTTATTTGCTTAAATTTTCCTGTCTGTGTAGATGGTTTAATCCATAGAATGGTGACATCTTCTATTTTTGCAACGGGTGCTGGGTGATGTTCATACCAGTGTTTGTTTACATATTTTCCAAAGTGTTTGCACATTGTCCAGTGTAAATATTACTTAACTCTATCGTGAGGATTTTTTATGATGATGACGATAATAATTATTTTTAATTATTTACCAAATATTATTATTAGTAGTAGTAATTGTAGTAGTAGTAGTACAGGTGAAGAGGCTCATCCCTTGTTTCCTGTTTAGGATGCGGTTTCCGGTTTTCTCTTTTCCAATCTTTTCACTCTTTTCCTTTATTATTATTTTTTTTTCAATTGGAGTAGATAGACTAAACTATCGCCCGGTTCACACTCCACCCACATCTATTGAACAGGTGAAGAGGCTCATCCCTTGTTTCCTGTTTAGGATGCGGTTTCCGGCTTTCTCTTTTCCATTCTTTTTACCCTTACGTAGCCCCCTGCGCATCAGTGGCGTTACCGGCTTGCTTGGGGTGATATGATTAAAAAAAAAGAAAAAAGAGATAATAATATAATCTAAACTTATTTATAAATGGAACTTTGTCTGTGTGTGCGTGTGTCTGTGTCTGTGTCTGTGTGTGTCCGTTACCTATAGACTCCGAAACGGCTGAACCGATTTTCTTGGAAATTTACACAGCTGTACTATAGAGTGTACTGCGAGTGTTCTTAGCTAGGTTTTCCGTCCAGGTACCCCCGATAAATATCGAAAATCGAAAAAATCGGGTTATAGAAGGAGTGGTTCGATTTTAATCAAATTTGATACACTCATAGACAAAGGCATACTAAACGATATTCAGAAGTTTCAAGGTTGCAGTTCTTACAATAGTGCAGAAAATCGATAATATATATATATATAAAAGGCAAGATGTGTGTGTGTGTGTGTGTGTGTGTGTGTGTGTGTGTGTGTGTGTGTGTGTGTGTGTGTGTGTGTGTGCTTATCTGCCTGTATGTCTGTATTTTTTTCAGCTATTTTATTTTAGTTTTTGCTTCGGGTTTTGGCTCTAAGTAGGTATAATTGTAGTTCTTAGTCTCAGCCATGATACTATTTACTCAGAGTTCTTATTTAACCTTCAAAATTCAGTTTACAACGAAAGAATTTATTTGATTTCGATACCAGGAAATCTAAATTTGACTTCATTCAGTTTTCTTTCAGTCTACGGTTTTGCTTTAACTGGAAACAACTATTGCTTTTTAGTCTTTCGTGCCAACGTCCAAAGAGTCTGAGCTCCCGGACCATGGATTAGTTTTAAAACTTTCATTACACCCGAGTAACGCCGGGCTATAGTGCTAGTTTATAATAACCAATAAGAAACATGTTGTAAATCTTTATTGAAATCTCTCATGACATCAGATACATTTATTATGGATTCTCAAAATAGATTTTTGCTGATATCAGGCTGTTCCGAAAGTAATTATGTATTTCAAAGCATTCAATTATATGATTCTTCTTTCTATGCGCCGTGACCATCGACACGCCGGTAAGCACAGCTCTCGACATCTTCCTGTATTTTTTTGCATTTGGTAAAGTTTCGTTTTTGCTATCTGTTCTAAACCCTGTTCTGCCAACTATTACATAAGTAAGTTAGGTATTTTATGCTCTGTATTCTTTTACCCCCACTTTTTGATAGGTTGGTTTGCTTTTTACGGTTTATCGACCTTTTGAAAGTTATTTAAAAATAGAAAATATTTTTAGATTCTAAGAATATTTGGAGATAATAATTATATTACTGTTTAACCCAAACTGAGAAGAAGGAAATGGATTCATACTTTTCCCAGTAGTATTTGAGCGTAAATGAATATAACAATATATATACGCGACTGGAATTAGAACTCGGCTCCCTGATTTCCTATGCCAAGCCGATATCGTTTACACTACCCACACATTCAAGATTACAGGTATCCCCAGGTGGTCACCTACCTAGGTTCGACTTTGCTTAACTTCGGCAATCAGACGAGAACCGGTGTTTCAACCTACTATGGCCATAAACATATTTCTCTTGCTTTCAATATGCCCTGTGATATGTCGCCTATCATATAAAGTTTGGAAAACAATTAATTCTTGCATATAATTCTCGCTTATAATTCTTGCTACAGGGGAGTAATCTGGAGAGTCATGATCACCTACGTCCAGATCAAAATCAAATAAATAAATGATCACCTACGTCCAGATCAAAATCAAATAAATAAATGATCACCTACGTCCAGATCAAAATCAAATAAAAGAAGACGTATAAGCTCACAAAAATCTTGACTTGCTGACCATTTTCTCTGATTATTCCAGAAGTGCTATTTTAGCCTATAGTCATTTAAAAGTAAAAATAAATATATTTAACAGATGTTTTCTGGTGATGCTTTGTTGATGTATTTGTGAGAAAATAATTATCATTGGCTAAAAAATGTATTTCGGATTGGGCAATAGACAATGAACGGATAAGTTAAGTGTGTGCTAGCGTCAGACATATTAAGTGGTTTTTCAGAGCTGAATCAGCTGTAGATGGCTAGCTTAGCAAAGTGTTCGCTAGCGAAAGGCCAAAAGTCAGTTTTTGATGTCAAGGCTTTATTTTTTCGTGTCTTCTTACGTTCTTATATAGCGGAAAGTCGGAAACTGAAAGGGTAGAACCCCAAAACAAATAAAAAAATATTCGGTCTTGAAATATATTTTCTATTTCTCTATTCTAAACACAGATGGGCGATGTGGTGCAGTGGATACGGAGCTTGGGGAGCAGTGTTCGAATTCCAGTGGAATTTGGTGCATTCGCCTATGAGCCAATACCCTTTAGTAAGGTATTGATCCGTCTCCTCTCTCCATCGAAAGGTTAAATAGCAGTACAGATTGTGTTCTATAGCCTTGGCTGGCAACCAGTTCAACCTAGGCCAGTCAGTCATATAATGAAAACTGCCCAGTCAGTCATGTCTCTTTCGAGGTTATCGCCCAAGCAATATGGTACTTAAATGATTCTAAACGTTAATTAAAAATTAGTTATACGAAAAGTACGACACAGAGATCCGACAGCGTATTGGCATAGCCAAGGATGGATTCCAAAGATTAAGTAGAATATTGAAAGACAGGAAGATTTGATTGGAAACAAAAAAAAAAAGTGTACTAGACTTTCATGTGATATCTGTCCTCGTTTATGGCAGCGAATGCTGGATAATCTCCTCTGAAGAAGAGACTCGAAGCAGCAGAAATTTGGTTCTACAGAAGGATAGTGAGGATACCATGGAACGAACATGTGAGCAGCAAAAAGGCTTTGGAGAGGATGCAAACGAAATGGAAACTTATACTTAGCATCAGGAAAAGACAGCTGAGGTTTCTGGGACACGTAATTAAGAAAGAGGGCTTAGAGAATCTAATACTCACGGGACGGATAGAAGGAAAGAGAGACGAAAAAAACAGCGCGAGTCATACTTGATAGGCTTGAGTAAGTGGATGGTGGAACGAGATTACGGAGAGTTATCAAGAGGTGAAAATCTTTTCTTTTTAATCAAATCACCCCAATCAAGACGAAACCGCCATTGATGCGCAGGCGGCTATGTAAAAGTGTAAAAGTTTAAGCAGGAGGAGAGTGAAGAGAAAGACAAACGAGTTACACGCGGGTGTCAGAGAAAGGGCAGGAGAAGGATGGGAACACAGGTGTGAAGACAGCTGTGAAGGTTGAGAGAAAGTAAAAAGAAAAACAAAATATACGGGGCGATGTAGAAAGGACTGAAGTCAAGTGGCTAAGAGATGGGAATTGGCATTGCATTTAAATTTCTAAAGGTTGTAGCCGTTAGGAAAGAAGGGAGTTCCACAGGCGGGAAGTGCGAGAAAAGAAGTTGATGGAGTAGAATTGTCGTATGCATTTGATTGATCGAACTGAAAATGGATGGGACCTTGTTGCAAGTTTGGTTTCACGAGTAAATTCTTGTGGTGAGGGCATCAGTGACCTAAATTCGTCGGAGCAGAAGGCATTAAAATATTTGTAGAAGAGACAGAGTGAAACCAGATCTGCCAGGTCAGTACCTATCACATTACAGATTCTCCTTTGGAGCCTATCGAGCACACTGAGATAAACAGCAGGGCCGCCTAACCAGATATGAATGTTAAGAACGACAAATGATATGGAGTTGTGGAGGATTATGATCGCCTACGTCTGGAAGGGATATGAAGAAGAAGAAGAATTTCCTTAAAGATATTCATAATTGAGACAAAAAATGAGTGTATTAATGTAAGGATACAGACTTGAATGAATATTAGTAGTGATCATCATCTCTGAATCAGTTATGCATCTCACTTGACAGGATTTGCTTACACAAAAAGCAATATGACTTTTGCTTATCTATTCCCACTAATGTATCTAATGTGTTAATTGTTATTAGTTTATCAAGTTTAAGATAAGAATAATGAAGTATGTCTACTTCAGGAGGTTTAAGGTTATTGGATTTCTGGACGATGTTTTGATCAGACTCAATCTTTCTTATCAAATCGCAAATAAATGTTGTCTTGAACGGCCACTCTTCTTGATGTTTTTATTAATGCGGATTTCTTCTTTTTTTTTTTCAATTCACAAACTTTAGAAGAGCATAAAATAGCTAAACTGTACTTTTTTTATTCTATTTACGCTTTTAAAACATTTCAAATTCGCACTCCACACATGAATCTCATAAACATACGCGTTGTAATGTTAACTTTAAGAATATGTAATCTAAATTTTAGTCGCGTCTTCAAACGCTACGTATTTAAAGCGCTAAGAATATTTGTTCAAATCCCATACAAATAAAATTCCGTTATATATTGATTTTTAGAACATATTATTATACAAAAGAATCACCATCCTATACATCTCTGTTTGCACAGCGATTAAATCATTTCCAGAAAAAAATAACTCGTAAAATAACCAATATTTTAAGGCATAAGTCATTAGTCATTACTGTCAAGAATTAGTATTTTTTCAACCAATCATCATTATGGGTTTCTTTTTATACAATGATGTAAACGCTATAAAGGCCAAAGAGCCATTCGAGGTAGTGTCTTACAGATTAAGAGCAAATGTAGTGTATTGGGTAATTTCTCCTCCCACACTCCGAACTAAAGCAAATCACGTATGTTAGATTTAATATGTAAAGAGGTAGTGTAGCTATAACAGTGTAACTGGGAATATGATTTTATTCTCTTAGATCCCTGCATGACTCTTAGGATCAAAGAGATACACACATTATCTCTAAGGTGATAGTTTCTCGAGGTATTTCTAGTGTTTTCAAGTGTTTTATCAAGGTTTTTTTTCATGAGTGCCACTCGAAGTAGAGACTTGAAGAATAAGAGACATAGTTCATGGGTATATGTTAAGAATATAACGTTTAACTTTAGACTTGAACAGGTTAAGATTGTAGTGATCGGAGAAACATCCACTTAGAAGTGGGTTCCACAAAGCAGTGGTCCGGGGAGGATGCTGTTTGAGTGGAACTTACATCTCACCAAGGGTATAAGAAGGGAATGAAAATGGTTTGCTACAATCTGCATGTCTTAACCATGAATGTTATAACTAGTGAAACTGAGGAATATGGTTTGTCTGTACACTTTCTATAGATGTAACGATAGAACAGTGAAAAACTGATAACGTTTCTTTTGTGGGAAATGGGTCGTAGGCTGGGAAATAATTTGTCACCCACAAGGACGCGGAAACGCTTTATGACATTATCGAGACTGGAATAGTGAAGACTGAGCTGATCAAGATATGGAGCTTTCCTAAGGGAAAATCAATTCATCGCGATTAATGATTGATTTGAATCCGATCAACATTGCCTTGAATTGTTTGTTTAACGGAACATCAACTCATTAGGGATCATTTAATGGGGAAATTTAATCGAACTATTTTGAACACAATTTTATAACTTCAACTAATTATATTTTGAACACAACTGTATAGTTTCAAATGTAGATTAAATGTATTGTTGGTCATTTTGCTATAAAATGTTGTGGCGAATTACCTCGTAGATTCAAGAGTAGCGTAGCGTATAGGTGCGAGCAAATTACTAACGATGCAGACTCTCCGAGCACTGGCGTTGGAATGACGAGGCGCATGCGTCAGTAATTCAGATCGAGGCTGGCACGTGCATAACATGCAAAAGGTCTGGCTCGGCGACAACGTGTAAAAAAGCGAGTTCTTGTTGAATCGACAGAACAATTTTTTCTTGTGCATTAAGAGTAGTTCTCGGCGCGGCGTATCAAACCAGATTTCGTTACTAGGGTTTGTACTACTGATTAACATCTTTTCTGCTACAAATGTATTGTTGATAATTTTACTCTAAACATGTATTGCTTTGTTTGGGGGGGGGGGGTCTATTTGCCCATAGATTGTATTCAAGTAAGAGCTACCACACCGGGTCAGAGTGAACATGAAAACAGCAGTAATTAAAAAGTAGTTCCACGCTCTTAAAAACTTTCACTCTCCATATCAGTGATCTTGCTGCTGGATGTAGTTTATCGTCGTACCCAGGACTAGTAGAGAAATACGAAAAGGTATATATTTTTTCAGTTTCCTGTATATCCATTTTTGGCACCAAGATAGGATTGGGCCATGATTTCGCTTTCAAAATGCAACGCCGGTAGAAATGTAAAAAAAAAAAGGTTGAAAGCAGAAAACCAATATTAGATTGGATGCCTTGAGAGAACGTATCACCATTGAAAAAAAAGAAAGAATGGTTCAGAATCTACAAAAGCCAGAGAAAAATCTAAAGATTAAATGGAAAAAATATCTTGTGATTCAGGGCATAATTCAGCGTATAACAGATATGAAACGAAATATTCTGATCGGTAACGTAGAAGTATAAAAAGAGACTCGTTTAATTAAGTATAGTAAGATATGAATTTAATTAAGATACGAGTTTAATTCATTCCAAGACCAATCTCGTAACTCGAAATACTCGTATCTCGAAATACTCGTATCTCAAATCAATTTTCCCCATTGAAATTAAAGGGAATATTTCCGATCTGTTTCAGGACCGTAAACGGCATCTTATTTTCTTAAAATGCACTCTTATTTTTTTTGTATTTGTGGGTTTTGTACAAGCAAAAACTTATGAATAAACAAAAACTGTAGTTTACAAACGATAAAATAAAAGAGGAAAAAACAAGTTTTAAAGAAATAAAGTTTACTAAACCGCGAAATTCAAAGAAATCTTAGGCCAACAGGCGTAGGAGAGAGATATATAAAGTTATAGGGAGAGGAGGAATCAACAGGTTTCCTAGCAACCGCTAACCTCGCCTAGCAACCGCTAATCTTGCCTAGCAACCGCTAATCTTGCCTAGCAACCGCTAATCTTGCCTAGCAACCGCTAACCTCGCCTAGCAACCGCTAATCTTGCCTAGCAACCGCTAATCTTGCCTAGTAACCGCTAACCTCGCCTAGCAACCGCTAACCTCGCCTAGCAACCGCTAATCTTGCCTAGCAACCGCTAATCTTGCCTAGTAACCGCTAACCTCGCCTAGCAACCGCTAATCTTGCCTAGTAACTGCCTAGTCTAAACTACCGAAGAATAACTTTCTCCGTTAATCTAATTTTTTAAAAAACGTTTACATTTTATTTCTTCTTCTTCTTCTTCTTCTTCTTCTTCTTCTTCTTCTTCTTCTTCTTCTTCTTCTTCTATGTGCCTTGTCTTTTCATGACGTAGGCGATCATGGCGTTACACGTTTCCCAATCTTTGGTGGCTTTCATTACGCTTTCTCCTGTTACACAACGCAACCTCTGTTCTGCCATCCACCTGCTCAGTCCCGTCAAGTAAGTTACACGCTGTTTTCCCCTGTCTCTTTTTCCCTTTATCTGGCCTGTTAGTATCAGATTCTCCAAGCCCACCTTCCTCATTTCATGTTCCAGGAACTTTAGCTGTCTCTTCCTGATGCTCACTATTGATTTCCTTTTTGTTTCCATCCTTTCCAAAACTTCATCATTGCTCACATGATCGTTCCATGATATCCGCAGCATCCTTCTGTAGAACCACATTTCAGTTGCTTTATGTTTTTTCTTCATATTTGTTGAGATTGTGTAGCATTCACTGCCACATAGAAGCATTGACATTACATAGCAATCTAGTACTCTTTTCTTTGTTTATCTTTTACTATAACTAATTTTCTTAAGTTTTAAAATTTCATATTTTTTATTTACTTTTTAAAACTTTTTATTTATGCCTTTTTTTTAACTTCACTGCCACCGAAATTAATTTCTAATTTGCTTTGTGGGGGTATGCGCTCATTTCGCTTTTACAACACTTCTCTATACACTTGCTTTCTTCGGATCCATGCTGTCACTAAAAAGTAATTTTACCAAAATGTCAAAACCACAACAAAACACAACACAAATGTAATCGTTCCATAGCGAGGTGAACACGTGTACTGTGAGAGAAAAAACTCAGTAACTGGCAGAAGTTTAAGTTAAACTCCGTCTCGTATCTCAAGCAAACTCGTATGTCGGTAGGCTCGTATCTCAAGGCATTACATTATAATGATTTGTCGCTGAAGTTCCATCATTGGCCTTAGAATGGTGAAGACAGAAATTCTTCATGTTTCTCAAGAATGAGCAGCAGACTTCTTGTTGAGGGCCGTCGTGCACTACCAAAAATTCGTGACCAAGAGAACAAATACGTTACCAAGAGAACAAATGTAAGATTTATAGCTTATAAATTATCACCTTTAATATATTTAGCCTAACCTGGTTAAATTTTTAAAAACGTTGAAAAAATATCAACCTCCGTTTTCCTCGTCAGTCCATATATAAAAATAATTTGAATACCAATAGTCCGTCCATCCATCACACCCTCTTAAATAACCCTTGACAGATCGAAACCAACTCTTGGGAATTAGTGTAAAAAGGTAAGGACGTACAAAGTACAGTTGGTTTTACTAGTGTGAGCAGCTGAGTACAATAAATTTACATTAAGTTTTTGGAAAACTTAAAAGTTATATCATTTAGCATGCAAAATAATCGCATTATTTAAAAAATATAATTAATGATTGAAATAACGAATAATTATTTAATAAAAATGTAATGTTGTTTTTACATATCTTTTTTTAAGTCTTTATGTAAACAACTATCCAGTTTTCAGTTTGTCCTGCATTTTGGAAACTATAAACAAATCACAAAGCCAAAAGCTTCAAAAAGTTGTAATTAGGCTCCGGAAAGAAATATTTGCACATGGCCAGTTGTATGTTGAATGCTCAAGAGTAAGAAATTCTAAGATTTTATTCTCGCTCTAGAAAAGGAAAAAATATTGTTTACCCTAGAGTCATATGAAATGAAATTAACTTCAAGTAATTATTATACAGCGAAGTAGGGTTTTGTCAAAGAATTTTCCGGATAGATCAGCTTATTTAAATGTTATCGAATGGTTTGCGAAATTGAAATAAACGTTTGTAAATCCTGGCAAAACATGTTGGCGATAACTTCAACATTATTAAATACTGTTAGAATTTCATCATACGTTAGCCTGTTGCAATATATATATATATATATATATATATATATATATATATATATATAGCATCTTAGAAAATGTTACAAAGTCTTTGTTTGAAATTGGTCATTTAGTAGTGCCCTTCTGTTGACTTACCAGAATGTTTAGGAAATCAATTGCTAAAAGTTGGATCACTGTCGTATCAGATAATTCTTTTTCGCCTGAATCTATTTTGCAAATTTGTGAATTTACCATCTATCAATGCATTGAATATTCCTGCCATATCCGGTCTGGTGCTCCTGCTATATAACACAAGATTCTCGGTAGAATCCAAAGAAATGTCGATAATGTTATGGGTTCTGACCTGCATTCCTGACTTTTGCACCTACGTGGCAGGATTACTTGTGTCTTTTTCAGTAACAGTTTCTATGACAATTATTCTAATGAACTCTTCTTCTTAGTAGCTTGATTACGTGAATTTAAACATATTACGAGATTGTCAAATAGGTTTCTCCGTCTTATTGTTGAAATAAGTAGATTTAAACGCAGATTGTATTTTAATTCTTCCTTTCTCTGAGTTCTCACCTCTTTTAGTTACTTGCTTCTCTGTCACCTAAACTTAAAAACTAAATGCACTAAAGAACTAAAAGTTCTTTTAAAGAACTAAAACCTGTTCTTTTATTGTCATTTTTCATCAATAATCTTCTTATTCTCTTTCAAACTCCCGTTTTGGGTATGACCAAATCCGTCAGCAAGGCCTCTGATCGCGACAGGGTTGCTTAGGCGGATAGAAGGACCTGTTGTTCCGATATCCACCTTGTCAGGTTCCCAGATATGATCAAATAGTAAAACCAAAGCTGGGGTCAAAACACTATGTAAATATTAAAATTTGTCAGTTTGACTTTTGTTTTACGGCATATCAATTTCTGAGGGTTATATAATGCCACAAAGGTGGGATTTTAAGGTATTTATTTTTAATGTTCGGTTATAGTGAGAAAGTTGATTTAGTCAGATTTTAATGAATTTTTTGTTTTTATTCTTTTTTGTTTCAGAAAATTGAAACTGTCTTCTAGATTTGTATTAAAAATGTTTTGTTGAGAATAGTTTTTTTCCTTCAAAAATGTGTTATGGAAATACTTTTTTCTATAAAAGTTTATTTTTATGTATATAATTCTATAAAAGCCTATTTTTATACTTTTATAGTGTTTTGACCCAATTGGGGGTTAGCTATTTGCCTATAGCTGGGACCCTGGCAGGTGCTACTACACCGGGTCAGGGTGGATTTGGAAACAACAGCAATTAAGAGGTGGTTCCACATCCCCACAACCTCCCTTGCTGCCGGATGATCCAGAACCATATTAAAATTTGTACAGTAAAAATGTCAGCCATAGATTTTCACAACAAAAAATTATCAGAATTACTCTAAAGACAAAAATATTCTCAGCAATTCAGTTTTGCAAAAGAAATTACTAATACGCCTAAGATAAGTTTCAGCAATAAATGACCCATAAGGAGTTGATATGCCGCTAAACAGACAAATAAACACCCTCTCACGCTCAGTCTGTTCATGCCTTTACAGTTAGTTATCTTTTAATTGGTCATTAACATCAAGTCTATATGACTGATCCTCGATGTAATTAAAAATTTCATTATTCTCTCATATTAACAAGTATAATCAGTCAGTCAGTTAAGTGCTATCCGTAGTACACTCTTGGGCAATCATGTCTCTTTCGATCTAGGCAGAAGATATTTCCGCAGTAGTTTGCTATTTATTTATGCAGTAGGATGGTTGCCAACCAAGGCTATATAACCCAAGCTGTCCGGCTATTCAATCCTTTAATCAATATCAGTCACTTAAGTGCCATATGTGATATACGCTTGGGCGATCATGTCTCTTTCCGACGACGCAGAAGATTCTTCCGCAGTAGGTTGTCATTTCTTTCTCTGGTAGACTGGTTGCTAGATGATGAATTCATTCCTTTCTTAAGCGTATTTGTGCGTAAGTAAATGCAACGAATTTAATTGGAATTCGATCTTGGTTCTCCGATTTCATGTTCCGAGCTTATATCAATTACACCACAAAGAACTCGGGTAATATACAAGTGTTTCGCATAAACCGAAATCGTCAGCCCGGGAAAGGGTTTGATTTCAAAGTTCTGCTGCTATGCGATGATAATAAATAATTATGGTTAACGTCGAAAAAACTTCCGCACAACACCTGTAGCCAAGCCATCCTCAAATATAATGTCCTGTATTCCTATGGATCTTGTTGTTACAGTCGATGGAGTTAATTGCCTCCATTATACCATCGCCAAGATTTGTTCTCTGACGGTGTCACTCCGGTCTCACCACCAAAGACTGAATCTTGATCAGACAGAGCGCTACCTTTGTCTCGCCAGATAAACAGACGCCTACCCGCAAGTTTTAGATATCATTATTGATAAGGGAAAAGGATATATATATTATTCGGGGTAGCTAAGCGGTTTAGGCACATGTAACCGGGTAGGACAATCTAATACGTAGACGTAATGGACGGTACTCGTCGTATGCAGTATCCTGAGACGTAGGCGTAGTCAATAGATGTAGACCTATAGATCTCTTGCAGTAGACCTATGAACGTAGAACCCTAGCTGTAGATCAGTAGACCGCTATTCGAAAACTGTAGACCTCTGGAAGTAGATTAATATACCTCTATGCGTCCTCGCCTTCGTCTGTATTTATGGCTGACACCAGACAATCACGTTACTGTAAGGTGTATACATATTCTTACATATTTATTACATCAATTATTATAACGGTTAATAGATATGCAGGTAGTATATTGGTTAGCAACTCGAAACGAGTAAACGGCGAGCAGAGTTCGTATTCCGATCGAATTTGTTGCATTCACTTTCACACAAGCACACTTGAAAAAGATAGAAATCGATCCTTTATTCCACCGCTATATCTGTAGGCTAAATATCATGGCAGACTTGCGTTTTTACATTGCTTGACAAACAAGGTAAAAAAATAAATTCTGATTTCAAATCAGTGTGTGTCCTCGTGTTTTTAACCTTGAGTAAAGTGAGCCACATCCATTCTGATTGCAATGTTAAATTTTATTTTTGGTTCTAATTAAAACCAATGGAAATACAGATTTTACAATCATAAACTGGGTTTAAGTAATAATAAATGCAGGAATAGCACTGGTCTCTACAAATATTTTTCGTAATTAAACTGCAAAAACCCAGTTATTACCTGGGATATTATCGCAAAAACCATATGATAATGGAATAAGAAATAAATGTAATTTATGCCTATTAGAAAAACTTGACATCATAAAACATCGAAATAACCCCAGTTTACTAAACAACAAAAGTGAACTGATGAACACATGCAGACATAGTAATAAATATCTGCTCAAATACATAGACCCCGATTAACACAGGTGCCCGTTTTCGCATTTTTCATCAACTTACTTATTTACTTACTTTAACCTTATATTTTATCTTACCTTTTATCCTATTTTCTTTAGTTTTATATTACTTTTTACGCTATTCCTTTTTTTTTTATTTTATTATTGTTTCCCATATATTTATTTATTTATTTTCAATGACTTTCGTTCCCTAAAAAATAAAATACAACTGCTGCCCCGTTGGACTGCACACACATCTGCCTGTAACAAAGTTTAGCGAAAGGTGTTATACTTATTTTTTTATGTAAATACTTTTTAAATTCTAAAAGCAACCTTCTTTGGTGATTTTAAAATTGCCTTCTTTTTTTTAAAATCCCATTTCTAGATCATTTATGTCGATAAGCCCTAGAATTTCGGACTTTGAGCCAATCTCGTGAAAGAGAAACCTGCCAGTTTTCACCTGCGTGAACTCACCACTTCCTTATATAAGTATTAATTTGTGTGCTTTAAAAAAATGTAATCTTAAATATGATGTTTTCTTTCTTGAGACTGAGTATGGTGTATGTAAAAAGCATTTAAGTTGCTAAATTAATTTTTATTTCGAGGAAGAAAAACAATATATTGTAAGGAAAGCTTTAAACACTGGGTAGGCTATTTTAATTACCCCGCATTTTTCACGGAAGAGTTATAAATATTACTTAACCGGCATTAGAAACAAGTAAATTTCACTTATTTTTAAAAAAATTACACAGTTAAAAAAAATTATTCAAAGATTGAAGAAACAATGATTCATATTTTTTTTTATAATTTGTTCATTCAGGACGTAGAACGTCAGTGCTTTCCACAAATTCCTCTTCTGTATTAACGGTGAATTGCAATCGAAAAAGATAGCGGAGTGGCTTCCATTTGTCTTTTCTACAAATTTGAATTTCAGATAGTGTTTCTCCAATATCTATGGCCATAAAAGGCTAGAAGCGCCAGTCTACGCTGCAATTTAACGAATAATTAGACAAATGGAAAAGGGGTTGATTAATTTATTTCAGTTGATTGACTGAGTATTTGCGCGTAAATGAATAAAACGAAACGAACATGAATTAGAACTCGATACTGACCAAGCTCAAAGTTGCTTAACTTCAGTGATTGTACGAGAACCGGTGTTTCAACGTAATATAATGACCGCACGCCCTATCAGCCGTGTATCTAATCTTACACCACCTGGTATGCACAAACTGTCACCCATCTACGTACTGACCAAACTCGACGTTGCTTAACTTCGGCGATCGCACGAGAACCGGTATTTTAACGTTTAAGGCATTACACTATATCAGCCGTACATCCAATCTTACACAACCTGGTATTCGCAAACTGTCACCCATCTAGGAACCGGTCTTTCAGCGTGATATGACCGTACGCAATATCACCGGCACTATTAATCTTACTGCCTTTCATATTCGCAAGCTGTCACCCATCTAGTTAGCGACCAAACTCGACGTTACTTAACTTCAGTGATCGTACGAGAACCGGTCTTTCAACGTGATATGAACGTACGCCATATCAGCGGCACTATCAATCTTGCTGGTATTCGCAAACTATCACTCATCTAGATACTGACTGGGCTCGACGTTGCTTAACTACAGTGATCATACGAGAAAGGGTGTTTCAAAGTGATATCATCGTCAGCCCGTCACACCACACCCACCTCGGAGGTTACAGCACCTGGTATTCCCAAGTGGTCATCTGTCTAGATATTGACCAGGCTCGACGTTGCGTAACTTCAGTGATCGTACGGGAGCAGGTGTTTTAATCGTAAGCCATATGTTTCAAATAACATTTGTGTGAAAGTAAATGCAACAGATTAAACCAGAATTTGAAATCAATTCAGTGATTTCACTTTTCGCGTCAGTAACATTTTCTGTTACCGGTACAGACAAAATAATGATGTTAATTATCTCAACGAATGGGAGTGTAACAGTATTAAACCAAAACACTCAGAGAATCAAAAAGATCATTGTTTTAAAAGTAAAAAATAAAAAATAAAAAAATAAAGAAATAAAAAAACAAGACGAAACAGTAAAGCAGTGATAAGTAACAGAAGTTAATAACCAACGAAGATGTAAATATATTTCATCTTCAAAATTCCAAAGATCATCAAGGCCTCTATCCCTTCTCTGGTTTTCTGGGATTTGATGGAAGTGAGCGTTGAATTAACCGAATTGCGAAAATTTTACCCATTCAGCAATTAGTACAATCCGAAGGTGTTTGAAGAATTTTGTAACGTAGACAGCTTTCATAGTCGAACAGCTAACACTAGATTTCTTGATATTTACAAGACAAAAACTGATTCTTTGATGTCTAAAACAGTCTCTGATACTTGCAAAAAGAAATCAATAAAAAGAGAAAAACGAAGACGTTAGTCAAAGTTCAGTTAGGTGGATGTTAATTTTCTTAGAGCAGCTTAGGCGTGGCACATGGCCGAAAGTATGGGGCACCCAGTGAGGATCAAACTCACAAGACAATGGTTCCGTAAGGTGGATGCTTAACAATAAATTTCCTAAAAATGCCGTATAAGAGCTTTACAGAAATACAGTCAACAAGTTAAGTGCCATACGTGATACACGCTTTGGGCGATCATATCTTGAAAGAAACATGACTGACTGGGCTGAAGATTATCCCGCAGTAGGTTGCCATTGCTTTCTGCGGTAGACTGGTTGCCAGGCAAAGCTATAGAACCCAATTTGTTCTGTTATTGAGCCCATAACTGGAGGGAAGAGACGGATTAATACCTTTCCCAAGAGTATTTGTGCTTAAGTGAATGCAAGGAATTTAACTGGAATTCGAACTCGGCTCCCCGATTTGTCGTTCCGAGTTGATATTCACTGCGCCACAACGCACATCCAACATACAATATCTGCTTAAATTGATCTAAACTTCGTCTGGTAATTAATCATACTGCGAAATAAATTGTTTTAAAATTAAAAAAAATAATGTGTTTCAAAATGTTAGAACTGATCTAATCTTTTTTTATTAAAAACCCGAACTGAAAGTTGCTTAAATGGCAGATCTTCTAGATCATTTTGCATAAATGAAGATGTTACCCAGGGCTCTATCCTTGGACCTACGTTGCGCTTAATTTTCCCCAATCACCTTCTTCGTATCATCAGTTCTCAGCTTGGTATCTATGTGGATAAAACAAGTATTTCCTCATGTTTTAATGGTAACTGTTCGGTTAGCTGATCTAAAATGACTTCTTAATGTATAATCTCCAAAACGAAAGAACCTTTTTTGTCTTTCAGCAGTATGGCTAATGCTAAACTCCCGGGGCGAAGGGGAACAGAGGAATAAGAAATTGAGGTTATATTGACTTGTAACATTTATATAGTTTAACTTTCGACATAAAGATACCAAGTTGACAGGAAAGCATCCCTTCAGGAGTCTGTTCCACCGATAATAAATCCAAGTAGGGTTTCATGTTAACTCAGGACCACAGAGATTGAAGTAATCTGGAGAGAAAAAACATCCTTGCCTTACGTCTCTTTCTATTTTCAATATTTCAACTAAAATTTTCTCATAAACTGCTTTACACAGAATCTTTTTAAAAAACAAATTATGTATAATATTGCAAACGACACTATTAATAAAATATGTTTTATCAGAAAAAAAAATATTTATAGAAATGACAGTTGGAATCCATGTTTCTGCAGTTCATACGCATTTTGTGACATTTTATCTGTGGATATTACGTCATATCAACCCTTGTTGGTTATTAAACGTCAATATTATTCTTATAATTATTAGTATCATTAATCTATGAGTGTGCCTCTGCCATAAAAAATGGAGACAAAATATTTGAGAGGATATATGTATATTTATATATATATATTTCCTCTCACACAACTATCTTTATTATAATAGTGATTATATATATATATATATATATATATATATATATATATATATATGCTTAACTATTCGACTACATAATTATTGCAAAAAATAAAATAAGGCATTGTTAAAGAGTAAACACGTGGTAAGAGCTTTCACAACTGGTAGTAAAGTTTAATAATTGGAAGTAAAGAGGACGAACTGAACAGAAGCTGCCTCACTATTGTCTCCCTAATAAACTCAACTGACACTGCTGACTATTGTTTCTCTCTCCATGAGCATTATAGCAGGGATATATCTATCTGAACTTATTTATAAATGGAACTCTGTGTGTGTGTGTTTGTGTGTGTATGTCCGTTAACTATAGACTCCGAAACGGCTGAACCGATTTTCTTATATTTATACAGTTTTACTATAAGCGTCTGCGAGTGTTCTTAGCTAGGTTTTCCGTCCAGGTACCCCACGAAAAATATCGAAAATCGATAATCGAACAAATCTGGTTATAGAAGGATTGGTCCGATTTTAAACAAATTTGATACACTCATAGACAAAGACATAAGAAATGATATTCCGAAGTTTCAAGGTTGCACTTCTTACAATAGTGCAGAAAATCGATAATATATATATAAAAGGCAAGATGTTTGTGTGTGTGTCTGTTTATCTGCCTGTATGTCTGCATTTTTTTCAGCCCTTTTATTTTAGTTTTTGCTTTGGGTTTGTCTCTAAGTAGGTATAATTGTAGTTCTTAGTCTCAGCCATGATACCATTTACTCAGAGGACTTATTTAGACTTCAAAATTCAGTTTACGACGAAAAATACATATTTGATATCGATACCAGGAAATCAAAAATTGACTTACATTCATTCATTTTTCTTTCAGTCTACGCTTTCACTTTAACTGGAAACAACTATTGCTTTTTAGTCTTTCGTGCCAACGTTCAAAGAGTCTGAGCTCCAGAACCATGGATTAGTTTTAAAACATTCATTCCACCCGAGCAACTCCGGGCTATACTGCTAGTATATATATTAGTCATCCACATACAAGCCTGTTTTGGTGTATCACAACTCATCAGTGTGGCTAGACCCATCCACTTGCTTCTGGCCGGGATCGAAATTCGACCGATTTGATGTCAGTCGGAGTCGCTACTCCCTAAGCCATCACTGGAACAGCCTAAATATATATATATATATATATATATATATATATATATATATATATATATATATATATATATATATATATATATATATATATATATATATATATATATTGTGTGGGCTGTACTTATCAACAGAATTTTTGCCTGGGCTTTATGGGGATTATTATTAATATTAAGCATATTAGTATTTATACTTGACCCTTTAGGCAGATTATTTATATTGTTCGGACTGTTGTCCTAATTTATTGTCATACTCACGGCGTTTCGATCCGACCTTCGTCAGGTGGCTTAAATTTGAACCTACCTTTTTATTCCATCACTGGTGTACATTGTTCTCGTTTAATGAGCTAACTCACTTCTGGACGACTTTTAGCTCAACTCTCTAAGTTTTCTTTTGTTTGCTACTACTGTCGTTAAGTGTTAAACTGTTAAGTAGATATTTAATGCGTAAGTTAAAAAGCAGAGTTAGGCTGGGTTTACACTTGATATTGTAAGAATCCACTCGAAATGTGACCCTGCTAGGTGAGGGTCTTAACACTATTGAGAAGAGCATCAATGTATACTAATTCCTGTCGAATTTGTCTATTGTGGTATCCACCAGACTTCTGCAAAGTAAATATAATAGTCGACTGATAAAAAATGATCTAGTGTATATATCGTGTGTGTCAAGTTTTACCAAGAACACTCCCATTCAAACCAGAAGTACCGATCCATAAAAAATGCTTCAATTTTTTGGATCCGAGCAATAGCATACCGGACGGATTCTCTCATTTGAGGCAGAATTTATGATGAAGGCGTAATGAAGTAGACCATAGATTCGTGTTTGAAACGTCGATCCAGACAGAAATAAGCCCTTCGTTTTGGATCCTGGAAAAGTGCACTGGTCCTTTCGTTCGAGGCGATTTGCTGTACCAGGCGTGAATAACCACTGAAATTTTTAGATCCTAGAAAAATGCACTGATTCTTTGGTTCGAGGCGAATTGGTGTACCAGGCGTGAATAACAGCCTAAAATTTTAAATCCTAGCAAATGCACTGATTATTTTGTTCGAGAAATATTGGTGTACCAGGCGTGAATATCCGCTTAAATTTTTAGTTCCTAGAAAAATTCATTGATCCTTTCAATCGAATCTGTTGTAGAGAAACATCGATCCAACCCCGTAATTGGATATGGTCTAGTCTATAAAAGACTGTGACTAGAACAAACTGTGGGCATACGTCACTCGCCTGACGACGCTATGACACTGTCAGCTCTCTGCATTCGGGTAGAGAGCGCACTCTGCTTCCGAGCATAGAGCATTAACCCAGTCGTCGTTCCGCCGAAGGGTAGAATCACGACTGGGGAAAAATAGACAGACATTTTTTGGCCTGGCTATATGGCCGGGAAGACCCACAATAAATAGACCTTGTGTCACATCTAGCCTTGCGTGGGAAGGTTGGTAAATACCATACCTCAGCATATGTCACTAGACGGACGCATACGTCATAGTCGGAGACATTTTCTACTTGATCGTTATTCCTGTTAATATTCGTTGATTGTTCTTGTACGTCTATTGGTTTATTGTACTGTTGTATAAAAGATTTCTTCTAATCTATCTTCAGTGTTAAGTATTATTCTTACACTATTCTTTTCCCTGATATTCCGGGATATATCAGAGTCTATTTGGTGTTCCAGGCGTCAATAACTGCTTAAATTTTTATATCCTAGAAAAATGCACTGATCCTTTCGTTCGAGGCGAGTTGGTAAACTAGGCGTGAATAACTGCTTAAATCTTGAAATCCTAGAAAATGCATTAATTTTTTTATTTGAGACGAATTGGTGAAAATAGTAACCGCTTACATTTTTAGATCTTATAAAATGTGCACTGATCGTCTTGTTCGAGTTCGTATTGCCGAGCCAGACGTAAATAATTCTTTCACGTTTTAGGGTTTTAGATAAGTGCGCTGCTTGTTTCGTTGGATTTCAAAGTTCCGAACCAAACATAAAGATTCGGGTCATTATAGTGTCCTAGTATACACCCACTAAGCCTCTCGTTTGACGTAGATGTGTCAATCGCTTTAGTCATAAATAATTCGTTCATATTTTTATTCCTGGAAGAACGCGCTGATTCTTTCGAATTGTGAATATAGACTTGCCACTACCAACGTAAATAGATAAAGGGTAGATTCGAGGCCGAAGTGTCAATCTACACCAATTCAATTTTAAAACTTAATGGATTTAAGTTAAATACTACTACATTGAAACTATCAAAACAGTTATTCAATTTAAAAACTAAGACACTCAAATTAAATTATAAGCCATTCAATTTGAAGAAAACTGCAATATTTCTGTTATCGATAAAAGATAGAATCAAATTCATCATCTCAATTAAATTTGCAATTCCAAAGAAAAGAGGAGTTCAGATGAACACCAAGAGAGGCAAACATGTACTACCAAACAATGTGGCTGTCACGTAATAAATGAATGTTGCCTAGAGACAGTATTCATTAGATTCTTAAGCCGTCAATTAATAGAATCAGATATGAATACTTTAATAATATTCTAAAATGTTTATAAAACGAACATTTTTTCATGATCTAACACGCGCATGACCATGACATTAAAACAGAAAAATAAAAAATTCCATTCTGGATTATTTTCACGTTGTAATAAACGCTAAGCAATTTGAAGCAAAAAGAAAATTTACAGTAATTTTTGGCAACAGTGTTTTTGCAGTTATTTTTGTTGCCAGGACTCACACCCCAGAAGAAGATCTCGGAAGAAGATTGAAAATACTTGGGAACATCGAGAAATAAATAATAATATTATCTGTTAACGTTACAGCTCATTTTTTACAGCTTTCAATTATAATAAGCGAAAGATTATCCGAATGTATGAACGGATTTTATGAAAAATAAGCAGACACAACTTTTGTAATTTATTTAATCTGACATGTCTGAAATAAAATTTGCTAGTTAAATACACAAACTTTAAATATACATATATTTCCCTCCTGTCACGCTCATGGATAAAGAGGCAATGAGACAATAGCGAGAAAGCGTTTAATCAGTTGATTCTCTTTACTACCAATTATTAAACTATTTTATTACCAGTTATGGATGCCCTTGCTTCGTGTCTGCTCTGTAACTATGTATTATTATTTTATATTTTTGCAATAATTATGTGGTCGATGAGTGAAGAATATATATATATATATATATATATATATATATATATATATATATATTAGTGCATTTAGGCAGCAAATTTTCTCTTTTAACATAACTCACACCCCTGGATATGATCTCGGAAGGAGATTAAATGTACTTGGGTAGACTGAAAAATGAATGATAATAATATCACTCAACGTTACAGCTAATTTCTGACATCTTTCAATTATAATATTCGAAAGATTATCCGTGAGTATAAATGGATTTTATTAAAAATAAGCAGACACAATGTTTGGAATTTATATAATCTCACACACACACACACACACACACACACACACACACACACACACACACACACAGATATATATATATATATATATATATATATATATATATATATAATATGGATTTTAATATTAAGAATTTATGAATACTATTTTCGCTGGTGTCACTTGTTATTGACCTTTACGTTAAAGGTATTTTCGTCTAACATAGATTGTCAAATCAGTTATGGCTAGGCATTTCATTTGGCTCATATTATCATATTAACACTTGCAAAGTATTTAATCTATCTGTTCGAATTTCAGTAGATTTCCTTGCATTCACTTACGCACAAATACCCTTCTGAAAGTTATTAATCCGTCTCTTCCCTCCAGTTATGTGTTAACCATCGGACATATTAGGTTCTATAGCTTTGGCTGGCAACCAGTCTACCGCAGAAAGCGATGGCAACCTACTGCGGGATAATCTTCTGCACAGTCAGTCATGTCTCTTTCGAGACATAATCGCCCAAAGCGTGTATCACGTATGGCACTTAACTGACTGACTGATTTATTCTAACATAGACCGCTAAATTATATAGTTATGTGGTATTTAATCTAACATAGATTATCATGTTAATAATACACAGATTTGAATCTAGCGTATACCATCTGGTTAATACTTTATAATTTTTATTTTAACACTAATGTTTCATTTAATATCTAATAATTTTTAATTCTTGAGACATCAGTCTGTATTTTGTATGAGGGCCTAGTTTTAAATTTTTGTATATCTGTTTTTTTTTTCTTTTAACAGTGTTTAGATTAGAATACATATACTTGGGTGCATGAGTTTGTCTACGTATTAATGTATATATGATGGTGTGCATGTGGGTTTATGTACTAGTGAACATTTTGTTTCACATGCTAATGTGTATGTGTATGTATGTATATGTATGTATGTAAGTATGTATGTATGCGTGTGTGTGTCTGTTTTATATATATATATATATATATATATATATGTTCAGATTTCTATGTGCATAGTATAACTGGACGATTGTTTGACCTAATCCAGTCTGTCCTTTCAGATCGCACAGAGAAAGCAGCAGTGAATGGTCATGCTTCCAGATACTACCCTACGAACGCAGTGTACCTCAACGCTCTATTCCAGGTCCTACGCCTTTTCTGATCTTCATCAATGATCTCTCTGATGTAATCAGATCCCAAGTAGGCATTTATGCTGACGCTACAACCATTTATGTCCCCCTCGATGAGAAATCCGCCGAGGCTGACAGGGTAAACTTCGCTGCTGATCATGAAAAGAACCTCCAGTCTGAACTGGAGTAAGAAGTAGCTCGTAAATTTTAATGTTTCTAAAACGAAGCTGCAATCCTTTCCATAGAAACCGCTTCTACTCCTCATCAGAATGAATCAAGCTAATCTCCCTGAAAGCAAAACACTGCGCCTTCTATGCCTAAATCTGTCAGCCGGCCTGAAGTGGAATGACTACATTGAAACCATAGCTAAATCTGCTGCTCGGAAGGTTGGTTCCATTTGTGGGGACAGGAAGTTTTTCTTGTCTAATTTCATTTTGTACATATTTAAATCTACAATCCGCCCGTGTATTGAATACTGCTCTTACATCTCGTCTGGTGCCCATGCTATTCATCTCGAGCTTCTTGACAAAATCCAACAAAGAATCTCTAATATAATTAATCCCGACCTGGAAGCTCAACGTCAGTCACATTCTCACCGACATAATATGGCTTCCCTCTGTCTCTTCTACAAATAATTTCAAGGCTGCAACTCCGATAAGCTTAGCTCCCTGGTGGCCCCTCTGCATGAATTTACTCGAGCTACTAGACTAGCTGCTATGTCCCAAACTTTTTACAGTGAAACCAATCAAATGTAACCGCAAATTCGATTCTAATATGTTCTTTGCTCGCACTTCCCGCCTACCGTATACTTGCTTCCCTGACTGCTATAATATCCAAAGATGTACATTTAAATGCATTAGAAAAAATGTGTATTCGTGTGTATATCTTTTCTTCTTCTTCTTCTTCTTCTTCTTCTTCTTCTTCTTCTTCTTCTTCTATGTGCTCTGTTCCTTCAGGACGTAGGCGATCATGGTTCTTCACGTCTCTCTATCTCTTGTGGCTCTTAGTATGTTTGCTCCTGTTACACCTGGCAACCCCCGTTCCGTCATCCACCTGATTAGGCCCTGCAAATATGTTATCCGCTGCCTCTCTTTCCTTCTGTCTGGCCTGTCGGTATCAGGTTCTCCAAGCCCTCCTTCCTCGTTGCATTTCTCTTCCTGATGCTCAGTATTAATTTCCTTTTTGTTGCCATTCTTTCCAACACCTCATCGTTGCTTGCATGCTCAGTCCACGATATCCGCAGCATCCTTCTGTTGAATATCTTTTCACATGTCCATATTTGTGTGTGTATATCCATTTATATCTATCTATCTATCTATCTATCTATCTATCTATATATATATATATATATATATATATATATATATATATATTCCTGTCTATGCGCGTATATACGTGTGCGTTTGCTTCTGTGTGAATGTTCTTCTGCTTATTTGCGTGTATTTATGTCAAAAGTTGTATATAAATAGATCCATGTGTGTGTGTGTTTATTATGTGTATCATGCTTTGTGAAGTTTTAGTCGCGTACATACCATGTTCTTTGCTCGTGTATTTGCGTGCGTATATATTTAATTATGTTTATTTATTCATGCACTGGAATATGACTGTGTCTGTTTAGAATTTCTTTACGCCAGAACCATGCCATCTTACGAATTTGTTCTTGTGTCCAATATTGTAGCCTTTGAAGTGTTTTTTCCAAACCTGGCTTTAAAATTTAACGGATAAATTGACAAATCGATAAAAACAAAGGATAATAATTACTGTATGTATATATATTTGCGTGTATGTGTTTGTGCGTGTGTATGCATGCTAGTATATATTTATATGGGCATCTATTTGTCTATTTGTCTATATGGATATCTATATATTTGTATATGTGTGCGTCTATCTCCTTTCCTCGTTTCATAATTATATAACTTTTTAAACAATGTAAATCTAATGCTTTGTAAAATTATAATTTCAAATTCGTAGTTTCTAACATTAATTCGTAATAATATATATATATATATATATATATATATATATATATAATAAATTTTTATTTTTATTGTAGAGTGAAGGTAATAGTCTGTAACCCTATTTCCACGTAAAAAATATATACTTCTTGGTTTAGTACAACCGAGCCTAAGAACTTATTACTAGTGGCATTGTTGATTTTGGAGTTTATTGTAATTCGCAATATGAGCTCTGCTTAAAAAGAGAATATTTGATACTATGTACTTGTAATATCCGAAATGTGGAGAAATTGGCCGGAGATTGGGGAAAAAGAAAAACATACTTTTCCCATTGTATTCAGAAACGAATTTTTGCCCGGTAAAAATGGAAGACGATCATAGTTAAAACAAGTTGTCAGAAACTTTTGATGGGGTTAGGGTAAGGTCAAATTCTTAGTTCCCACATTTTGATGGGAAACGATTTAAAAAATTTTCAAAACCTAAAATGATGTAATTAAGAAGAAAAAGACGAAGAGAAAATTACGTCATGTGACGTGTTGTTGCCTCATTCGTTAAACCATAACTCCACCTATGAGATGTGTAAGTGGAAAAGGCTTTTTGTTGAAATTAAATAATCTCATTGGTCAAAGTTTTGATTTGCATCAAGATACCTCAGGTCTCTCAGCATCCCCCAAGAGAATTGGAGACAAGTATAAAAATCAAGACCCCAGTGAGAAAAATCAGTTTGAGTTGAGATGGAGTTGCAGTCGAGAGCAAAGAACAGCGTGGGCAGGAAAGTTCACCGCTGTAATAGACGTCTTGAAAACCAGGTACTGTGACGAGGCCATCATCACGACTAGCGACCTGAGTGCGTCGTCATAAGTGGTGCCGTTTCGACAGCATCAGCCCTGACTCAGGTTCAGGTCATCATCAGGTTCCCGGGCTCGGATTAGACACAAGGGCCAGCCGGGGGCAAGTACCACAGTAGATCGATTATGCTGATTTATTTTTTAATCAGATATTAACATTAATACCCCAATAAATTCTTTTTAGAGTCTTTTCTTTTGTTCTTCAAATTAGGAATTACTTGTATTTTGATTAGTTACCACTGAATACGTAACAATATTTCATGGTTAAAGGGGTTTGGCTAGTTTGAACCATTTAAAACTCTTGAACTTGAAATCAACATCATCATTGATAAGACACAGTTAGTGTCGAAACAAAATGGCTATTTTTGTAGTGATATTATGACATATTTATGTTATTAATTCTAAATTAATATTTTTCGCTTTTCTTTGTACTGGGCAATTTTTAAGAATAGTGATTTTTTTTCTTTTTTTGTGGGAGATACGGAATTTTTCAGGCTCAGTGGGGATAATCTGTGAAAAATCTGCTAATGATTCTCTAAAATATTTTGCCGTCATTTTAACTGTAGGTGTACACCTGTATTCATATATACACGGTACATAGATGTGATCAAAACAATTGTGTTCGTAATTAATGGAGCATAAGAAACAGTCCAACATCAGGATAACAATGTTTACCTCCAGCCTCTTGATGAAGGGACAAATAATACAAAAAAGGGGAAGGCAGCGGATAATATTTGAAGGGCATGAGCAGGTGGCTGACAGAACGGGGGTTGTGTGGTATAACAGGAGAAAGCGTACTAAGAGCCACCAGGGATAGGGAGACGTGGAAAGCCATGATCACCTACGTCCTGAAAGGGCAAGGCACATAGAAGAAGAAGAAGAAGAAGAAGAAGAAGAAGAAGAAGAAGAATTCTATCGTACATATTATTTTGAAATGACAGAAAAATATAATATATTTAACAGGGGTGGTATCGATAATTATTGGCGCACTGAGAATAATCCTATAGACGATTGCAAAACGAAGTCAAAAATAGAAATTTGAAGATGAATAAAGCCTCCACGTACAATCAAGTGTTATATAAATATCTACTATAAAACAAATTTCCTCGTTTCTGATTGGCTGTCGTCAAAACTCAAGGTGAAATTCCCATCGGGTTATTAATAACCGTGTGCTCGAAAGCACAGCGTTGATTATGTTCGAATTGACCGGATTTTGCACCCTTAATTCACCTCGGCTTTCTAGGCAAATACAGTTGTCGTTAATAAGATGTGATACTGAAAGATGTTCAGCCCAACTAGAATTTTTCTAAAATTCATCATTTCATTAGATTTTTTTATGTTGGTTTGGACAATTTTCATTACTTTTTAATCGATCAGACTATATATATATATATATATATATATATATATATATAAGAAAAATTAAGGCAGACACGTTATTTCATGGTAAATCGGAAGTGTAGGCCTATTTCAGGCGAACCATCATCAGCTTCCGTCTTTATTTTACAAAGGTTTTTACATGAATGAGATTTACAAAGACCTAAAAAAAACTAATATCTCGCTATATATATATATATATATATATATATATATATAGCGAGAGAGCGAGAAAGACAGAGAAAGACATAGATATTTATGAAAGGAGAAAAATAAGTATATATATATATATATATATATATATATATATATATATATATATATCTGTGTGTGTGTGTAAACGAGTATATATATATATACATATCATCATATAAATACTAATCTTATGTGGATGGAACAGTGCTCAATGTTGTATAACACTACAAAAATATGTATTAATAAATATGCATATTATCCTACGTTTTACGTATAACTCGGAGTTTTATGCATTTTAGCAATCCTAGGATGCCTTTCATATCATATATATATATATATATATATATATATATATATATATATATATATATATATATATTCTTGCAGGGAAAAAATAAGTGCTCACTTCAAGGACTTTGTAATACAAAGGAAGTCATTTACAAGGCAAAAGTACATGACTTAAATGGTCAAAATAAATTCATTTGGGATCAACCACAGACACTTTTAAGACCATGTGGTTCAATCACAAGTTTACATTCAAAATAGAAAACTTAAAAAACTGTACAAAATTGGCCAACCACGTGTGGTAATTAAATGAAAAACATGGAAAAACCCAGACATAACGTGTAGTATAGTGAAAACAACAAAGCTTTACAACGGTGACAAAATATGTAGACTGTGCTAGGAAGAAAAGTTAGCGATTATGTTATTCTCAATCAAAAATGCACTATTGAATGCTGAACAGAATTTATGACTAAGTGTAACCATTCTAAAAATATCTATTAGGTTCATACAACCATGGATAAAAACGGTATGATTGCTTGTAATTTTAAAGGGTCCACGTTCACGTGAGCGTTCAAAAATAAACAAAACACTGTTACGTGAGCGTTCTTAAAAAACGGTAAAAGGTAAAATCACTCATGGTAGGTCGCGTAATAACTCGTTTACAAATGAAAAATATTCAAAACTTCTACAATATAATTGTATTGAACACTTTTTAATACAAATGTGCACTGGTTTAATTTTATTATGACCAAAAACAAAGCAATTAAACAGTCAATATATAATCGTGTGTTCGAAAGCACAGCGTTGATTATGTTCGAATTGTACCCTTAATTCATCTCGGCTTTCTAGGCGAATACAGTTGTCGTTAATAAGATGTGATGCTGAAATATTCTCAGCATGCAGTTATCAAAACAGGATAACAGTATTATGTCTACGATCCACCTACACAAATTCAATCCATTCGTTCACTTTTCCCGACAAAAGTAAATTTATTTTTTTCATACTATTCAATTTCAGAGAAATTTCTTTTTATCTTTTAAATCAATAAAAAAAATAATACCAGCCAACAGGAGGAGCTGCAATCTGATCTGGCGTGTTTTCACCGCCTGGCCACGAAGAGCTTCATACACAAAATCCTATTTTATCTTTAAAGCACACTAACTCGCTCAGAGTCTTTCGAAATGTTATACCTGATCAGTTTCGTATCCAGAACGTAAACAAAACAATTACTAAAGAATTAATAGATAATATTTTGTCTACATTTCTGAGATGAGGCAGTATTTACACTATTTACATTATTCATACTATTGTTCTCATCTTCGTTGCCATTTGTACAAAGCCATTATCAAAGAGTAAATATTAACACACAGTAAACATAGAACATTTAAGTTATTTACTCTTTGATATGCGGATGCGCGTTGTGGCGCAGTGGATATCGGCTCGGAACGAGAACTTGGGGAACCGAGTTCAAATTTCAGTTGAAAACCTTGCATACACTTACGCGCAAATACCCTTGGGAAAGGTATTAATCCATCTCTTCCCTCTAGTTATAGAGGACAGATTGGGTTCTATAGCCTTGGTCGGCAACCAGTCTACCGCAGAAAGCAATGGCAACCTACTGCGGGATAATCTTCTGCCCAGTCAGTCATGATCGCCCATGCGTGTATCGCGCATGGCACTTAACTGACTGACTGACTCTTTGATAATGGCTTATGTGAGCCGAAAGCTTAGACCCGATAAAAAAATCAACAATTATTGTGATTTTCTGTTGTCTTTCAACGACATCACCATCAAGTATATCAGACGGTATGAACGGATCCTACACAAAATTAATAGACAAAACTTGTCTATATTATTCAATGAAACCTGCATTAATGAAAAAATGCTGCCAAAATACACACAACATATATATATATATATATATATATATATATATAATTAAATTTGTTTGTTTTTTAAAATTAATATAGTTTACATTGCGACACAGAAATTTCTAATTTCTGTTTCGAGATTTTTAACTTGTCATCAGGCAATGTTAGATCATTGTTGTGAAAATGATTTTCATTTGAATATAAGATACAATAGGTTTGTTATTTATGACTGTGAGAAGACAGAAACGTTTGTGTGTGTTCAATGTAACTAATCAAAAGAGAGATTCACTTTAAATTTGAAAAAAGTTTATATTTTGGGGAATACATCATTTCTTATTTCAGTCTTAACGGCCAAAATGTCAGTCGATCAAAACCCTTGACTAGACTCCATTTCCGTTGATGTATCCATTATTGTTACAAATTGTCTTTATTTAGTTTAATTTCAAATGACCTAATTTTTAAAAAAATAATTTTATTTTAAATCCTATATCTTTTTATTCCCTTTTATTAATAATTATGCCTTTTTAAGTAAAGACCTTTTTCTAATACTTCAACGTTTTGGGGAAATTAGGGTTTTGAATTTGTCCAGCGTCTGTAATATTTTAAAAAAAATTTTTTCTTTAGTTTCTTTCTTTTTCCCTCCCTTCCTTCTTTTATCTCTCTTACCACCCTTTTTCCGTGTTGCTTAAACTTACGTCGATTTTACGTCTGTTAATTTTTAGTTACATTCTCCCTTTTTTTTGCGAACCCAGACGATGTCAATTTTTTTTCTTTTCTTATTTATTTGATTTTATTCTATCTTTTTCTTTTTCTTTTTCGTTTTCTTTTTCTTTTTCTTTTTCTTTCCCTTTATTTTTATTTTTATTTTATTTTATTTTATTATTTATTTTTTAATTTCTTTGCAATCTATTTAAAAAGGAAAAGTAGACTAATTTTTCTCCAGTTTCTGAAAGGTTTTTTCTGTTGCTGAGGTGATGTGTCGTCCCCCGTGGGGATCTTCATATCGAAATGGCCATTCAACATCTTTGAATTAATCCTTTTTTAATATATATTTGCTCTGTAATATTTTATTACATGGAGCTCTCTTCCTGTATCATTTTTTAATATTAAAATAAATTTTTAATATTAATTTAGATCGGGTTTTTTGGAATTTACCTTCCTGCTTTTTTTCCTTGGATTGAAGTATCTGAATTAAAAAAAATATATATATATATATATATATATATATATTCAAACAAGTAAATGCACATATAAGTGCATATATATATGTTAATATATCTGTTATAGTTTTATAATAAAAATATTAAATATATATAAAATTATATCACGCTTAGAAGGGATTATCTGTGAGGAAACAGCTAATATTCTTCTTAAATGTTTTAACGGCAGGCGTATTATATAATTCTGCCCTCTCCATGTCAAGTCAGTAGCTGCTTGCACCAGTGTAACACGATAAATGATTCTATTTTTAGCGGTCCTAATCGTCGTTTCTATTTAATCAAGTAATAATTATTTCAGAACATCCAGTCGCTTATCCAATGTCTTTAAATTCAATATTCATGTATTCATTTGGTTCATCACAGTATGTACATCATTTGATAAAGAATCAGTATTTTTTCAGAGAATAATTTTTGACATTAGTGTGGACTATAATATTACAATGTCTTCATGTTATGAAATTATTGATTACTATGTGTCTAGTAGTTTCATCTTCAAGAATAGGGTGTGTGTTATTTACTGAACTGCCCACATCACAACCAGATGTTACACAACGCCAAGGGGTAAACTGCATTTAACGATTAAACCGAGCAAAAATTACCAAACTTCCTCGGCCCTTCTTTGTGAGGATGTCAGGCAATGGCAATAAACCCAGTGCTCTCCTGAGAGAAAGGTTCTGCCAGGGGAAGAAAGCGTCCTGGGGGTTGGGATAATAATCTAAAAAATACGAATCCACGCGATTTGTGGTATTTATCAAGGTGACCCCGTCGCAATCTGATGTGACACAAAGGTTTAAACGGGCTTTAACATCTCCAATCTCCTTCGGCACTATCTCTTTTGCGGATGCTTCAGGTCAGTCAGCTAAATGCCATACGTGATACACGCTTGGGCGATCATGTCTCGAAAGAGACATGACTGACTGGGCAGAAGATTATCCCGCAGTAGGTTGCCATTGCTTTCTGCGGTAGACTGGTTGCCGATCAAGGCTATAGAACCCAATCTGTCCTGTTATTTAACCGATAACTGGAGGGAACAGACGGATTAATAATTTTCCCAAGGGTATTTGCGCGTAAGTGAATGCAATGAATTCGGCTGGAATTCGAACTCGGCTCCCCGATTTCTCGTTCCGAGCCGATATCCAATGCACCACAACGCACATCCTATTTCAAGTGCCATACGTGATACACACTTGGGCGATCACTTCCCGAAAGAGACATGACTGACTGGGCAGAAGATTATCCCGCAGTAGGTTGCCATTGCTTTCTGCGGTAGACTGGTTGCCAATCAAGGCTATAGAACCCAATCTGTCCTGTTATTTAACCCATAACTGGAAGGAACAGACGGATTAATACCTTTCCCAAGGGTATTTGCGCGTAAGTGGTAAGGATGTGCGTTGTGGTACAGTGGATATCGGCTCGGAACGAGAAACCGAGGAGCCGAGTTCGAATTCCAGTTGAATCCATTGTATTCACTTACGCGCAAATGCTTCAGTTAGTGCTAATAAAACAAGCACCTTCCCGAAGAACATATATGACCTTGGAGGTAAGCGCCATGGAGATAGGGCTAATGTTACAAGAATACAACTCCAAGTTAAGAGACTAGGACTTGTCTAGATTCCATTTGTATCATCTGCTATTTATAAAGTGGAAATTTGCGTATGAATACATTACCCTTTATCAAAAATACTGTTTGTTTAATGACATATCAACTGCTTATAGTTCATTTAATGTCGAAATTTAGTTTTCTTGGTAGCTTAAGTAACTTTTCTATAATCTATAAAAATCTAATGTTGGTAATTTTTATATTTTTATGATTTAAATATATACTTTCATTTTTGAACACAGTTCGAGGAGTTCAATATTTGCTGATATCTGGGACCCTAACATATGCTACTACCCACGTTTGAGGGTAGAGCTGCAATTAAGAGGTGGTACTACGCTCCCCAAAACCTCCCGATCAGAGCTCTTGCTGTTGGATGGAGTTTACCGTTATGCGCAGAACGAAAAATGTGCTGTAAATACAGTTTAAACCATTGCTGTTCTGGCGAGCATAACTGTGTCGGAAAGCCATGATCGCTCACATCCTGAAAATATATGGATATAAAAGTAAAAGACATCATTTTATGCAGTTTTCTTCTTAGGAAAGCATCTTCATCATCCACATCATCAGTCCTATGAGTGGATGTGTTTGTAGGGACGCTGTGCATCTGATTTCCTGACCAGTTCTGGGTCGAAAGACGGAGAGGTATTCATTCGTCCGCAGCTTGTCTTGGGCAAGTAGATTTGGCAGATCATGAAAATTGAATATATTCCAATAACGAAGATGTTAAGCCAAACAGATCTTAAGCCAATTGCCAAACTATTAATTTAAACAATGACTGTTTGAAAATGAACAAATTTACAACAATTTTTTTTCTTTTTAATCATTTCACCCCGAGCAAGGCGGAAACGCCACTGATGTGCAGGGGGCTACATAAATGTAAAAAGATTAATTAGAAAAGAGCGAGGAGTACAAACTAGTTAGAAAGGAACAATAGAAAACTGAGAAAGCAGGTGCGATGACAGATACATAGGTGGAGAGAAAGGGAAGGTTATACGGGGGTGGGGAGAGAGCTAGAGTTCAGTGGTTAGTAGATGAGTATTGACTTTGCATTTAAATTTCTGGAGGTTGAAGCCGTCAGGAAAGCAAGAATACGGGAGCGAGTTCCACAGGCGGGAAGTGCGAGAGAAGAAGCTGCAGGAGTAGAATTGTTATCTGCATTTGGCTAACCTGACTGTGAATGGGTGGGACACATTTGCCAGTCTGGTTGCACGAGTAAACACCTGTTGAGGAGGCATCAGTGACTTAAGTTCGTCTGAGCAGAAGCCATGAAAGTATTTATAGAACAGACAAATGGAGGCCACATTTCGACGATGGGGAAGTGGCTGCAGTCGAGCTGCCAGATCAGTACCTATCACATTACAGACTCTCCTTTGGAGCCTGTCAAGAACACTGAGGAGAACGGCAGGGGCACCTGACCATAAATGGCAGCAGTACTCCATGCACGAACGGATTACCAGCAAAAATTATTAATAATTATTATTTATATTAATATTATTATTTAAGTGATTGATTGATTTGGTTTACCGGCACATCAATTCCTTATTCGTCATCTAATAGTGAAACTTATATTTCTTGTGAGCTTTGATGTATTAAAAAATATTATAATGTTATTCTGCTTTCAGGGTTGAGTATATGGTAGATGATGCTCAACATGTATGCACATACATATTTACGTAGATATCATTATAAGAGATGGTAATATGCGTATTTATGTTGTATTTTTTTTAAACTTATATTTTGGAATATTGATTGACTTAAGAAAATGCAGAATATTTTATTGACTAGTTCTTTCATGTTGGTTGTTTTCTTGATTTTGTTTAGCGGTATATCAACCTCTACGGCTTATTTAATGTCGAAATCTAAATATTTTGAACATAATTTTGCTTGACCAATTCTGGGTTGAAAGTAATCCTTGCGTCTATCAGTAGAACCACCTTTCTAGCACTTCATACCTGTACAATGCAGAATACGTTTGAAGTTCCCAAAAAGCAAATTAATTATTACCCTTTTGTTTTTTAGATATTTATTCCAAAATAAACGCGGTGTATAATGTTTTTCAATGTACAGAGAGAATTTTTCTGTCAAACGTTCTGCCAATAAAAAAGTCTCTCTGTAAGAAAAATCGGAAACTGTATTAAAGGATTTGGGGGATTAATATTACTGGTTTAGTATCTTTTAACCGATATTCAAAAATTCGAATGCCTCCAAAATTCGAAAGGTTTTCAGGTGTTGATATGACTTGCCATAAATGGAAAATCTCAAAAAGCCTAGTTATGTAGCCTACGTTGGCACCAGTTTTCTGTTTGCGATCGTAACCGCCACATCTTCGTTCGTGCTCGTGTCCATTCGCGTTCGTGCTTGTTTTGTGCTCAATAAAGATATTATTCAAAATGTCAAAAGTGCTGCATTTATATTATTTTATAAGTAATGATTATGTTTTTTGTACACGTACATAAATTACAAAACATTATTTTTGTATGAAATCTTAATCTCGCTACTTCAAAATCCGTGTAAGCAATACATAACTAGCGCCTTTACTTGTTTCTGCGTATACACAAAATTTATTAAATTTTATATAAAACTACATTCAGGGTATATATGTTAATTGGGTAAAACAGCAGTTCCCAACCATCGAGCCTAAGACCAATACAAGTCTGTGGACCATTTGCTACGGGTTGCACATATATAATAAAAACTGCCGCTAATATAAGCTACGTAATTGGGTTTTCAGAAATTTTGCATTTGTGGCATGTCACCTGGAAAAATTTCTACTGACAACTGAAAAATATTTAGATTTTAGAATTTTGGATAAAGGATACTCAACCTGTAATAAAATCATGAAAGCCTCTAATACACTCTCGCTCCCAGTTTCTCTCACAGGGAGACATTTTTCTCTCAGAGCTTCTATCAAACACATAAGCTATTTTAAGTTCTTTTTCTCTGTGCCTGTCCTTTTCAAATGTTGGAGATAATGGCACTCTACAATTGCCTGTTCTTTGTAGCTCTTAATAAAATTTGTCGTTTTCTTATATAAAACAAGAGTCCCCAACCGCTGGGCCGTGTACCGATACCGGGCCGAGGACCGATATCGGGCCGAGGACCGATACCGGGCCGAGGACCGTTACCGGGCCGAGGACCGTTACCGGGCCGAGGGCCGTTACCGGGCCGGGAACCGATACCGGGCCGGGAACCGTTACCGGGCCGAGGACCGTTACCTGGCCGAGGACCGTTATCGGGCCGAGAACCGATACCGGGCCGAGGACAATTGCTTGTCCTTTGTAACTCTTTAAAAAAAATTATCGTTTTCTTATATAAAACAACAGTCCCCAACCGCTGGCACTCCAGAATTGTCTGTCCTTTGTAGCTCTTAATAAAATTTGTAAAAGTATTATTCCGTCTCTTCCCTCCAGTTATGAGTTAACTAACAGGACAGATTGGGTTCTATAGCTTTGTCTGGTAACCAGTCTACCAGAGAAAGCAATGGCAACCTACTGCAGGATAATCTGCCCGGTCAGTCATGTCTCTTTCGAGACATGATCGCCCAAAGCGAGTATCACATATGATACTTAACTTACTGAATTGCTTTTGTAGACGGTATAGATGTTACTGACGATCAAACAATTGTTGCCAACCTATGCTACATAGCTTGGCTAGAGAACCCAAACCCCGGCAGCTGAGGTCACTAATAGCAGCTTTAGATTACATAGAAACCTTCCAGTGCTTTCGGAAATTTCCCATTTGTGGCAAGTCATAACAACATCTGAAAATTTTTCAGATATTAGAGGTTTTCGGATAATTGATTTACTAAGCTTAGATGTGGCACAAGGCCGAAGATATGAGGCAACCAGTGAGGATCTAACTCACTACTCAGTGACAATAGGTTCTAGCAAGTCAAGCTTGCTAACCGATACACCGCGCCGAAGTGCCCTTGATTTTCTAAGAACAGCTTAGATGTGGCACAAGACCGAAAGTATGGGACACCCAGTGAGGATCGAACACACTACTCAGTGACAACAGGTTCTAGCAAGTCAAGCTTGCTAACCAATACACCGCGCCTAGTTGCCCTTGATTTTCTAAACAAAGCTTAGATGTGGCACAAGGCCGAAAGTATGGGACACCCAGTGAGAATCGAACACACTACTCAGTGACAACAGGTTCTAGCAAGTCAAGCTTGCTAAGCAATACACCGCACCGAGTTACCCTTGATTTTCTTAGCACAGCTTAGATGTGGCACAAGGCCGAAAGTATGGGACACCCAGTGAGGATCGAACACACTACTCAGTGACAATAGGTTCTAGCAAGTCAAGCTTGCTAACCAATACACCGCGACGAGTTGCCCTTGATTTTCTAAGCACAGCTTAGATGTGGCACAAGGCCAAAAGTTTGGGACACCCATTGAGGATCGAACACACTACTCAGTGACAATAGGTTCTAGCAAGTCAAGCTTGCTAACCAATACACCGCGACGAGTTGCCCTTGATTTTCTAAGCACAGCTTAGATGTGGCACAAGGCCGAAAGTATGGGACACCCAGTGAGGATCGAACACACAACTAAATTGTAATGATTCGCGCTAGAGAAGCTTGCTAATCTTTACACCACTGGAGTTTTTCGGATAAAGAATTCTCAGACTGTATTCGTTAATTCATAATTGCTTTTGGTGTTTACTTATTAGGTTTATCAGGTTTTGTTTGTAATATCTTTCTCATTCTCCTAAAATTCTAATTTTTTTGTTTCTTTATTTCCGTTCATTGAGAAATGGTTACTTATTCTTCTTACGCGCATCAGTTTGCATAAAGGTTATTGCTATATAATCTTCCTTGTGTTTTCCGTTCTCTTCTCGTCTCTTGTGTTTGTTTCTCTTTCGAAAATATTTCTTGTTTAATTTTTTTCTCGCGTTCTTTTTCTTCTTTCTTTTTTTTTTTTTTTTCGTTCACATCTTCTCGGGACACTTCCTGTATCATTGACTTTTCGGAGTTCTTTTTTCATCATCTCGATTATACTTTTTTTTTTTTTATTGATTATTGGTTTCTATTTCAGTTTCACACTTTTGCCTATTCTTTTAACATCTCATCTCGCTTCCTCTTCGGGTTCAATCTCTTTCATTTGTCATTTTTAATTAATGGTTTATTTCTTATTCATTTTGCTTCTTTTTTTTTTTTTCTGGTTCTTTTAACATCTCATCTCCCTTCGTCTACTTATTCATGTTCCGTTTTTGTTTTGTTTTTTTTTTCTTTTGTTTTCTTTTTGCGGTCTTCTTTTTTTTAATTAATTATTGATTTCATTGATTTTCTTGATTTTCCTTTTTCTTTCAACATCTCATTTTACTTGCTATTTTTATCCAGGTCTCGTTCTTATGCCATTTTTTTAAATTGATTTCTCATACACTTTTTTTAACTTTTTTTCAATTTTTACATTGACTATTGCTGTCACATTTGGTCTGCTAGTTCTGCTAGTTCTGCTATGCATTTATAGATTTTTAATAACATCCAAAAAAGAACCGACAATGTTATCCTCCCTGACCTAGCATCTCGGCCTCAATCACTTTCACACCGTAGAGAGAAGCCATATAACATATTTTCTATAAATATTTTATTGATAATTTTTCTGATCAGTTTTCCTCTATCTTCAGTCAGTTAAGTGCCATACACAATAATCGCTTGGGCGATCATGTCTGGAAAGAGACAAGACTGACTGGGAAGAAGTTTTTCCCGCATTAGGTTTCCATTACTTTCTACGGTAGACGTGTTGCCAACAAAGGCTATAGAACCCAATCTGTTCTGTTATTTGACCCATAGCTGGAGGGAGAAGAGGCGGCTTAATATCTTTTCCGATGGTATTTGCACGTAAGGAACTGCAACGAATTCAACTAGAATTACAACTCGGCTTTCTGGTTTCTCGTTCTGCGTCGATATCCACTGCACCACAGCGCACATCCTCTCTCTTACTTAGACTTTATGAATTTAAACGATGTGCCAGATTGGCGGTAAAGTGTTTTATCACAGAACGAAATGGAACCGTAAGTTCTATGCTTACAGTTTCTTCACTTATACTTCTCGCTTGTGAAAGGGTTTACTTTTCTTTCCAAGTTTGCTTTTCAAATTGAAATGCAGTACCTGTCGTTATCTTTTTCTACTTAATTTTCTCTGTCTCTGTCTGTCTGTCTGTCTGTCTGTCTCTCTCTCTCTCTCTTTCTCTCTCTTTCTCTCTCTCTCTAATAACGTTTTTATATTCTCTTACACTTAATAAACCTTTGCGTTTTACATTATTTACCTTATTCGGACTATTGTCCTCATCTTTGTTGCTTCGGCTGCTGTACACTTGGCTTTCTTCAGGTGCCAGGAATTTGGAACGGAACCCTTTATTACGACCACTGGGGTATATCATCTTCATTCCTTTGTACGAAGACTTTTTGGTAGTCATGAGTTATCTCCCTCTATCCTAACTCTAATTTACTTGTTCATCCCTGCTGTGGCCTGGTATTACATATGAAGAAAGCCGAAACGTCGTACAAATGACAACAACAATGAGGACAATATTGAATAATGTAAATAGTGTAAATACTACCACATCTCAGAAATATTGACAAACACTTTACGTTTTAGCTGATTTATTTTGTTACTTGGCGTAAAAATAATTTTTTTTTATTCCCTAAACATCTGATCTCGGTTTATCTTTTTGTCTCATGTTTAATTTATTTTTGTTTTTTATATATATATATATATATATATATATATATATATATATATATATATATATATATATATATATATATATATATATACTTCAGTATCTATCCTTGGGATGTGCGTTGTCGTACAGTGGATATCGGCTCGGAACAAGAAGCCGGCGAGCCGAGTTCGAATTCCATTTGTAATCCATTATATTCACTTACGCGCAAATACCCTTGGGAAAGGTATTAATCCGTATCTTCCTTCCAGTTATGGGTAAATAGCAGGACAGATTGGGTTCTATAGCCTTGGTCGGCAACCAGTCTACCGCAGAAAGCAATGGCAACCTACTGCGGGCTAATCTTCTGCCCAGTCAGTCAGAGAGACATGATCGCCCAAGCGTGTATCACGTATGGCACTTAACTGACTGATCTATCCTTGCTCACCCTTATAACTGTTAACTTAACCTCCTTTCTTTAATCGTTCCTTTTCATACCCGTAAAATCCGTTTTGCTTTTTTTCAATTTCTTTTTTCTTTAACTATTTCTTCTTTTCTAAGTTTTATCTCTTGATTTTTATTTTGTCTTTGTCTGCCATGAACATCGTTCCTCTCTTCTCCTACCTTCTTTTAATCCTATTATCTATTAATTGCTCTCTCTTCTTTTCGGGGGTTAATCTTTGTCTTTCATACACCGTTTATCTTTATTTCGTGACTCAAATGTTCGACTTCTTCATTGTCAGTCACCATCATCAATTGTCTCCTCATTTCTGGTTAGCTTTTTCTTTCGTTCGTTTGTTAGTATCTGCTTCTTTTCTTCATTCAAATATTATTTCATTGCTTCTTGGATTGCATCGTATTACGAACTCAGCTGGCATTGAAGTGACACAGTTTTCCTTCTTTGCCTCATTAATAAATTTAGCATATATTTATCGATTCTTTCCCATTTGGTTTTTATTTATTTCCTTTTTTTATTCTTTTTCCAGTTTTTAGCATTTTTTTTTTTTTTGCGTTTATTTTCTTTCATTTTTTTCACTCATTTCTTTTTACTATTTTCATTATTTTTCCTAAAGGTTAGTGTTGATGTTAGGGTTCTATGCCGTTATGAAAATTCATTGTTCCCTCGCTCTCTTTTCTCTCTCTCTCTCTCTCTCTCTCTCTCTCTCTTTCTCTCTCTCTCTGTATTTCATTTTTGCTTTTCCGAAGCTTTTAAATTTATTTTTTATTTTTTAAGTCATTTTTCATTTACTTTTTTCTTTTATTTTCGAGTTGGAATGACAAACCGGTGTGCCGAGTTCGAATTCCAGTTGAATTCACAGCATTCACTTACGCACAAATACTCTTGGGAAATGTATTAATCCCTCTCTTCCCGCCAGTTATGGGTTAAATAATAGGACAGATTGGGTTCTATAGCCTTGCCTGGCAACCAGTCTACCACAGAAAGCAATGGCAACCTACTGCGGGATGATCTTCTGGAGCAGTCAGTCATGTCCCTTTCGAGACATGATCGCCCAAAGCGTATACCACGTATGGCACTTAACTGATTGACTGACTTATTTTCCACTTTTATTTTCTGTGCGTTGTGGCGCAGTGGATATCGGCTCGGAACGAGAAATCGGTGAGCCGAGTTTGAATTCCAATTGAAATCCATGCATTCACTCACGCGCAAATACCTTTTGGAAAGGTATTAATCTCTCTCTTCCCTCCAGTTATGGGTAAAATAACAGAACAGATTGGGTTCTATAGCCTTGGCTGACAACCAGTCTACCGCAGAATGTAATGACAACCTATTCCGGGAATATCTTTTGTCCAGTCAGTCATGACTCTTTCGAGACATGATCGCCCAAGCGTGTATCACTATGGCACTTAACTGACTGATTTTCTTACTTAATTTAATCTTTTATTGTTTTGTTTTCCTATGTTTGATTTTTTCTTCCCTTCTTCCACTTTCTTTCTTTCTTCTTTGTTTCTTTGTCGATTTCATTCAATTTACTTTACATCATTGATTTTTTTCTTGCTATCATTTTTCCTTCTCTTAGTTTTATTTACTATATTCCATGATTTTCGTTTTCTTTTTCTATCTACTGCTGGTTTTCTCTTCTTTCTTTCACCTTCTTCTGACTATTTTTATATTTTAAATGTGTTTCCTTTTCCCTTCTTTCTTTTTTTTACTAATACGTACTTTCTTTGTTTTTGTTAACTTACTTTATTCTCTTTCTTTTTTCACTTTCTTTTTTATATTTCTCTGTTTTCCTTTTTTTTAAACTTTATTCATTATTTCTTATTCTACTTCTTCTATTTTTCTTTTCCGTCTCTTTCTCTTCCATTATTTCTTTGTCTCTCTTTCATTTTTTCTTTATTTTTTCTGCTTTTCTTTCCTTTGTTTTTCTTACATATTCTACATTTTCTATTTTTCTTTTCTCCCTCGTTTTTAATTCTTTCTTTTCTTCTTTCTTTCTTCGGTCTTTCTTATCCATCGCAATTTTCTTCAAATCTTTCTTTTCTATTTTTTCTTTCTTTCTTTCTTTTTCTTTCTTTCTTCCTTTTTTTCTTTTTCTTTCTTTCTTTCTTATTCTTATTTTTCTGTATTTCTTTTCAATTCCTTCTTTCTTTCTTTCTTTCTTTCTTTCTTATTCTAATTTTACGGTTTTTTACATCGGATTTTCTTCAAATCTTTCTTTTTTGTTCTTTCTTTATTTCTTTTTATTTCTTTCTTTCTTTCTTTCTTTCTTATTCTACTTTCTCTGTACTTTCTCTGTCTTTCTTTTCAATCCCTTCTTTCAAATTTTCTTTTTTTCTTTCTTTCTTTTTTTTCTTTATTTCTTTCTTCGCTCTTCTTTCTTTCTTTCTTTCTTTCTTTCACATTGTACTTGTTCTATTTTTTCTGTTCTCTTGCTTTTCTTTCTTTCTTTTTTCTTATTTTATTTTTTCGGTCTTTCTTTTCCGTCCCTTCTTTTTAATTCTGTCTTTCTTTTATTCTTCACTCGTTCTTTTTTTCTTTCTTTCTTACATATTCTACTTTTTCAATGCTTTTCTTTCTTTCCAAACGTTTCTTTCTTTCTTTCTTTCTTTCTTTCTTATTGTACTTTTCTATCTTTCTTTTTCATTTCATATTCTTCAATTCTTTCTTTCTGTCGATCGTTTACTCTTTTTTCCTTCTTTCTTTATTCAATGGATTTTTATTTTTTTGCTTGTTATCTATTCTTTCTTTCTTTACGTACTTTCCTTTTTACGAACGAGTTCGTTTTTCACCCTCGTTCATATATTACAACGCCTTCCATTTTTTCTTTATTCTTCCTTTTATTTCTTCTTTATTCTTCTTTATTCTTCTTTTATTTCTTCTTTATTCTCATAATCTACTTTTACTGTTGTTTTTTTTTCATTTTCTTTTATCATTTTTTCTTTTCAACCCAATTCTTTATGATTTGCTTCATTCATATTCTTCTTTCTTTATTCGTTTTTTTATCTTTCTATCTACATTTCTTGTTCTAAATTTCCATATTATAAATTCATTTTTTTCACTTTTCTTTCGTCCTTTACTTCGTACTCACACTTTCTTTCTTTTTCTCACTTAACTCTGCTTTCTTTCTCTTTTTTTCTTTCTTTTATATTCATTCTTTCTGTCTTTTTCCGTCATTCATTCACTCATTCAATATTTCGTTCTTTTGTTTTCATTCGTTCACTCATTCATTAATTCTTTCTTTCTTTTGTTCTAATTTTTTGTTTTTATTCTTTCTTTGTCTTATATTTTTTCGTTCTTTATTTCTTCATTCTTTTTCTTTTTTGTCTTTGCTCACCTTATTATTTTCTTTCTTTCAAAACATTCATTAAATCTTTCATTATTTTGTTTCTTTTTCTTATTCTAACTCTCCCTATTTCTTTCTTTCATATTTTTCTTCTTCTTTTTTCTTCTTTCTTTATTTCTTTTTTGTTCTTTTTTCTTTCTTTCATGATCAAACTTTCCATATTTCTTTATTTATTTCATATTATTTATTTATTCATTGTTTCTTTCGCTCTTATTCTTTCATTCTTTATTCATTCATTTATTCTTTTTCCTTTCTTTCGTGATGTCACCCTCCATATTTCTTTCTTTATTTCATATTCATTATTTTTGTGATTAGTCATTCTTCCATTCTTATTCTTTAATTCGTTATTCATTCATTTATTCCACTATTTTTTCTTTCGTGATGTAACTCTCCATATTTCTTTCTTTCTTTCATATTCGTTATTTTGGTTTTTATTCATTCTTTCTTTCGTTCCTATTCTTTCTTTTTTTCATTCTTTATTCATTCATTTATTCCATTTTTCTTTCTTTAGTGATGTAACTCTCCATATTTCTTTCTTTCTTTCTTTTTTTCATATTCACTATTTTTTTGATTATTCATTCTTTCTTTCGTTCTTATTCTTTCATTCTTTATTCATTCATTTATTCCATTTTTCTTTCTTTTGTGATGTAACTCTCCATATTTCTTTCTTCTTTCTTTCTTTCTTTCTTTCTTTCTTTCATATTCACTATTTTTAGATTATTCATTCTTTCTTTCGTCCCTATTCTTTCATTCTTTATTCATTCATTTATTCCATTTTTCTTTCTTTAGTGATGTAACTCTCCATATTTCTTTCTTCTTTCTTTCTTTCTTTCTTTCTTTCTTTCATATTCACTATTTTTAGATTATTCATTCTTTCTTTCGTTCTTATTCTTTCATTCTTTTTTCATTCATTTATTCCATTTTTCTTTCTTTTGTGATGTAACTCTCCATATTTCTTTCTTTATTTCATATTCTTTTTTCTTTATTTATTCATCGATTCTTGCTTTCTTTCTTTTTTCTTGTTCTAATTCGCCATATTTATTTATTTCTATATTCCTAAAACCAAACTTTTGCCGTTCTTTTTGTCTACGCTTTCCCCCTTATTTTCTGCTTTCTTTGTTCTCCTTTCTCCCCTTATTCCTCTTCTAATTTCTTCTCTGCATTTCAACAAAACAAGTACAAACGTGTTTTCTATTGACATATCTTTCCCGTTGACTAAAGCACGCATCTTCTATGTCATTAAGAATATGTCTCTTCCAAACATTCTCTTTCCCCGCTATTCAAATTAACGTGCCAAATACGCGAAACACTGCACGTCTCCTCGATGACATCTGCATATGCTTGTCAAATACGATCCTCTCTTATTCAATCCTTTCTGATTTGTTTGTAGAAGGTTTTAGCAAATGTTTCTTCGTTATAGACATTTTTTCATTATTTCATCTATCTATCTATCTATCTATCTATCTATCTATCTATCTATCTATCTATCTATCTATGTCAGTCTGCTCGTATCGAAATCTGTCTGTTTCTATCTATCTATCTATCTATCTATCTATCTATCTATCTATGTCAGTCTGCTCGTATCGAAATCTGTCTGTTTCTATCTATCTATCTATCTATCTATCTATCTATCTATCTATCTATCTATCTATGTCAGTCTGCTCGTATCGAAATCTGTCTGTTTCTATCTATCTATCTATCTATCTATCTATCTATCTATCTATCTATCTATCTATCTATCTATTTTCTATTTTATTTCTCTTTTGTAGCTTTCATCACGTTTTATCTTTTATTCGCTTTCTTTCTTTCTTTCTTTCTTTCTTTCTTTCTTTCTTTCTTTCTTTTATCGAAACTTTCCTTTTCCCCTGAAAATATTCTTCAGGCTTCTTAAAAGTCATCATCCTGACCAAGAATGATTTCCTTAATAAATTCTGATTTTTGTCTAATATGAATTTATACGCCATATTTCACACACACACACACACACACACACACGCACACACAGACACACACACACACACACACACACACACATATATACATATATATATATATATATATATATATATATATATATATATATATAAGGGTGGTGTTATTAATCCATCTATTTGTATACCTCTACTCTCGTCATAATTCTCTTCCTTTATACATATATTGAACTTTCTTTTCTCCTTTTCTTTTATTTTCCACTTCTACACTATTACTTGCATTCTTCCTTGCTTCTTTCCCTGTCCCCTTTCTTTTTGACCTTTCCTTATTGCTTCATATTTTAATCCTACTCGTCTATTTTTCTTATCCTTGTTCTTGTCTTATTTCTGTTCATCTGTTTCTTCTTTTCATCTTTCTATCTTTCTTTCTTTCTTTCTCGCTGATTGCCACATCTTCACCTTCCTTTATTAGCTTCCTTTTCTTTCCCTGATTCTCTCTCTCTCTTTTCATTTGTTACCTTATTCATTTTTCCTTCTTCGCTTCCCGTTTATTTTTATTTTATATCTGTTCTTTTTTTTTCTTTGTGTTCTATTAGGAACGGTTACGAACTAATAATTGTCCCCTTGATTATATACTTCCATCATCGACTGTCTCCAAACCATCTCTAATCAGCTTCCATCTCGATACGAACTCCTCGGTCGAGATGTCTCCCAAGACCAACCTGATGTCTCTTCCAACTTCTACCCACACCCAATGTCAACTACATAGCATTTTTGTATCATTTACGAAAAAGAGAATGCGCACGTCGTTGTTTAACATTATCTATATTTATATCTATATAAGCAAGACTTTGTGTGTACGCGCGTGCATACGAATATATCTGCATATGTGTATGTAAACGATACGAATAAACTTCCGTATATATATATATATATATATATATATGAATTGACCTTTATCCATGGCATATAGCAACTAAAATGACATATATAAAGTTGTTTTTCTATCTACGCATACTCTGACGCGCCAAATGCCATAGGATAACAGTAGATAAATATAATGGTGGTTTGCGCCACTATGCTTCGAGGTCTCAGAAATGGCTAAACCTATAGCATTTTGCTCTGCGTGATTATTATAATAATATCCAGATGAATGAGATTCGATTTCTGAAACATTGTGTTGACATATCAGGCGTGCGTAGCTGATGAATAAAAAACATTTACAGATTATATTATCGCTGTCACATTCACCAGCCTATAGGGTCCTTGTCATGATATCTGGCATATCAGTATATATATATATATATATATATTGTTTTTCTTTAATCCGAAGTGGAAGAGTAGGAAGGTAAATTCCAAGAACCTGATCCTAATTAATATTAAAAAAATTTAACATGTGATGCAGGCAGAGAGCTCAGTGTATTAAGAATAGAGAGCCAATATAAATTAGAGAAAATTTTCAAAATTCAAAGGTGTCGGATGTACATTTCAACATAGGATCACTAACAGAGATTCCACGTCACGTCAGCGACATTTTTTTGTTCCAAATGACAAAGGCCCTGGGGTAAAGTGGGGAATGGGCCAGGTTAACAACGGTCACAAAGTAGAACAGGACAGAGCTGGTAGTGGCGAGGTTACAGGGTGTATAGACAAGAAATAGACGGGGTATCAAATATCAAATGGTCGAGGCCAGTGAATGTTTACAGGGGTTTGAAACGGTATATTTAGGAGGGGGAGGAATAGATTTAAATGTAATGAAGTCATGAATTTAAAGTCATTAAAGAAATATATATATATATATATATATATATATATATATATATATATATACAGGTGTGTGCGTTAAGAAAGGAAAAGAGAGATTTGGTGAAGGAGTTCATATTTTATAAAGATAGACAACTAAAGGAGTTAAATTACTTTTTTAAGGTTAAGATTTTGAGCTGTTTGAAGAGGTGTATTTAGGGGGAAGGAATGGGTTTCAATATAAGATTTTAAAATGTTTTATTTAAGTTTATTTAATTAAGCCTTTTAGGTAGATGCGAGCTAAACGCCAATTACAGGAAAAAGGGGTTTAGTAAAAGAATCCATATTTTCTAAAGATAGGCAATTAAAGGAGGTTGGGATAGGGAGGTAGGGGGGTTAGAATACATTTTAAGGTTAACGTTACGATAAAATTAAGATTAAAACTTAAATTGAATCCTTTTAATTTATATTCTAACATCTAGTCAACGGGGATTTAAATTCTAAATTTAATTATCAAATCTTTGCCTGAAATTAGCTGGAAACTAATAGGTTCAACCCGTACTCCGAGGAATTTTCGTGATAGGTGCTGTCTATGTTTACTGGAAAATATTTCAATATTAAAATAACCCCACCAACACCGGCTACTGAATCTTAGGAGGGAATTCATTGTGTGTAAGTCAAAAGTTTGCCACCGGATTGCAAAAATATGATATGACAGATTATATTATCAAAAACCATCAAAACAACGATTCGGAATTCACCAAAGGGTATATCCAAGGTTTACTCACAGCTACATACAAAAAACAAACCACATCTTAATTCCTCGCAGATATTTAACAGCCCTGAAGGAATTAAAAAACAACAAAGATATACACATATCTTCTTCTGACAAAGGAGGGGGAATCATAATTATGGACGAAAACATATACCAACAGAAAATGAAAGACCTCATTGATGATGATAACATATAGGAGTTAACAAAACCAACATTACAAAAGAAACACAAACATTTATATACAATATCAAGAAAGTATTAAAAAAATTTAAAGCTTATCACGTACCATCCAAAAACACCCACATTATACGGTCTCTCAAAAACACATAAACCAAATATACCAATGAGGTCTATCATATCCGGAATAGGCAGCGTCTCACATAAAATAGCTGGCAAATTAAGCAAAATCTTAACACCACTTCTCGGCACAATAAGTCCGTCACATATAAAAAACTCTGGCGACCTTTTGAACAAACTAAAAAACGTAGACATAAAAAACAAACACATGAAAAGTCTAGACATAAAATCCTTATACACAAATGTTCCTATAGATAAATGCTTAAATCAATTAAAAACACACTTAACAAAAACAAAAATAAAATTACCTCTACCTACACAAAAAAATCATAAAACTATGCTATCGAATTACTAAGCAGTCTACAAGTCAACCATCCGTCCGTGCATGGAGTACTGCTGCCATTTATGGTCAGGTGCCCCTGCCGTTCTCCTCAGTGTTCTTGACAAGCTCCAAAGGAGAGTCTGTAATGTGATAGGTACTGATCTGGCGACTCGTCTGCAGCCACTTTCCCATCATCGAAATGTGGCCTCCCTCTGTCTCTTCTATAAATACTTTCATGGCTTCTGCTCGGATGAGCTTAAGTCACTGATGCCTCCTCAACAGGTGTTTACCCGTTCAACCAGACTGGCAACTGGGTCCCACCCATTCACAGTCAGGTTAGCCAAACGCAGACGACAATTTTACTCCTGCAGCTTCCTCTCTCGCACTTCCCGCCTGTGGAACTCACTCCCGTATTCTTGCTTTCCTGACGGCTACGACCTCCAGAAATTTAAAAGCAAAGTTAATACTCACCTACTAACCACTGGCCTCTAGCTCTCTCCCCTCCCCTGTATAACCTTCCCTTTCTCTCCGCCCATGTACCTGTCATTGCACCTGCTTTCTCAGTTTTCTATTGTTCCTTTCTAACTAGCTTGTACTCCTCACTCTTTTCTAATTAATCTTTCTACATTTATGTAACCCCCTGCACATCAGTGGCGTTTCTGCCTTGCTCGGGGTGAAATGATTAAAAAAAAAAAAAAAAATGTCTTTTCACTTTTAATGACCATTTCTATAGACAAAAATTTGGTTTACCAATGGGATCGCCTCTCAGCGGCGTTCTCGTTTGTTTGTTTTTAGAATTTATAGAAAAAGATTATTTCAGAAACATTTTAACACCAAATTCTTCCTACTTTAGATATATAGACGACTCCCTTCTAATCTATCCAGAAACTACTAACATAGCAGATTTTGTCGACAGACTCAATAACATTGAACCGACTATAAATTTTACCTTCGAAACTGAATCTAATCATACTCTTCCTTTCCTAGATATCATATTACACAAAAATAACAACAAACTCGATTTTGACGTCTACAGAAAAGCTACCAACAAAAACAACCTGATAAATTTCTACTCCAGTCACTCTTCCAAAATCAAATCTGGTATTATTGTAGGTTTCTTCTTAAGAGCACTAAAAATATGCAGCCCCCAATATTTAACAAAATAAGAAAAATACATAGAAAGCACATTCAGAAACTTGCATTACCCATATCATTTTATTCACAATGCATAAAGAAAGGCACATAATATATACAAACACAACAAAAGAAACACTGTTAACAATAACAAATACATCATACTACCAACCAGCTCCATCTAATATCCAAAACAATCTATCTCATATAAAAAATACATACATAGTAACAACTACTTCAAAAACTATTATGGACATTATCAGATCTAAAAATAACCGAAATCAAAATGACGAACAAGCAGGTGTATACCGAATAAATTGCCGGGATTGTTCCTCCATCTACATCGGAGAAACAAGTAGAAATCTAAAAAAACGTATATATGAACACAAAAGCGACATCACTAATAATAATCTTACAAATGCATTAGTGATTCACAGAAATAAATTCAGCCACAATTTCGATTTTAGAAATGCCACACTAATAAAAAGAGTAAACAATTCATTCAGAAGAAAAGTTCTCGAGAGCGCCGCTATCCAGTACTACCAAAACATCAATTTGCGCCCCGGATTTTTCCCAATCTCACCTTTACTTATGGAAATTATACTGAAGCAGAATAACATTCATGATAAAAATTTCAAAGAAAACGGTTGAATTCCCTTTATTTTAACATCTCGTGACTTTGCGCTACACATGAAGAAATTCTAAAACAGACTTACACACAAAATAAACAGTTTTCGAAGTAAACAGTCAAATTCCCTTCATTTTAATATCTCGTGACTTTACACATGAAGAAATTCTAAAAACAAAAATATTCTGTTGATCTTTTGAAATGATTTGTGAGCGGCTTTGTGGTTGCCAACACTGTTTGTTTAGAGATACGTAATTTAGAATAAATCTCATTTCGTCTTTTTGCCTTGATAAAGTCCATCACAGGACGAAACGCGTAGGCGATTTAAAATACAGTTTTCCTCTTGTCTTTATTTTATTTATCTGTATATATATATATATATATATATATATATATATATATATATATATATATATATATGAAGTAGTATCCTTGAGTTTTTATATTTATATGAAGTAGTATCCTTGATTCTTTGTAAGGTCAATTCCACATGGAATTTTAATCCGATAATAACCCAATGTTAGAATTTTACAGATTATTATAATGAAAATAAACTGAATGCCTTTATAAATCCATCTGTAATAGTTTATTTCAACGAACTCTTACAGACCGCTTTTCAGACCAAATTTCCTCATAAAAATGCGCATGGGGTTAGATATACAGTGTAAGTTATTAAGAGAGGCTAAGTTTCTATCCCAGGCGGTAATGGCCGACTAAAAGATCAGTCCAAGGTCATCTTATCGCCTGGGATAGAAACACAGCTGTCCATAAAAATTAATACTGTATATCTAAACCCATCGCCCGGGTTTTCCCCTGTCCTCCCATCATTCTTTTTGTTTAGATAAATCTTCTTTTTCTATGTGCCCTGTCCCTTCAGGACGTAGGCAATCATGGCTTTCCACGTCTTCCTATCCCTTGTGGCTCTTAGCACGCCTTCTCCTGTTACACCATGCAACCCTCGTTCCATCATCCACCCGATTAGGTTCTTCAAATATGTTATCCGTTGCTTTCCCCTATCTCTTTATCCCTGTATCTGGCCTGTTAGTATCAGGTTCTTCAATTCTTCCCTCCTCATTGCATGTCCCAGGAACCTCAGCTTGGTGCTCAGTATTAATTTCCTTTTTGCTTCCATCATTTCTAGGACCTCATCATTGCTCACATGCTCGATCCATGATATTAGCAGCATCCTTTTGTAGAACCACATTTCAATTGCTTTAAGTTTTTCCTTCATCTTTGATGATATTGTCCAGCATTCACTTCCATACTGAAGAAGTGACAACACATAGCAATCCAGTACTCGCTTTCTTGTTTCTAGTGTCCTGTTTCTTTATACTTTACTCAACTTCTGGAATGCTTTCTTCTCCATGCCAATTCGCGTTCGGATCTCTGTGTCGCACTTTCCGTTTTCTGTTATAACACTTCCCAGGTATTTAAATTTTTGTACCTACTTGATTTTAGTATCCCCGACCTGTATTTGGCATATTGGGCTGCCCTTTTTACTGATGACCATCCATTCGGTTTTCTTGCAGTTTATTTGTATTCCTTTCTTATCACTCTCTTCAGCTACCTTCTGTAGGAGGTCTTGTAGTTTCTTTTCTGTGTCTGCTATCAGCACTGTATTATCTGCGTACCTTAGATTGTTTAAATTGTGGCCTCTGATGACAAATCCAGGCATAACTTCTAGGGTCCTCAAAATATTCTCGCTGTACAATTTGAAAAGATCCGGTGAAAAGACACATCCTTGTCTAACGCCCCTTTCTGTCTTTGTATATCTGCAGAATTCATTACCTATCTGCATACAAGCGGTTTGCTGTCAGTAAAGATTCTTGATTACTCTTAAGTCTTTTCCAAATATGTCAATGCTGTCGAGTATCTCCATCAATTCTTTGCGGCGTATTTTGTCAAACGCCTCCGCATAATCAAGAAAGCACAGGTATAAGTCCTTCTTCATTTGTATTGCCCTTTCAGAGAGCATCTTAGTCATAAATATGGCATTCCTTGTTCCAATGTTTTGACGAAACCGCACTGTTCTTGTCCTATCTCTGTCCTGATTCTGCTTCTCCCTCTATTTATCAGGAATCGGACGATCAGTTTTGTTATATGGCTCATTAAACTGATGGTTCTCTGGAGTTCTCACTTGTTTGCTCCCGGCTTCTTAGGTAGTGCTATGAAGATCGACTTGCTGAGGTAACTCATCCATTTTTGTGAAGAATTTGATCTGATGAGCGGTCTGTAAGAGCTTCGCAAATTAAGCTATGACCGATGTATTTATAAAGGCGTCCAATTTATTTTCATATATATATATATATATATATATATATATATATATATATCCAAATGAATAAGGAACGAAGAAAATAATTACAACATTCAAAACATTATTTTAAAACAATGCTCAATATAAAATTAGATAAATAATCTTGTAGTAGCTTGTAGTTGTACATATTCTAAAGTATAATTTATAATATATATATATATATAGTTTAAAAAAGACAAGAGGACAACTGTATTTAATTCGCCTCGTTTCGTCTTGTGATGGATTTTATCAAGGCAAAAAAAAAAAGAAACGAAATGAGCTTTATTCGAAATTACGTATCTGTACGCAATGTTGGCAACTATAAAAAACGCTCAAAAATCATTAACAAAGATAAAAGAAAAGTTTAATTTTAGAGTTCCTTTATATACTGTACAATGTCACGAGATGTTAAAATAAAGGGAATTTAACCGTTTTCTTTGGACTTTTTATTATGTATGTTAGTCTGTATCTTAGTCTGTATCGTTTCCATAAGAAAAGGTGGCATTGGGAACAAATCTGGGTGCAAATTGGTATTTTGGTAGTATTGTGTGGTGGCACTGACGAGAATTTTCCTACTAAATAAACTGCTTATTCTTTTTATTAGTGTGACATTTTTTAAATCGAAATTGTGGTCGAATGTATTTCTGTGAATCACTAATGCATTTGTTAGATTATTGTTAGTTACATCTCTTCTGTGTTCATATAAACGTTTTGTTTTTTAGCTTTCGACCAAACATACAAACACACACACACATTTTATATATATAAGCATGCTATGATTGCGTGACAACAATAAAATACATATTCATCAAGAGACAAATTACAAACCATCGTCACGCACTGTAGATTGTTGTAGTTAATTGACAATATCTCGCTTCCCTAGAACAAAGACACAACCGTGTGTGTTTATCAACAAACCGTTTTAATATCACATTCAAGAAGTGGAACGAGTGGATGGTTAACGGAGAAAAGTAATTGAGGCTACCGTATTAGCCTACCAAAAACACCCTGTCATGAGGTTTTATAGATTGTGGTAGTTAATTGAGAATATCTGCCCACTGTTCTTTCATTAGAATTATAGTGAAAAGAAAGCATAACCTTACCGAATTTGTTTAATACATTCAATATAATGTTTTTAAAAATTATTTGGTCGGGTTGTATTGTACTTGAATATAGACTGAAACCTATATTTTAGCTTGAAAATTTGGGGATCCCCTCATACGTCGTCGCCTTGTACGCCAGCTTAAACTACAAAAACATATTTTTTCGCATATTTCTCTTTTTTTATTGACTTACGTGACCTTGCTAATTTTCGAGAGGAACTTAAAAAGAAAGAAATAAGAATTTTTTTGGTGCGGGTGGGGGACGAAAAACAAATAAATATTTCGATGCGGTCACATCAGAGATACATATATTGTTTCTTGATCTACATTACTTTGTTTTCTTCTTGCTTTGCCAATGTTTCCATATTTACAATTTTTAAAATATATTTACGACATCTTTCTTTCGTACTAGTTGTTATATCAAATACATATATACTACAAACCAAAAATTTGGAGTCACCTTCTGGATTTCATTAGTTGTAATTTTCATTCCTTCTTTGGTAAATTAATTTCTGCAAAATTAGAATGCTGAAAAATATTTTCCCACCGACTGTGTCTTTTTTTTATCTGTAAATATTTCAGGGTAATTGTTCTCATGACTACCTAGACTTTCTGCATTTAAGCGTGCAAGTTGATTGACGGCAGGGCCTCACTTTACAGTTAAAATAGTTTGCCATGAAATGATTAAAAATAGAAGGATGTTGTCAGTACCATGGATGGAGCTTGTGAGCATCAAGGAAGTTTTAAGGAAGATAGAAACAAAAAAGAGAATTGGTTATCTAAAATTTTAAATCCTCCAACTGTCGTTATCTTTAGCCAGCAATTAAAATTAATAAAAAAAAGCTAAAATTTTAAGGAAGCTTTATGCACTTATGGATTAAATTCGTTTATACTATTATTCTGCAATGTTATTCATCCTCACCTGGCATCTCGGCTTCAGTCACTTTCCCACGGACTCAACGTAGTTTTTCTGTATATATCTTAATGGTAATTGTTCTGAAGACTGATCGTCTTTGGTACCTAGACTTTATGAATTTAAGCCTATTACTAAATTGGTGACAAGACCTCATCATCTTTCACTTGAAATGGCTAAATATAAACATAAGTCCTATACTAATAGTTCCTTCTCTAGTACTTATGGAACTCTTTTCCGGCGTCTTGTTTTCCAGTCAACTTTGATCTTCAAAAATTTAAATAGAATGTCAAACTTTATCTACTTTCCTCTTAATTCCTATTCTTTTATTGTTCTCTACGTTAAAAATATTTTCTTTTTCTCGTATTTTCTCATCATTTGCGTCTTAGTGATCGTTGTTTCTCTCCTCTTAATTCCTGTTCTTTTATTGTTCTCTAGGTTTAATGTTTTCTTTTTCTCGTACTTTCTCCTGCACAATAATCTCTTGCGTCTTAGTGACTTTATTGCCTTGATTTGTGTGAAATGATCAAAAAATATAATAAAACTCTTCAGGAAGAAAAAGTTCTATTAGCCTAAAGAGAGCTAGTAAATTAGTTTTGAAAAAGGCCAGAAGCCTTTAATTTTTAGGTGATTCTCTGAAATCCAGAACGAGAGTTCAACCTTTTGGCCATGAAATTATTTATAGAACTCTTTTCTGGCTTTTTGCTTTCCAGTCAACTTTGATCTTCAAAAATTTAAATAGAATGTCAAACTTTATCTACTTTCCTCTTAATTCCTATTCTTTTATTGTTCTCTACGTTAAAAATATTTTCTTTTTCTCGTATTTTCTCATCATTTGCGTCTTAGTGATTTTTTATAGATATTTTCAAAGTAATTGTTCTGTTGAGCATTCTTTTTTGCTACCTAGCTTTATAGATTTAAACGTACTACCAGTTGAAATGGTTAGATGTAACTGTAAGTTCTATGCCAAGGGTTACTTTTATCGTATTTCTTGCCTGTGGAACTCACTTACAGCTTCTTGTTTTCCAGTTGACTTTGATGTTCAATCATTAAATGCAATAGCAACTGATGTCTTCTATCTTCTTAATTCCCTTTCCTTTATTGTCCATGCCCGTTAATAATGTTTTTTTCTCATATTTTCTTACGCTCAGTAATCTTCTGCGTCTTAGTGACTTTATCGCCTGGCTTGTTGGCGAAATGCTTAAAAAATCTAGCAAAGCACAAGGACCTTGAAATTGAAATCTCAAAGCTGTGGCACGTGCTAACATCAATTCCAGTTTTAGTTGAAGCCCACAGTTTGATGTGGAAATGTTTCGATAGACTTATTGAATGTATCATGGTAGCTATGCCTTAAAGAAATACAAAACGTTGTACGCATAAGTAAAGCTCATACTTTAAGAAAATCTTTATCAATGTAAAATGTGGATGATCTTAGATTAAAAAATGCTCAGTGGAAAATGTCATGACGCAATTTTTGAGCGTTGATCTCTGTTTGGAACTCGGAAAAAAATGAATATACACAAGAAATCAAAGGAAATAAAATAAAAACTTTTAAGGAAATGACACTGCAAGAAACCGATTAGAAGAAAAGCCAAATTCGTTTAACTGCATAGGAACTGTCAAAATTTTGTAGGATATAACATAGACAGAACTAACAAAGCTAATCACCCAGATGTCCGTCTGGACCGAAGTGAACTAGGTAAATAAAATTTAAACTAAATATCCTTAGGAAAGGTATTAATCCCTCTCTTCCCTCCAGTTATAGTTTAAATAACAGAACAGATAGGGTTCTATAGCCTAGGCTGGCAACCAATCTACCGCAGAATGGCATGACAAATTACTGCGGGATAATCTTTTGCCCAGTCAGTCATATCTCAAAAGAGACATAATCGCCGAAGCATGTATCACGTATGGCACTTAACTGACTTTGAAATGCAGAGATGGCACTACAAATTTGGCCTACCATATATCAGTCAATTACATGTCAGGTGTTACACGCTTGGGTGGTCATGTCTTGAAAGAAACATGACAGACTAGGCAGAAGATTATCGCGCAGTAGATTGCTATTTCTTACTTGTGGGCGATGAATTAGTTTCTAACCAATAACACCTTTCTCACAGACGGAACGTAGAATACCTCCTGCTGCTCTGTTTCTATTTACATGGAAATTATAAATTACTTAGTTCTATTAATTCTTAACTTCATGATAAAAACCCACTATGTCAAGCATATTAAAACAAACTTACGTCATTTCATTCCTATTTCAATTATTGTACCCAGCAAATTTTACCATTTTTCTTCCTATTTTTCAAACCACCATCTTGGCACACTATTATCTCTTCTGATTTTTTGTCAGTCCGTCTGTTGTGGCTGTCGTCTGCTCTTCATAATTATATTTGAAGGCAGAAAATGAAGATCGTAGGTGAAGGCACGGCAAAAGATGATGTTCAATAGCGCAAATTACACTAATGACTGGCTCGAGTGCGGTTAGTTCGATGAAGACATTGACATTTTGATAATAAACCTTATTTAACGCGTGATACACCCACGCAGGGTTGAGTACAAAAGAAAGGATGCCTTGTGGTTCCTTTGCTAAAGACGACGATTCGTGGGCTGTTATGACAGAATAGTATTCGAGGCTTGTTTCCAACAGAAGGTTGGGAATGGCTCCCCAAAACAAAGGAGTTGCGATAGGAAGAGACACCCAAAGACTGATATCAAACTGTCTGCAAATGACTTGGGAGACAGTAAATTCACTGAGTATTGTGAAGAGTTGATATTTTAAGTGCAGCTTAGATGTGGCAAAAGTCCGAAAGTATAAGATATTTAGTGAGGATCAAACTCACTACTCAGTTTTAATTGGTTTTAGCTTGTTAAACATTACACCACGTCGAGGCGCTACAGAGTACTGTGAAGAGACAGTAGACCTTCGTCAGTTTTAGGCAGATGTCTAATATTAGAGTAGAAATGAGCAATTCCAATCATACGTCAGTCAGTCAGTTAAGGGCCATACGTGATACACGCTTTGGGCGACTAAGCCTTGAGTGTTCTTTATCTTCAACATCATTATTTTGAAGCGGCTAAATCAACCTCTGCATATTGTTTTCTACAGAGCATGGTCGCCGTAGGTCTCAACAAGAATTCTGTGTGCTTTAGTTGCAAATTTCTTTTGAATGAAGTAGTGCAGTAAAATTCCCCGCAAATAAACTTTGGACGAATACTTAACACATTAAACGCTATGAAAAACAAAGTTGCTTACATTTAGGCAAAATGACATACACTTGAATCTTGCTTATCAGTTAGTTAAGCTCCATACGTGATACACGGTTGAGCGATCATGTCTCGAAAGCAATGGCAACCTACTTCGGGATAATCTTCTGGGCAGAAGATTATCCCGCAGTAGGTTGCCATTGCTTTCCGCTGTAGACTGGTTGCCAGCCAAAACTATAGAACCCAATCTGTCCTATTATTTAACCCATGACTGGAGGGAAGAGGCGTATTAATACCTTTCCTAAGGGTATTTGTGGGTAAGTGAATGCAAAGGAATTCAACTGAAATTCGAACACGGCACCCCGATTTGTCGTTCCGAGTCGACATCCACTACACCACAACGCATATAAGTTATTTGAATTAGCAGAAAGGGCTTGCGTGAGAGCAGACCGTGGAGATCCGATAGTAACAGAAAGCATAAGAATTTTTCATGGAGGTGTTAATATTAAGGTTTTGGTCTTCAGAGAACAACCGAAGACGCTAGAAGTTTGGTATGAAAAATCACTAGCGGAGAGTAAGTTGAGACATAGGGTTGGATTGGACTTAGGTAGGGAACACGTGCAGAAACCTATGGAGGTTTGTCACGCTAGGAGAAGGCCTAGTGTAGAAGCTACTCTCAGGATAGGAAGGATACCATGTAAACTGGATATGCTCTACCCAATAGCAGAAGTATCAACCGTAAATAGAAGAGCTTAAAGCGTGCAGCAATTCAAACCCGAAATATTAAAGAAAGATGTATGTCTACAAACGGCGAATGGTTAGATGCGCAGGTACGATTACAAGTCAAGATAGGCAGTCAACTCACACCGCATAATCTTTACATAGTGAGTAACTTAAATAGAAATATACTATTGAGTCGGGACTGGTTACAATAAAAGTTGGCAGGAACTTTTTCGATTTAAGGAGCACTACATCTAAGGATGCGATGTAGTAGATATCGGCTCGAAACGAGAAATCGGAGAGTCGAGTTCGAATTCCAGTTGAATTCGTTGTATTCACTTACGCGCAAATACCCTTTGGGAAAGGTATTAATCCGTCTCTTTCCTCGAGCTATGCGTTAAATAACATGACAGACTGACTTCTGTAGTCTTAGTTGGCAACCAGTCTACGACTCAAAGCAATGGCAACAATGCGGAAAAATCTTCAGCTCAGTCAGAAAAATCGAGAAAATCTGATTTCGAGACATGATCATCCAAATGTGTATCACGTATAGCACAACTTATTGACGTCTAGAAGATGAGTATGTAGCTTTTCACCAACAGCTAAAATAGCTAGTCTAGTAACGGTAAAGAGCCAATACATGATCACGTGCATGGTAAAATTCTGGCTGTAATCCTCTGCGTCTTAGTGGCTTTATCGCCTGGCTTGTAGGCAAAATGCTTAAAAAATCTAGCAAAGCACAAAGACATTGAATTTAAAATCTCAAAGCAGTGGCACGTGCGAACATCAATTTCAGTTGAATGTATCATGGTGGCTATGCCTTAAAGAAATACAAAACGTTTTACTCACAAGGTAAAGCTCATCTTTAAGAAAGGCTTTATCAATGTAAAATGTGGATGATCTTAGATTCAAAAAATGTTCAGTGGAAAATGGTATGACGCAATTTTTGAGCGTTGATCTCTGTTTGGAACTCGGAAAGCAATGAGTATACACCAGAAATTAAAGGATAAAACTTTTACGGGAAGGGCATTACAACTGTCAAAATTTTGTAGAATTTTACATAAAATCGTCGTTTGTTAGTTACCTGTATGCTACTTTAACGGTGATGGCGATAGTAACAGTGGGTGCGGCAGACAGAATACCGCTACTCATTGTTAATAATTCAAATCAGCAGTTACTTTGAGACGATAGTACCCTACAGCTAAGCTTATCCAGGTATACTTGTGCAAATATTATCTCGCCATTAGAAGTGAAACAACATCACGTCTAAGAGGGAAGAATTAGAATAGGCGAACGTGACAGAAAAATTAAAGTTGCCGCTACATCAATTACTAAAGAAAAGTAGTGATTTTATAACAAATATTTTAGTAGAACAAATACGGGCAATGTGCATATCTACTCCGACAGATAGTGTCAAAAAACGCCCATATCTCACACCTCTTACACAATGAAAACTAATAAATGAGGCTTTACAGAATATGTTAGAGACATCGATTATAGTAGTCCTTAGGGTTTCCCAGTGGTGCTCGTAGAGGAGAAGGATGGTAGTAAGAAACTCTGTATAGATTTTAGAACAATAAATAAAATTGCTAAGAGCAATGCACCCCCTCTCGGTTAATGATGACAGCTTAGCATCATTGGGCACTTTTCAAAATTAGATTTAAAATATGGATATTGGCAGGTAGAATTACATGAAGAAAATAAGAAATAGCTGCTTTCACGAGTGATCGGGGTTTATTCAACTTTAATCTTATGCCAGATGAAGTAGCGAACGCATTCAGTGTATTTCAGGAATTAATACCCACCTTTTTACAAGTTCAATATCGGAGGCCATACCTGGACTTTAGCCTCAGCACGAAACTGCAACTAGATGTCACTGGACCACGTCACCAATCCTATTGGATATACAGGGTGACAAAAATAACAGAGACGACTGTTTTAACTTTATTTCAATAAAGAATGAAACAAAAGTAGCAAACATGGTCTTAACATAAAGGTAATGAACTACTTAGTAATCTTTGAAAAGGTTTTCAAAATGACTGCCTTTAGCTTTGACACACAGCTTCAAGCGTTTGTAAAAGTTTTCAGCTGTGGGCATAGGACTTCCTCGCCTATTTTGCCCCACTTCTTCAATAGAAATTGCTTTAGAGACTCCAAATTTTCGGGAGGATTAGCACAGGCATTGGCCTCCAAGATCGACCAAATGGAATAAGGGTCAAGATTAAGGTTTAAGGAGGCCATTCTTGACTGGTTATGAAGTCGAGAAAATTGTCGCGGTACCAGCTCTGTGTTCCTTAAGCCCTGTGAGCAGGAGCAGAATCTTGTTAGAAGATCCAGTGCTGGTCTCCAAAGTGGCCTTCGAGTCCATGAAATTGCCACAGACTTCAAAACAACCTTTCCGTAGTTTTTTGATTGATTTACACTCACTCTGCGTACGAATTTTTGAAGACAGGATTCAATTCAAAGCCGTTTTTTACAGCAATTAAGTCTTCTTGAATTACGAGATTAGTGTCACTTGCACAAATATTAGTAAATGGATTCAGCACCCAGTCTGGCATTTCCATATTTATAAGATCTTGGTATCTTTCAGTCATGCCGTCGTTCAGATATTCCAAATGATCACAATAAATCAAGAAATCGTCATCTACTATAGAAGTATTAGTAACAAATTCCGATGATAATGTTTTCTCGGAAGAAACGCAGCTTGTCTATGAAAGTACAGATCTTAGATTTTGCCTTAATGAGGCTTATATCTTCACCTTGTAATTTCAAATTTAAATCATTGAATATACAGAATAAATCAGTTAGATACGGAATATCTGTTTTGCTAGCAAAGAGATCATCACTCAAATCACTGCATTTATTTTCCTGTAAAAATTGCGAATAAAACCGTTTAAAACAGTTTCCTTTGGATAACCATCTCACTTCAATATGTGGAAGGAGACGGTCAAATTCTTCATTATTATCGACACACAATTGACGTAATATTCGAGAATTGAGGGGTTAGCTCTTAATTTGATTCAATGAATTAACAACTATGCTGATAGAATTATGAAGACGACATCTTAAGTTTTTGGCAACCAAATGCTGCCAATGAATTACACAATGTATCGTAAAAACGTCTGGTACTGTCTTTTTTAAATAAGAAAGAAACTCCTTATGTTTTCCTGTTAATGCGGGAGCACTATCTGTAGCACAAGCAATGATGTTTTTCATTGGTATATCGTTTTCTTTGAAGAGTTGCTCAACTGCCGTAAACGTAGACGCATCTCGAGTGTCTGTTTACAACTTCTTAGCAAATAGTAATTCTTGCATTATTTTATTATCTTTGATAAAACGAGCAAAACCCAAGTGCAGTGTTTTATTACCTGGTAGCCTAGATTCATCCAGTTGCAAGCCAAATCTTTGCTTTTTCAGAATGTCGCACTTACTTTCTTCAATATCTTCGGCCATTTCGTGAATTCTTCTTCGAACAGTATCATCAGTGAGAGGAATGGATTTAGTAATGGCACGAGGAAAACTATGATGCACTACTGTGTGCAAAACTTCTACGACAGGTAAAAGTAGCTGCTTTCTTTCCAGTTGAAATGTAAATAATAAGAATGAATATAATTTTAATCTCTTGGCATGGGGAAGGAAGCATTCCAGAAAAGTTGAGTAAAGTATTAAGAAAAAAGACAATTTCGCTAGAAACAAAGAAGAGAGTACTGGATTGTTGTGTGATGTCGGTTTTTTCAGTTAGACAGTGAATGTTGCGGCATGCCTGATTTAGCAATTAGTTTCCGACCCAAACCATGAGTGATTGAGGATTCTGGAAATGTAAGCTTTTCAGGATACTCTTGGCACCAAACCCTGTCATTTTGATGCTTGTGAGCCTGTTCAATTGTGAACAACTTCTCATCGGTAAAAAGAAACCGCTCCCAGTTGTCACCCGCGACCCTCCTCAACAACGCCTGACATATTTCCTTCCTCACGGGTTTGTTCGTGTCTGTAAGCTTTTGAATTTTTACGGAGCTTGTAATGACTGAGTTTCAAGTCCTCCTTAGCCAATCACACGAAGTGATTCGCGGTTAACTTCAACGAGTAATTTTCCTCATTGAAATCCTCGGATTTTCGCTGCAACTTTTTGAGATGATTTTCGTATTCCAGATTTTCTGACAGACCGTTTTCTGCCTTGCCCAGGACGGCCACCTTGATGGCAAGAACTCGGTACCTTTTGATCATCTTGGAGACTGTCTGCTTTGAAATTTTCCTTGACCTAGCGATGTGGCACTGTCTCTCACCTGCTTAATGGAGCGATATAATAGCGTTTCTCTGGTTGGACATGGCACTAATACCTGAAATAAAGGAAAACTTTTTTAAATGTAATACAGGGACAATTGCAGATTAAAATGGTCACCCACAGACCTAAATCACCTGGTTTTAGCTGTTCGACAAAGGATGTTTCCATTATTTCTCACCCTGTAATTATTGAAAACCCCAGACTAGGCAATGTGTACAGCATAGTGTAGTTAGTAGAGGAACAAAAAATATGTCTTCTGTTTCCATATACCATAGAAAGCAAAGAACGCGGAACTGTCTCAATGAATAAGCGACAACTGCCTGATGCGGATGCGGATAAAATGGAGCCGGCTGACAATTCTAGCGAAACATCTCTGGTCACATTAATTTCAAATCGTCCACTGCGCTCTCCATCGTGAACAGTAATACGTTCCGTCGGTTATCTTTTTAATATAATCATCTCACCCCAAGCAAGGAAGAAATGCCACTGGTGCGCAAGGAGTTGCAGTGAGAGAATGAAAAGATACGGCGGATGTCGAAGAAAAGATAAGAGATGGATGGAAAATCAAGTAGATAAAAGATGACAACGTTGCATTTAAACTTTTGGAGATTGTAGCTCTCAGGGAAGCAAGCAAATGGAATAGAGTTCAACAAATGGGAAGTTTGGGAAAAGAAACTGTTAGAGTAGAAGAGGAAGTTACATTTTAACGGTAAAAGAGTGGCATATTGATGCCAACCTAACAGCACAAGTAGATGTATTTGGGGTAGCAGGGAAAAAAACCAGGGCATTTGCCATGAAAATACTTGTAGAACAGACAAAACGAAGCCACATTACGTCGGTGAGAAAGTGAGTGAATGTGGGCTGCGAAGTCAGGATCGATTGTATTGCAGATCTTTCTTTGGATTTTGTCGATGACCTCAAGATGAACATCAGGAGCACCCGATCAGATATGGCAACAGTATTCAAAGCAATGGTAGATTTATAAACGCGCAACACCGATCCTGACGAGAAAAAACTTCCTGGACCGGAAGTGAACCAAACTTTCTAGCAGTAGATGCAGCTATGAATTCTATTTGAGGTCATTTGAGAAAGTGAGGTCAAGGAGGCAATGCGTTGCTCTCTAAGAGACTAGCGTCTTTTTTCTAATAGTAGGCAGGAATGTTTCTCTATGGTTGGTTAAAGAGCAGCTTTGTTTTGGAGGCATTAAAATTTACTAGCCATTTCCTACTCCATTCAAGCACAAATTGGAGGTACTTTTGAAGAGCAACAGCCAGGTTTATTTTGTCAGCCTTGGCAGACTTGGTACACGGACGTAAATGGTGTTGAGACGGACGTAAATGGTGTTGTCATCTGAATAAATGCCTACTTGGGAACTGACTATATCAAGAAGATCATTGATGAAGTTCAAAAAAGGCGTAGGACCTAGGAATAGAGCCTTGAGTGACGGCCGCGTTTGTATGAAAAGATCTGGAAGCTTGTCTGTTCAACACGACATTCATTTCTTTAAGAACTATTGGATTAAACCAAATTAAATTATCTGTTCACTTGTGACATTTTAGATGTGAAATTTCGAAAACAATTTCGAAAACTGAATCTCCCATCTGTCTTGCAGCCACTATCATGCCCCGTTCGAAATCCGATAATTCGTCTCGCCTTTTCATGAGCAGTAACGCCGGTGTTCACGCTGAATCTCTATTTCTTAGTGTACAATTCAGTGACATCAAGATACAGTGACACCAACTAGTATTATCTTGATATACTGTTATATAATTTTTGGTACATCAATGTAAAAAATATCATAACTACAAACATACATTTAATGCTAAAAGCCTAGTATTTTTATCATTTCACCCCAAACATGGCAATAAATCAACTAAGATTCAAGGAATAACGTGTATAAAGAATAAAAGAAAACGAAGACATTCGAAAGAAGTTGGAGATTGATATTGCATTTACAGTTACATGTAGCCATTTCTACTGCAAACTGATGAGATTTTAGGCCAATCTAATCAGTTACGTGCCATACGTGATAGACGCTTGAATGATCATGTCTCGAAAAAGATATAACTACTGGCAGAATATTTTCCCGCAATAGGTTGCTATTACTTTTCTGCAGTAGAATATAGAACCCAATCTGCCCTACTATTTAATCCATACCTGGAGGCACAAGAGATAGATTATTACCTTTCGCATGGGTGTTTGCGTGTAAGTGAATCCAACGAATTCAAACACGGCTCTTCGAATTCTCGTTCCGAACCTATATCGACTTGACCACAACTTAAATTTACAACTTTAATTAATACAGTCTACGTACATATGAGGAAAGCTTATCAGAACAATGGCCACGAAAAGAATTATAAAAAAGAAGATAGGTGAAGGCGGTGGGAAATGTACGGAAACCGGAGATGACAGGTCAGGACCAATAACATTACAGATTCTTCTTTGTTTAATTTTTAAAAAAAAATCATGTTGCAATCGCAAAAGGCAGTTGCGGCATGCGTTGCTGTTACAGACGTGACAAGAGACAATCTAACGAATAAGGCAGATAGTTTGCTAGAAATATCAATTTGAAAAATCCTAAACTCACTCAAGGTAGAAACTTACTGGATGATGTTGTCGAAAGTAAATAACGGCTGAGTTGAGATATTCGTCTTTTTTTTCGTTTTATGTACCCTGTCTTTTCTGGACGTAGGCGATCATGGCTTTCTACATATCTCTATCCTTGGTGGCTCTTAGCACACTTTCTCCTGTTACACCATGCAACCCTTGTTCCGTCATCCACCTGATCAGGTTCTTCAGATATGTTATCCGCTGCTTTCCCCTGTTTTTTCCCTCTATCTGACCTGTTAGTATCAGGTTCCCCAAGCCCTGATTCTTCATTGCATGTCCCAGCTGTCTCTTCTGATGCTCAGTATTAATTTCCTTTTCGTTTTCATCCTTTCCAAAACCTCATCACATTGTTCATATACTTGATCCATGATATTCGCAGCATCCTTCTGTAGGACCACATTTCAGTTGCTTCAAGTTTTTTTTTCATCTTCGAAGATATTGTCCAACATTCACTGTCTAATTAAAAAACCGACATCACATAACAATCCAGTATTCTCTTTGTTTTTAGTGGAATTGTCTTGTTTCTTAATACTTTACTCAACTTCTGGAATGCTTCCTTTCCAATACCAAGAGATTAAAATTATATTAATTCTTATTATTTACATTGTTCAGACTGTTGCCCTCATCTTTATTGTCATATTCACGACTTTTCGGCCTTTATACGCTTTGACCTTCTTCAGGTGATTAGAATTTTGAACCGAATCCTTTATTTTAATCACTGAGATAGATTGTTATCGTTTCATAAGCCACTTTCGAGTATCTTAGTTATCTCACTTTAACTCAGCACTGTATGATTTTGTTTATCAATGCTGTCATTCTGTCAGTGCAATACGTGAAACACGCTTGGGCAATCATGTCTCGAAAGAGACATGACTGACTGGGTATCCCACAGTAGATTACCATTACTTTCTGCGGCTATAGAACACAAACTGTCCTGTTATTTAACCCATAACTGGAGGGAAGAGACGGATTAATACCTTTCCCAAGGGTATTTGCGCGTAAGTAAATGCAATGAATTCAACTGGAATTTGAACTTGACTCCCCGATTTCTCGTGCCGAGACGATATCCCCCTATACCACAATGCGCATCTGCTGTAGACAGGTATTAAGCTCACAATTCGTTGGGTCATGTCACTGGATCAAGCTAACGTTTTGATCCACTGGGCTATGTATCGCGGATATAATGTAAGGAACTACAATACCGCATCTTAGGAAACACACCTCGAACTTCAAGTTTTTAGGGAGGGACTGTCCAAACTGAAGTTACTTCTTATCAAAGGAATACAAAAAGTGTAAGAATTATTCGATCCCATATACGTGGAATAAAGGGTCTAAACTGAAAATTTCTGAACCAGTGGAACTAAGGATTATATCTCATTTGAACTTTTGCCATAGAAATAGCGTGATTCTTGCAATTTTTCTTTTGTGAGAAAAAAGGTTTTAATGCAGAACAGAATTCAGCATACATCATCAACCGGTCCTGGGTATGACAATAAACTGCATCCAGCAGCAAGGCCTCTGATTGGGAGGTACTGAGGAGCATGGAACCACCTCTTAATTGCTGTTGTTTGTTCTCAGATACACCCTGGCGTCAAAACACTATGAAAGTATAAATACAGACATTTACAGAAATATATACATAAAAATAAACTTTTGTAGAATTATATACATTTTTGAATAAAAAATATTACCAACCATACATTTTTGAAGGAAAAACAAAAATTTTTTGCTATAATGCATTTTTGAATACAAACCTAGAAGACATATAACCTAACATTAAAAAAATACCTTAAAACCTCTTCTTTTTGGCATTAAATAACCTATATTGATTGATATGCCGTTAAATAAAAGTCAAACTTAAACTCAAAAATGATCACTGCGTAAACTCAGTCAAGTCTGGAAAGTAATGTTTAGAGTTCTAATCTAGTTATGGCATTATACTCTATTTTTGTCCCTTACGATCACCAAAGTTAAGCAACTGGATACGTATCACATGTGATAAATATATTAATCCGTTGCTTTATCACAGGTGACACGTATTTGTGAAACATGTTAGATTAAAGACACTTTTCCTATTTCTTCTTTATTTATTCAATTCATTATATATATATATATATAGTGTATCGAGGCAGCAAATAAATTTCTAAACATATACTGTTAAATATAAGAGACAATGAATGTCTATTATGTCTAGTCAGTACTTACATGGTTACCTCTTGTGAATATCAAGTGATGTGTGCTTCGATGTGCCGATGGTTTAATCAATTACTGTTCAAAATTGTTAACCAAAAAGCCAAGTTTCAATTTCAATTGGGTTCATTATACTTCCTTGCGCTGAAATACCTATGAGAAACGGTATAATTCCACTTCTTATGTTCCAAGCTAAGCTCCATGACTAAATCATTATTATCCTCAACTAAGACCTCCATGACTAAATCATTATTATCCCCAAAAATGATTCTCATAATTGAAAAATATTTTCAGGCCTTAAATAACCTGTAAAGGGTACATAAGTCGTAGAAAACGAATTACTAAATCAATTTTTGGTTTTATCTAACTCTTGTGAAGATGGAGCATATCAGGAGGTGTCTGACAGTTTCTGGGGTGGTAAAAGGAACCGGCTATTGGATATGGAGAGCTATAATCGCCCATGTCCTGATGAGACGCTGCATATAAAAAAATGTTAAAACTATTAGGTGTGTGCTAAAGTCTCCTATAATATCTTTCAAGAGAATAAGAGAATTTATCGTCGTCGTCGGCTTTATCTCGTTTCCAAGAATTTAATTTCTTCTTTGCCGATCGCTTCCTTTATGGATTATGGTGTTGATGACTAAATTCGCCGCCAACTTGCAGCTTTAAACGAGAAGCTTCCAGTTTCATCAAAACCTGCTCTCGTCAGGCATTCCATGTCGCCGTTTGACTTTGTAAGAGTTGGTTAGACGTAAAAGAAAATCCGAGAAGAATGCGCTAATGGCGTCAATTTGCGTAATTTATGTACCTTAATTTTCCAGGAAGGAATTGATATGCCTGATTTCATGACCTTATTTTCCGGTACAAATGCAATCAGACATACAGAATCCAGTTATGATACCACAACAGACTTACCGCCAATCAGCTCTAATAGATTAAAAACCGACACTGTCTGTTACTGCTTGCTTAAGGTAACTTAATCTCTCCAGAACTCTCCAGAACTGTATAGAAGAAACAGAATGAAGATAATTTTTGAAATTTTCTTAACTTTTTTCTGTCAGCAAGCCTGCAACTTGGTGAGTTTAGCCAGTGTGATCTTATTTTTTATTATTTTTTGAATTATTTATTTACTTATTTTTACTTGTATTTTTTATTTTATTTTATTCTTTTTCGGTTCTTATCTTTTCTGCCTAATTTTTGTGTAAATTGTTCTTAATTATGAAATTTAGGTTTGGTATATTAGGGTTTTGGTTATATGTAGGAATTCTAAGACCGGCCATGTTTTTTTTTTGTTTTTATTGTTCTCTGTCATTCCCTTGCTAACTGGACACATGGCTTGGAGGTGATTCCCCCCCTCCATCACACTACTGTCTGTTACTGCTTGCTTAAGGTAACTTAATCTCTCCAGAACTCTCCAGAACTGTATAGAAGAAACAGAATGAAGATAATTTTTGAAATTTTCTTAACTTTTTTCTGTCAGCAAGCCTGCAACTTGGTGAGTTTAGCCAGTGTGATCTTATTTTTTATTATTTTTTGAATTATTTATTTACTTATTTTTACTTGTATTTTTTATTTTATTTTATTCTTTTTCGGTTCTTATCTTTTCTGCCTAATTTTTGTGTAAATTGTTCTTAATTATGAAATTTAGGTTTGGTATATTAGGGTTTTGGTTATATGTAGGAATTCTAAGACCGGCCATGTTTTTTTTTTTGTTTTTTTTTTTATTGTTCTCTGTCATTCCCTTGCTAACTGGACACATGGCTTGGAGGTGATTCCCCCCTCCATCACACTACTGTCTGTTACTGCTTGCTTAAGGTAACTTAATCTCTCCAGAACTCTCCAGAACTGTATAGAAGAAACAGAATGAAGATAATTTTTGAAATTTTCTTAACTTTTTTCTGTCAGCAAGCCTGCAACCTGGTGAGTTTAGCCAGTGTGATCTTATTTTTTATTATTTTTTGAATTATTTATTTACTTATTTTTACTTGTATTTTTTATTTTATTTTATTCTTTTTCGGTTCTTATCTTTTCTGCCTAATTTTTGTGTAAATTGTTCTTAATTATGAAATTTAGGTTTGGTATATTAGGGTTTTGGTTATATGTAGGAATTCTAAGACCGGCCATGTTTTTTTTTTTGTTTTTTTTTTTTTATTGTTCTCTGTCATTCCCTTGCTAACTGGACACATGGCTTGGAGGTGATTCCCCCCTCCATCACACTACTGTCTGTTACTGCTTGCTTAAGGTAACTTAATCTCTCCAGAACTCTCTAGAAGAAACAGAATGAAGATAATTTTTGAAATTTTCTTAACTTTTTTCTGTCAGCAAGCCTGCAACTTGGTGAGTTTAGCCAGTGTGATCTTATTTTTTATTATTTTTTGAATTATTTATTTACTTATTTTTACTTGTATTTTTTATTTTATTTTATTCTTTTTCGGTTCTTATCTTTTCTGCCTAATTTTTGTGTAAATTGTTCTTAATTATGAAATTTAGGTTTGACTTATACTAAGTTAAAACTTCATTAACTTCAGTCACATATTTATTTTTTTTAATTGGAGTAGATAGTACCTTCTATCGCCAGGTCTCACACTCCACCCCCTTCTTTTGGACAGGAGTAGAGTTGATCGCCTTGTTTCTAGTTTAGGAAGGGGTTCCCGAGTAGATAGATTAAACTAATTGGAGTAGATAGATTAAACTATCGCCCGGTTCACACTCCACCCACATCTATTGAACAGGTGAAGAGGCTCATCCCTTGTTTCCGTTTAGGATGCGGGTTTCCGGTTTTCTCTTTTCCAATCTTTTCACTCTTTTCCTTTATTATTTTATTTTTTTTTTTCAATTGGAGTAGATAGACTAAACTATCGCCCGGTTCACACTCCACCCACATCTATTGAACGGTGAAGAGGCTCATCCCTTTGTTTCCTGTTTAGGATGCGGTTTCCGGTTTTCTCTTTCCAATCTTTTCACTCTTTCCTTTATTATTTTATTTTTTTTTTTCAATTGGAGTAGATAGACTAAACTTGTCGTTCGGTTCACACTCCACCCACATCTATTGAACAGGTGAAGAGGCTCATCCCTTGTTTCCTGTTTAGGATGCGGTTTCCGGTTTTCTCTTTTTCCAATCTTTTCACTCTTTTTCCTTTATTATTTTATTTTTTTTTTTCAATTGGAGTAGATAGACTAAACTATCGCCCGGTTCACACTCCACCCACATCTATTGAACAGGTGAAGAGGCTCATCCCTTGTTTCGTTTAGGATGCGGTTTCCCGGTTTTCTCTTTTCCAATCTTTTTTCACCTCTTTTTTTTCAATTGGAGTAGATAGATCAAACTATCGCTCCGTTCACACTCCACCCACATCTATTGAACAGGTGGAAGAGGCTCATCCCTTGTTTCCTGTTTAGGATGCGGTTTCCGGTTTTCTCTTTTTCCAATCTTTTTCACTCTTTTCCTTTATTATTTTATTTTTTTTTTTCAATTGGAGTAGATAGACTAAACGATTGCCCGGTTCACACTCCACCCACATCTATTGAACAGGTGAAGAGGCTCATCCCTTGTTTCCTGTTTAGGATGCGGTTTCCGGTTTTCTCTTTTCCAATCTTTTCACTCTTTTCCTTTATTATTTTATTTTTTTTTTCAATTGGAGTAGATAGACTAAAACTATCGCCCGGTTCACACTCCACCCACATCTATTGAACAGGTGAAGAGGCTCATCCCTTTGTTTCGTTTAGGATGCGGTTTCCGGTTTTCTCTTTTCCAATCTTTTCACTCTTTTCTCCTTTATTATTTTATTTTTTTTTCTCAATTGGAGTAGATAGACTAAACTACCGCCCGGTTCACACTCCACCCACATCTATTGAACAGGTGAAGAGGCTCATCCCTTGCTCGTTTAGGATGCGGTTTCCGGTTTTCTCTTTTCCAATCTTTTTCACTCTCTTTTTTTCCTTTATTATTTTATTTTTTTTTTTCAATTGGAGTAGATAGACTAAACTATCGCCCGGTTCACACTCCACCCACATCTATTGAACAGGTGTGAAGAGGCTCATCCCTTGTTTCCTGTTTAGGATGCGGTTTCCGGTTTTCTTTTCCAATCTTTTCACTCTTTTCCTTTATTATTTTATTTTTTTTTTTCAATTGGAGAGATAGACTAAAACTATCGCCCGGTTCACACTCCACCCACATCTATTGAACAGGAAGAGGCTCATCCCTTGTTTCCTGTTTAGGATGCGGTTTCCGGTTTTCTCTTTTCCAATCTTTTTCACTCTTTTCCTTTATTATTTTATTTTTTTTTTTCAATTGGAGTAGATAGACTAAACTATCGCCCGGTTCACACTCCACCCACATCTATTGAACAGGTGAAGAGGCTCATCCTTTGTTTCCCTGTTTAGGATGCGGTTTCCGGTTTTCTTTTCCAATCTTTTCACTTTTCCTTATTATTTTATTTTTTTTTCAATTGGAGTAGATAGACTAAACTATCGCCCGGTCTACGACTCCACCCACATCTATTGAACAGGTGAAGAGGCTCATCCCTTGTTTACTGTTTAGGATGCGGTTTCCGGTTTTCTCTTTTCCAATCTTTTCACTCTTTTCCTTTATTATTTTATTTTTTTTTTCAATTGGAGTAGATAGACTAAACTATCGCCCGGTTCACACTCCACCCACATCTATTGAACAGGTGAAGAGGCTCATCCCTTGTTTCCTGTTTAGGATGCGGTTTCCGGTTTTCTCTTTTCCAATCTTTTTCACTCTTTTCCTTTATTATTTTATTTTTTTTTTCAATTGGAGTAGATAGACTAAACTATCGCCCGGTTCACACTCCACCCACATCTATTGAACAGGTGAAGAGGCTCATCCCTTGTTTCCTGTTTAGGATGCGGTTTCCGGTTTTCTCTTTTCTCTTTTCCAATCTTTTCACTCTTTTCCTTTATTATTTTATTTTTTTTTTCAATTGGAGTAGATAGACTAAACTATCGCCCGGTTCACACTCCACCCACATCTATTGAACAGGTGAAGAGGCTCATCCCTTGTTTCCTGTTTAGGATGCGGTTTTCGGCTTTCTCTTTTCCATTCTTTTTACCCTTACGTAGCCCCCTGCGCATCAGTGGCGTTACTGCCTTGCTCGGGGTGATATGATTAAAAAAAAAAAAAAAAAAAAAAAAAAAAATATATATATATATATATATATATATATATATGAGTTGAATATATGGATCTGAATCCGATAAGATTAATAGAACAAATAAAGAACAAGTAGAAAAACGTGCCTTTAACCTAACATGTTCCACTTATAACAAACTACTTCAGAGATTTATTAAGGACGAAAGAGTTAAAAATTCGACAGACAATATGTTTAAATGAGATATAGTTCCAAAGTTCAGATACGTATCACGTGTGATAAATATATTCATCCGTTGCTTTATCACAGGTGACACGTATTTGTAAAACATGTTAGATTAAAGACACTTTTCCTATTTCTTCTTTATTTATTCAATTCATTATATATATATAGATAGTATATCGAGGCACCAAATAGATTTCTAAACATATACTGTTAAATATAAGAGACAATGAATGTCTGTTATGTTTAATCATGAGCCGTTCTAAACGTCGTATTTTGACTTTAATTTCAGTTGAAAATAAAAACAAAAATTCTCCAACATTTGGAAAATTTTTATCAAGTTGGCTCTAAGCTTTCGGCTCACATGAGCCATCTTCAGAGAGGTTATTAAGACGGTAACACAATAACATCCAGCATCACCGACGATTTTATTTTGTGTTGACATAAAACTCCGCTAGGCAACGGCAATATTTACCAAAAATAACAAACGCAGTTCGCGAATTTGCAATGCGGTTCTATGACGTCACACCGCGTGATAGCGCGAAATGACAACAGAACCATGTATTCAAATGTAATGTAATGTGTTATGACCAGATTTAAACGTAATTTTATTAAGTGTGGGTTGTTTGGATTTAATGTGATCTCCAATATCTGAAGGTTCTTTTTACTGTGTGTATGAGTGAGGATTATTGTATTGTTGACTACAATCTGTCAGATATTACCTACATGTTTGTTTTTCTGAGAAATGTTGTTATATATATATATATCCATCCTGTCATGCTCATAGATAAGAGGGACAATAATGAAGCAGCGTCGGCTCCCTTCGTTCTCTTTATTATCCGGTTAGGAAGATATTTAAAGTGCAAGTGTCAAAAAACAAAACAAAAAACAACAAACACGCAAGCATATGAACGTTCTGACCTACTCACCACTTATCTACATATACACGATACTTTGGCCACCAGAAAAAAAACGGATCCCGATATGTAAAGTCACAAGGTTATTCACCTAAAGAGAGTCAGCTTTAGACTCGAAACACACAAATAACATTATGGACACTTAATATATAATAAAAAAGCAAGTAATATTAAAGACAATAACAACAATAAATCTACACTTTAAACAAAACGTTCATGGCGTCTCGCACTTATTTCTTATATATATATATATATATATATATATATATATATATATATATATATATATGTATTAATTCAGATAGTTTAATCCAAGCGAAAAAAGCAGGAAGGTAAATTCCAAAAACCCGATCCTAATTAATATTAAAAATTTTATTTTAATATTAAAAAATGATACAGGAAGAGAGCTCCATGTAATAAAATATTACAGAGCAAATATAAATTAAAAAAGAATTAATTCAATGATGTTGGATGATCATTTCGATATGAAAATCCCCACGGGGATAACACATCACCTCAGCAACAGAAAAATACTTTCAGAAAGGATTTTTCTGTTGCTGAGGTGATGTGTTATCCCCCGTGGGGATTTTCATATCGAAATGATCATCCAACATCATTGAATTCATCCTTTTTTAATTTATATATATATATATATATATATATATATATATTCCCTCTTATTCTCAGGAGGCTTAACCTGTGAGGAAACATCCAATGATCTTCTTAAATATTTTGCCGTTATTTTTGACGGCGTGGATATACTTTTTATGCTATAATTTCAAGTGGCACCTTTTGTAGCATGTCCATTAGGCCTAACTCTTTTCGTCTACTAGATCACCCATTGAGATCTGTTGCTATCCGCATCCGCTTTTCCACCGTTGAGGTTTTGGGGCTTGACTGCGTTTAGCCTGGGTCCACGACTTCGAACTTGCTGCCAAGAGTAACCCCTATGCAGAGTAGGAAACCATATTAAAAACAAGTTTAAAATGTAAAGATAAGTAAAAATAAACATTTTGCCTACTAGTAACTTTTTTTTTCCCAACCGTGTACAGAAGTCAATATTTCAGTTCTGGATAAGAGTTAGGATTATGTCACCTTAATTTGAAACCAGGTTCTGGCTATTTGAAAAGTTAGCCTTGTTTAATCTCCTTCAATAGATTTAGTTCTCAATATGCTGCTCGAGATAAGCTAAGTAAAACTAGAAAAATTCACCAATTACAATATTTCTGGCTTCGGAAATTAGAGAAAGTTATCTCCAACCTCGCGATTTTCGTTAGCAAGTTGGCGCCTCGAGCCATAGTCGCTACCTTCACATCTCACGGGCTGTTTCCTTTGTGTGGCTTCATTTCAGATTAACTACAGCTGAACCTATTCGTTGCAACAGAACAGATAACAACCTCTTAGTGAAGACGTTGGCTTCGTGCCATATAATACAAGGTGATCCACAATGAACTATTTTAGTGAAATCGGACATTTCTTTTAAAGACACATTTATTTCTATTCATCATGTGCATACATTTCTAAATTTTTTTATATCTTTACTAGCAGTATACCCCGGCGTGGCTCGGGTGTAATAAAATCTTTAAAACTAATCCATGGTCCTGGAGCTCAGACTCTTTGGACGTTGGCACGAAATACTAAAAAGCAATAGTTGTTTCCAGTTAAAGCAAAACCGTAGACTGAAAGAAAAATGAATGGATGTAAGTCAAATTTTGATTTCCTGCTATCGATATCAAATGTTTTTTCATCGTAAACTGAATTTTGAAGGCTAAATAAGTCCTCTGAGTAAAAGGTATCAAGGCTGAGACGAAGAACTACAATTATACCTACTTAGAGCCAAATCCGAAGCAAAAACTAAAAAAGGGCTGAAAAATAGACATACAAGCAGATAAACAGACACACACACAAACATTTTGCCTTATATATATATATATATATATATAATCGATTTTCTGTAAGAACTGCAATCTTGAAACTTCTGAATATCGTTTCTCATGTCTTTGTCCATGAGTGTATCAAATTTGATTCAAATCGGACCACTCCTTCTATAATCCGATTTTTTCGATTATCGATTTTCGATATTAATCGGGGGTAACTCGACACAAAACCTAGCTAAGAACACTCGCAGACGCTTATAATACAACTGTGTAAATTTTCAAGAAAATAGGTTCAGCCGTTTTGGAGTCTATAGGTTACTGACACACACACACACACACACATACATACACACACAGACAAAGTTCCATTTATGAATAAGTTTAGATAAATAATCTTTTTTCCTAATTTTATTTTCATTCTCTTTCAGAACCCTATTAATAATGAAGCCACCAGATGGCGTCTTTGTTGAACTCCTAGATTTCTTTGCATGGAGTTTCGTTAAAAGAAAGTTTTATCAGTAACAGATCAATAACTTTGCTGAACTTAAAGTAGTACACATTCTTTTAGCAGTGCAGGAGATAACTCCCCCAAAAAATTTCAAAATTTTTTTGCGACGCTAGGAATAGATTTGACATTTACAGGGATACAGATAGAGCTCATGATGAAAATTTCCAATAATGTTTTAATGCAAGATTTATAAATATACATGTTTTGTATTATAATTTAAATAACTATTCAGCAAGTTCGGTCTGTCCGACCGTGTGTCTGTAAACCTTTTAGTTCGGGACACACTATCTCTACAGAGACATAACTTTTCGGAATCAGGATGATCCAAGATAGAAAATTTTCCTTTCATCTGGTGTTTGAAAATTCGACATTTGGATTTGTGTCTGATTAAGAAACAGTTAAAACTTCAAATTTGAAAATAACTGAAAACAAAAAGTCGTGATTTTAAAAGTATTTGTCTATGTTTCTGAGATGAAGTAGTATTTATATTATTTACTTTATTCGGACTATTGTCGTCATCTTTGTTGCCACTATACGATGTTTCGGCCGTTGTCTACTCCGACCTTCTTCAGGTGCTAGGAATTTTGAACCGAACCCTTTATTACAATCACTGGGCTATATGAACTCCATTCCTTGCCTAGAACTTCTTCTGGTAGTCCTGAGTTATCTCCTTAAAGACACAGTTGATATAGACATTGGTTAGTTCCTAACTCAGGATAAGAATAATGAGAATGATATAGCCCCCAGCGATTGGAATAAAGGGTTCGGTTTGAAATTCGTAGGCTTGAAGAATGACGGAGTGTACGTACCAATGGCAACAAAGGTAAGGACAATAGTCCGAATAATGTAAATAATGTAATTTTAAAAGGTTTTTAATTTATATAACACAAAAATATTGTGAATTATTAATGTTTTAAATTCAACTTTAAATATTTCCAAAACTTTGTGAATTGGGGAAATGAGTTTTATTTCTTCAAAATGCCAAAGAAATCAGAGTTAAAGTGAGAGGATTCGTGATGTGAGATTTTGAAGTTGCGCAGTTTTTTTATTTAAAGAACACGTCTCAATTAAAGTTCCATGTTCTTTGTATTTTAAATAACCCAATCGTTGGCCTGAATTGGAATTTCGGCGCAAATCGGTGTTTTGGCTGAAATTAGACTCTTAGCCCGAATCAGAGTTAAAATGAAGTTTTAAAACGTGGAATGAATTGAGGAATTCAAAATGATCATTGCTTTTTTCTAACCAGAGGTCCTTTTGATTTGAGACCAGGAGTGTGTGTTTTAATCTACTTAAGTAATATATATAAAATGATGTCAGTTTCTTCTTAAACTTGTCATGTATAAGAAACGTACGCAAGCGCTCGCTAGAGAGTAAAAAGGAAATGCAATTTATTATAGTACATTCGATATCATGGCCCTTCTCTCAAACACTGCATAGCTTTCTTGGCTCACACCGAAATTTTTCCGAACCCTGAGATATGAAACTCTAGATATTCAACCATAAAAAAAGGATCGTGGAATTACTATACTCCCTTTCCGAAGAGATCCTCGTAGTTTAGAGATATTCATTCGAGTCGGAAGGCGATATGTATACAGTTCGTTCAAGAATGAGATCGTCATTTTGGGACGAACTGTTTATATCTCGCCTTCTATCTATCTATCTATCTATCTATCTATCTATCTTTAAATCCGGTCATAACACGTTACCTTGCATTTGACTACATGGTTCTGTTGTCATTTCGCGCTATCACGCTATCTATGACGTCATAGAACCGCATTGCAAATATGCGAACTGCTTTTGTTATTTTTGGTAACTATTGCCGTTGTCTAGCGGAGATTTATGTCAACACAAAATAAAATAGTCGGTGATGGTGGATGTTAATGTATTACCGTCTCATGTGAGCTGAAAGCTTAGAAACAAATTAAAAAATTATCCAAATATTGGAGAATTTTTGTCTTTATTTTCAACTGAAATTAAAGACAAAATACGACGTTTAGAACGGCTCATGATTAAAGATAATAGACATTCATTGTCTCTTATATTTAACAATATATGTTTAGAAAACCTATCTATCTATCTATGTGTGCGTGTGTGTCTGTGTATGTGTGTGTGTGTGTGTGTGTGTGTGTGTGTGTGTGTGTGTGTGTGTATTTGTAGACAGACAGACAGATAGATAGATAGATAGATAGATAGATATTTCCTCCTGTTACGCTCAGGAGGGAAAACCTGTGAGAAAACAGTTAATAATCCTCTCAGATTTTTGCAGTCATTTTGACGGCGTAGATGAACTCGTTATGCTATAATTTCGAGTTGAGCCTTTTGTAGCATGTCTCTCAGGCGTAGCTCTTTTCGTCCACTGAATGAAACATTGAGATCTCTTGTTATCCTCTTCCGCTTTTTTCACCGTTGGTGTTTTGGGGCTTGACTGAGCTGGGTTAACGACTTCAAACTTGCCACCAATAGTGACCCCTATACAGAGTAGGTAACCATATTAAAAACAAAAAGTTTAAACCGTAAACATAAGAAAAATGGACATTTTGCTTACTCGTAATTTTTTTTCCAACTATGTACAGAGATCGATATTTGAGTTCAGAATGAGAGTTAGGATTATGTCAGCTTAATTTGAAACTAGGGTTTGCGTATTTGAAAAGTTAAGCTTGTTTAATCGCCTTCAACAGATTTAGTTCCCTTTGTGCTGCGCAAGATATGCTTTAAAACCGATTACAATATTTCGGGCTTCGAAATCTTTGTCCGCAACATTTTAACATGAATTCATTTATTTAGTTCATTGTTATTAGTCATAAATGACAGCAGGATTTGTTAAAATTTTACACTTTTAGAACTGCTTTCCCAAGTAAATCTTCGAATATTTTTTCAGTTATTATTCGAGTAGTTAAAGAGAAAAGTATGTAATATCGGTCGTTTTATATGGTAGCAAATGCTAGATAATCTTCTGGCAGACAAAAAAGAGACTTAAGACAACAGAAATGGGGTTCTACCGAAGGATGCTGTGAATATTATGTACTGAACGCAACGATGAACTTTTAGAAAAAAAAGACACAAAAAGACCCTTATACTTAAAACCATAAACATTCATTTAAAATTTCTAGGTTTAAAATGAAAAAAAGAGGGATTGGAAAATTCAACACTCACGGAATATATTGTGAAGCGCAACGATCGCCAACGTCCTGATTTGTTTAGTGTTGGTTTATTTTGTTTTACGTTACATCAACCTCAATGAGTTATTAATGCCGACAAGATTTTAAAAATAAGTTTGTATTAATAGAATATGTATTCTTTGCAAGAAATTAATTTCTAAATCAGGTTTCATTGACGCATCTTTGTAAAGAGCGTTTTTATCTAGAGTTAAATGTATTGTTAGCAAATCATTTTTCAAAAATGTATTACTGGTATTTTTAAAATAAAAATCTATAACAAAATGAAACTTGTCTACAATACGTACGGTTTCTCAATTTGTGAGCAACTTTTAAAGAATAGAACTTGCGCCATAGATTTTAATGCGAATTGGTTTTCCGTGCTGTCCAATTCACATTCACTCTTTCATTTGAAGTTGCTAGAGTCTGTCTACATCAGGTCTTGCACACCATCGTCGTGCAAACAGTGAAAGTGTTTGCTGGGCCTTGCTGTGGATTAGTCCCTATGAGTTCATTCTACCTTTCCCATCATGGACCATTTCATTTTCAAATCCCTTAAATTTTACGATAAGTTCTCCCAATAAAAACTTTGACAAGCGGGAGCAAAACCGGTTGTTTTCTTTTATATATATATATATATATATATATATATATATATACTACCGGCCATAATCATTAGGCAACCCCAGTTTTTGAAAAGAAATTATGTATTTCATACTACTTTTTAGTATATATTGCAAAGTGAACAATTGTAAATGAAAATAGAATGGTTCTTTTGTTAATACTGCAAAATAACATGTACATCAAATGAATTTATAAATATTTAATAATTACCTATATTGTAGTTTCATCAATAAAAAAATTAAGAATATATAGAGTAGTCGGACGAGTTCATCTTTGCTAAAATTTTGCAAAGTAATAATAAAAGAACCATTCTATTTCTATTTAGAATTATCAACTTGGCAATAAATACTAAAAGTAGTATGAATACATCATTTCATTTAAAAAAACTGGAGTGGCTTAATAATTATGGCCGGTAGTGTATATATATATATTATCCACATTATGTCCTCTAACATAAAAATTATAACTCTCATTGCAATACTTAAGTTTGCTACCACAAAAATCTATTTAAATCTATTTTATACTTACAGTGCTTTGACATCAGTTTAGAGGTTAAGTATTTGGCCATAGCTGGGACCCGACCGGGTGCTATCACCTCGTAAAACCATCGCGTAATAACACAGACTATGCATACTGTTGTAATTCATTTATGTTGTAAAGTTGTTTTTTTCTTAAATGATATGTTCCTTTGAGATATAATTGGACATAACTTTCTAATGATTTCGATTTTATTATCACGTATTATGAACTACGATTACGTAGACAGACAAGTATATATTTCTTGACAGTTTTTAATTCAACATTATTTCTTTTTAGACTGGCTTTTGAACAAGGCTGGATGAATATTCTAAAATGATATCTCTAAATTACCATGAGTTCTTCAAAAAGAGAATATAGTAATTCCACGATGCTTTCTTCATGGTTTATCGTTTCTTAAATCAGGTTCGGAAAAAATTTGGAGAAAGCGGCCAAAAAGCTATGCAGTGTCTTGGAGGATAGCTGTAATATCGAATGCATTGTAAATAAATTCTATTCCATTTAACTCTTTACCGAGCGCTTTCGTACGTTCTTTATATACGGCAATAAGTGTTATTCCGTATAAAATGTCACCAGGAAGATAAAAAAAAATAAGAACAACAGTGTTAACATGCACATTCTAGACCAGGGATCGGCAGCCTTTTGCAGAGACGGCGCCAGTAAGCTATGCAGTGTCTCGGAGGAGGTTCATGATATAAAATGTACTATAATAAATTGTCTCGACTCTAAATCACTCCTGAAGCTTGAAAGAAAAAACAACAACGCTAATGATATATTATTTAAACAAATTTCCTTATTTTACTGCATGAATAACAGCATAACAACACGGTCAACAAAAATGTAAATTCCTTACTCCAAACGAAACACAGTTAGAAATGGCGAATTATTTAATAAGACATTTGTTTTTGCTTAATGTTCCTTAACTTCACTTCTGAGGAGAATAATTGTCGATGACGGAAGAAAACCATCATTAAGGAGGTCATCACTCAACCTGATTCTTATACAACTTTTAGTTTAATTCATTATCGAAAAAGAAATGTTCACAAACACATCCAAATAAGGATACCATCATTTTCGGATTATTCAGGCAGTCAAGTGCCATACGTGATACAAGCTTGGGGCGATCATGTCTCAAAAGAGACATGACTGACTGGGCAGATCGTTATCCCGCAGTTGGTTGCTATTGCTTTCTGTGGTAGACTGGTTATCGACCAAGGCTATAGAACCCAATATGCCCTGTTATTTAACCGACAACTGGAGGGAAGAAACAAATTAATACATTTCCCAAGGGTATTTGCGCCTAAGTGAACGCAATGAATTCAACTGGAATTCGAACTCGGTTACTCGACTTCTCGTTCCGAGTCGATATCCACTGCACCACAACGCACATCCACGCATTATTCAGTAGGCTTTATATTTTCTGCCTTTCAAAACATATTTCCTAGTCCAATTTTCTCCCTCCAGTTATGGGTTGAAAATCTGTCTATCGCAGAAAGAAATTGCAACTTATTGCGGGAAAATCTGCTGAGTCAGTCATTTCTCGAAAGAGACATGATCTCGTAAGCGTGTACCATGTATCAATGGCGATCAAACTGACTGACCCTATTTTACTGCAAGAATAACACGATAACAACACAATCAACAATAAATTCCTTACGCACTAAGAAATAGTAAATTATTTAATAGGACACTTATTGTTGCTAACTGTTCGATGACTTCTTCACTTCTGAGGGGAAAATTTGTCGATGACAGAAGCAAACCATCATCCAGGTCATCACTCAACCTTGTTTTTACATAAGTTTTAGTTTATTTCATTTTCGAAGAATAAAAGTTGTTCACTAGTATATATACTTCCAAATAATGATAACATCATTTTCTCATTATTGAATAGGCTTTTATATTTTTTGCTTAGCAAAACATATCTAAACTTATTTATAAATGGAACTTTGTCTGTGTGTATCTGTGTGTGTGCGTCCGTTAACTATAGACTTCGAAACAGCTGAACCGATTTTATTAAAAATTTACACAGTAGTACTATAAGAGTCTGCGAGTGTTCTTAGCTAGGTTTTGTTTCGAGGTGACCCCGATAAATATCGAAAATCGGTTATAGAATAAGTGGTCCGATTTTAATCAAATTTGATGCACTCATAGACAAAGACATAAGAAACGATATTCATAAGGTTCAAGGTAGCTGTTCTTACAATAGTGAAGAAAATCGATAATATCCCCGATATCGGAAATCGATACCCCCGATATTCTATCGAATGTGATCAAAAACCAATATTCAGCCATTCGGGTTTGGCTCTAAGTAGGTATAATTGTAGTTCTAAGTCTCAGCCATTATACAATTTACTCAGAGGACTTATTTCGCCTTCAAAATTCAGTTTACGACGAAAAAAAATTATTTGATATCGATACCAGGAAATCAAAATTTGACTTACATCCATTCATTTTTCTTTCAGTCTACGGTTTCGCTTTAACTGGAAACAACTATTGCTTTTTAGTCTTTCGTGCCAACGTCCAAAGAGTCTGAGCTCCAGGACCATGGATTAGTTTTAAAGCTTTTATTACACCCGAGCAACGCCGAGCTATACTGCTAGTTTCTCATAGAAGTCAACAGTGGATTCGTAATTAAATTTTGATTCTAACAATTCCATTCCAGGTAAGTCAATCAACTCTGAGCAAATTTTTTTTTTCTGTCACTTTCTCCACAAATGAATTCGATAATTAGTGTTCAGGTATTAAGCTGGCAGGCAGGACGAAAATCCTTTGCAAGCCAGTTGTTGCCAAGGGGTATCAGGAGTTGTCGATCCCTGTTTTAGAGTGACTGCTACTCACGACTAGTGTGTATGTCTACCCTGCTTTTTAACTAAAAGCTGAGGGAAGAATCGGCATTATAAATTCATGTGGTAGGGGAACTAGTGAAAACATTTCATCAGTGTAAAGAATGGCAACAAAAAGGAAATTGATGCTGATCATCAGGAAGAGACAACTGAAGTTCCTGGGACATGCAATGAGGAAGGAGAGCCTGGAGAACCTGATACTGACTGGACAGATAGAAGGAAGGTGAGACAGAGGAAGGCAGCGGATAACATATTTGCAGGGTCAGATCAGGTGGATGACGGAACGGGGGTTGCCAGGAGCAACAGGAACAAACATACTAAGAGCCACAAGGGATAGGGAGACGTGGAGATCCATGATCGCCTACGTCCTGAAGCGACAGGGCACATAGAAGAAGAAGTTGCCATGAAAATATTCGTAGGAAATTCATTGCATCTTTTTTTATACAAATCTTCCCCAAGCAAAGCGCGAGACCTGTTCAAAGTAGGGCATTACTATTAAAATGAGGAACGTTACAAGGAGGATAGATAACAAGTGTTTCTTGACTTGAAGTGGTGAAGAGTGAAGTATCCATGATAGCATCTAAGCAGGTGAATGTTCAGGAATGTAGCAGTTCTTGGGAGGAACTTTCTTTATACATTTGAAATACGATGGAAATGGTGGTTATTTAACTTCTTGGAAGTGACAAGATGTATTGTAGTGGTCAGTCAGTTAAGTGTCATACCTGATACACGCTTTGAGTGATCATGTCTCGAAAGGGTATTTGTGCGTAAGTGAATGCAATGAATTCAAATGAAATTCGAATTCGGTTAGCCGATTCTTTTGTTCTGAGGCACCACAACGCACATTATTTGTTACACTCCACCACACGCACATCCACGTAGTGGTAACGATCTGAAAGAAGCTAATCTTAATTGGTTTTCATGTGTGGCATGTGGAAAAGAGGTTAAATATTGAAGAATGTCTTCTCTTCAAATGTCCGAGTAAAAGATGTTGAACCCTACTAAGAGTGAAATGTGGCTGTTAATGTATTTTCTATTGTTATATAACCCTTCGACGGGTATATACTGCAGTAAAAATGACTAGGGTAATAAACCGTTATTCATTCGGCTAGAATATTTTCGAACCGAAATTTGATTATCATTTCACAAGATAAATCGGAACTTACACTAGACCCAAAATGAATCGAAATGACATTTTCGCTTTTCTTTGGTAACTTGTATTAGAGTGTGGGTTTGGTCTGGTCGGAGCACACATCCAGTGAGGCCGCAACGGGTGACGCGACCGACTTCTGTTTTCTCTCTCCAACTGCTGTCTGCAAACTACTAGACTAGACTCTAAAGCCGACTTTCTGTGACAGCTGATGTCACTTAAATAGTTGCCTTCTGACACGTGGAACTTTGTCTCATCTCGGACGCTGACCTTTTTTGACCTCTGCTCGTCGAAACAAGATCTGCCTTCACCAGTTGCTTTCTGCACCTATCGACATCCAACTGCATCACCCAGTGCAAAATACACTTCTTGGGAAAATTCCACACCGACCAAGATATTATTTATCAATTCAGCAATATCATATCATTCTCTCTGTCAATCATCAATGACGTTTAGTACGATCCCATACCGACCCAACGATTGTCAACACTACACCATTTTTCTGCTTTTCGTAAAGATGTCTTATAACAGTTTTAATACTAGTAAACTCCAAGTTTGAGTTGCTAGTTAAAAAAAAAGTATTTTCCTCCACAAAAAATATTTTCTAAAAACGAGCAGCAGACACTGACGTATCATCATGATACGTCTTCTTATTTTAGAGCGGTGATTTTTGGAATGAATATGTTTGATGACAAACGAAGCAAGTATAAGTGTGTCTGTGGGAAGCCGTCGTCTATAAAGTGCAGGGTATAATTAAATGCAAATCAGTTCAGCCATAAGTCAATGATAAGACATTTCTCTATATTTACTTTCCTTAGTCATACCATGTTTCTCTCTCTCTCCCACTTTTCGTTCTTCTAAACTCTCTTTTAATCTCTCTCTTTCTCTCTCTCTCTCTCACTACTATATATATATATATATATATATATATATATATATATATATATACTAAACATATACTGTTAAATATAAGAGACATTGAATGTCTATTATGTTTAATCATGAGCCGTTCTAAACATCGTATTTTGGCTGAAAATAAAGACAAAAATTTTCGAACATTTGGATAATTTTTATTATGTTATGAGCTTTCGACTCACATGAGTCATCTTCAGAGGTGCTACAAGGATGTTAACATGAAAACATCCACCATCAGCTATGATTTTATCTTGTGTTCACAGAAAACTTTGCTAGGCAATGATAACAGTTACCAAAAATAGCAAACGCAGTTCGTAAACTTGTAATGCGGTTCTATGACGTCACATCGCGTGAGAGACCGAAATGATAACAGAACCATATGTCTAAATGCAATGTAATGTGTTGGGATTAGTTTGAAATGTGATTTTATTGAGTGTGGGTTGCTTTGATTTAATGTAGATGGCCTTCAGTATCTGAAGGTTCTTTTTACTGTGTGTATGAATGAGGATTATTGTGTTGTTGACTAAAATCTGTCTGATATTTTTTATGTTAACGTACTCATACATATACGTATAAGTTACATTAGAAAAGACAGACAAGATATTATGGCTTCGCTTTTTTATATAATGTTTCAAGTAAAGAATTGTATATAAATTGCTTAAATGTTTGGTTTTACCGAGCAGTTTTGGCTATATTAATCGCCATTATCGAGGATGACTTTCATTTTACGCGTAACTAAATGTGTGTAATGTTTATGTTTATGTATGTGCCTATTAGTCATGTCCGTGCTTTATATTCGAACGCGCTAATAACATTTTGGCGTGTTCTTGAATGATAATATAAATGTTGGATTTTTCTTTATTAATAACGCAGCCATTACTTTTTGCCTAAACCATAATACCTTGTCTCTCATTTTAAAATAAACTTGTATAACAGAGACATTTCTGAATATTATATATATATATATATTTAGTATATCGAGGCAGCAAGTAATTTTCTAGACATATGCTATTAAATATAAGAGACAATGAATGTCTATTATGTTTAATCATGAGCCGTTCTAAACGTCGTATTTTTGCTTTAATTTCAGTTGAAAATAAAGACAAAAATTCTCCAACATTTGGATAATTATTTATTGGTTTTCTTCTAAGCTTTCGGCTCACATGAGCCATCTTCAGAGAGGTAGTTTAAACTGAAATATTATAAAATCCACCATCACCGACGATTTTATCTTGTGTTGACATAAAACTCCGCTTGGCAACGGCAATAGTTACCAAAAATAATAAACGCTGTTCGCAAATTTGCAATGAGGTTCTATGACGTTGGAGAATTTTTTGTCTTTATTTTCAACTGAAATTAAAGCAAAAATACGACGTTTAGAACGGCTCATGATTAAACATAATAGACATTCATTGTCTCTTATATTTAATAGCATATATCTAGAACATATATATATATATATATATATATATATATATATATATATATATATATATATATCCGAGTGAATACAGAACGAAGAAAGAATTTTTACAACGTCCAAAACATTAATTTAAAACCGTGCTCGATATATAATATATAGAGCTGTGAATATTTATTATAAATCATATTTTCGAACATGTACATAATTTTTTTAGATATATCCACTACAAATCGTACATTTGTTTCGACATTGAAACTTCAATGTTTCATAGCACACCGCCTAATGAGACATTGAAGTTTCAATGTCGAAACGAATGTACGATTTCTAGTGGATATATAAAACAAATTAAGTACATGTTCTAAAATATAATTTATGATATATATATATATATATATATATATATATATATATATATATATATATATATATATATCCTCCGCAGGCAGGCCTTGTTAGCTGTATCACAGCACTTCAGAGAGTCTAGATTGACCATTATATTGTTATAATTATATTTTCATTAAATGTTTTATCAGCAGGTATTGTAATCGTTAGGATTTGACGTTTTCGCAATGAAAATTAGGTTCAAATCTCACCATGGCTCCTTTGTTCTGAAAGTCAGTTAAGTGTCATACGTGATACACGCTTGGGCGATCATATCTTGAAAAACACATGACTCAGTGGGCAGAATATTTTTCCCGCAGTAGATTGTCAGTACTTTCTGCGGTAGACTGATTGCCAACCAAATCTATAAAACCTAATCTGTCCTGCTATTTACCCGATAGTTGGAGGGAGAAGAGAAGGATTATTACCGTTCCCAAGGTCATTTGCACGTACGTAAATGAAACGAATTTGACTGGAATTCGAACTCGGTTTTCCGATTTCTTGTTCCAAGCCGATATCCACTGCACATCTACAGAGGAGGTACACATGATACTAATATCGGCCGAGGGAAACAATCGCAACGTGTGTCGTCCTTGGAAAGTACATAAAAACAACAACAAGTCATTAGACTTAAGTCCACCGTCGCGATAATTTGCAATATCCTGCTTGCAACATGCAAGCAGGATATTGTAAATTATCGCGACGGTGGGCTTAAGCCTAATGACTTTATTCAAACTGTTGATCACACACATTTTGTAATGATTTAATATTTAGAAATGATGGGAAAACATGTCGATAATGTAGTGTCTTTGAAATCATTTTTTCGCCAAGGTGGGCAAAAGTCACCTTTGTAGAATGTAACATTGAATATACCCTTTGCATATTTGGTAGTGTGACCTGTGTGAATTAAGAAAATGATTTTTGACAGAATTTTCAATCATTCCCGGCATTTAAATTCACATCATTATCAACTACTTGGGATCCTAAAGAATCCTATTTAGTTACTTAAGTGCCATTTGTGGTACATGCTTGGGCGATCATGTCTCGAAAGAGACATGACTGACTGAGCAGAAGATTATCCCACAGTAGGTTGCCATTGATTTCTGCCGTAGACTGGTTGCCAGCCAAGGCTATAGAACCCAATCTGTCCTATTATTTAACATATAACTGGAACAAAAAGAGATAGATTATATTACATTATTATATTAAGTTTAATTAATGAGGGATCAGTTTATTACTTCATAACGATAGAAAACGAATCCCCCACTTTATGCCCTGTAGAAATTTTAATTATGTTTCCAACTATTATATTCAGTTAGTCAAGTGCCATACGTGATACACGCTTAGGGCGATAATGTCGCGAAAGAGACATGACTGACTGGACAGAAGATTATCCAACAGTAAATTACCATTACTTACTGCGGTAGACTGGTTGCCAACCAAAGCTATAGAACCCAATTTGTTCTGTTATTTAGCCCATAACTGGAGGGAAAAGACGGATTAATGTCTTTCCCAAAGGTGTTTGTGCATAAGTGAATGCAATAAATTCAACTGGAATTCGAACTCGGCTCACCGATTTCTCGTTCGGAGCCGATATCCACTGCACCACAAAGCACATCTAAAGAATCCTATTCTTCTTCTTCTATGTGCCCTGTCCCTTCAGGACGTAGGCGATCATGGATCTCCACGTCTCCCTATCCCTTGTGGCTCTTAGTATGTTTGTTCCTGTTGCTCCTGGCAACCCCCGTTCCGTCATCCACCTGATCAGACCCTGCAAATATGTTATCCGCTGCCTTCCTCTGTCTCTCCTTCCTTCTATCTGTCCAGTCAGTATCAGGTTCTCCAGGCTCTCCTTCCTCATTGCATGTCCCAGGAACTTCAGTTGTCTCTTTCTGATGCTCAGCATCAATTTCCTTTTTGTTGCCATTCTTTCTAACACTTCGTCGTTGCTTGTATGCTCAGTCCACGATATCCGTAGCATCCTTCTGTAGAACCACATTTCGGCCGCTTCCAGTTTTGTCCTCATTTTCGATGATATTGTCCAGCATTCACAGCCGTATTGAAGAACTGACATCACGTAGCAGTCTAGCACTCTTTCCTTCGTTTCTATTGAGATTTTCCTGTGTGTTAGTATTTTGCTCATCTTCTGGAACGCGTCCTTTGCCATGCCAATTCGCCTTCGGATCTCCGTGTCGCACTTTCCATCTCCTATTAGAACACTTCCTAGGTACTTAAATTCTTGGACTTGTTTGATTCTGTTATCCCCTACCTGTATTTGGCATTTTGGGTTGTATCTTTTGCTGATGACCATGCACTCAGTTTTCTTAAAGTTTATTTGTAGTCCTTTCTTGTCACTCTCCACTGCTACTTTCTGTATGAGATCTTGCAGTTTCCTTTCCGTGTCCGCAATCAGTACTGTATCGTCCGCATATCTTATGTTGTTCAGGTTGTGGCCTCCAACAACAAATCCTGGTGTGTCATCTAGGGTCCTCAAAATATTCTCGCTGTATAGGTAGAACAAATCCGGTGAAAAGACACATCCTTGTCTTACGCCTTTTTCTATCTTTGTGTATCTACTGAGGTCGTTACCTGTCCGTATGCAGGCCGTTTGCTGCTAGTAGAGATTCTTGATTATTCTTATGTCTTTGCCGAAAATGTCGAGGTTACCTAGCATTTCCATCAATTCTTTGTGTCGTATTTTGTCGAATGCTTTCGCGTAATCAATGAAGCATAGGTACAAGTCTTTCTTAATTTGTAATGCCCTTTCAGAGAGCATCCTAATCATGAATATGGCGTTCCTTGTTCCAGTGTCCTTGACGAACCCGCACTGTTCCTGCCCTATCTCTGGCCTGATTCTGCTTCTCGCTCTATTCATCAGGATTCTGACAATCAGTTTTGCAATGTGACTCATTAAGCTGATAGTTCTGTGTAGTTCGCACTCGTTTGCACCAGGTTTCTTCGGCAGCGCTATAAATATCGACTTGCATAGGTCTTCTGGTATTATTCCGCTGCTATAAATTTCGTTTATTATGTCGATAATCTTTTCTATGCCATATTCTTCTAAGGCTGTCAGCAGCTCTATTAATATGCCATCTGGACCAGGTGCTTTGTTTCTGTTCATTTTGGCCATTGCAGCTTCCACTTCGGATTTTAGTATTTCCGGTCAATCCATCTCCTTGTGTATTCTCGGTTGTTCTCTCTTGTCTCAAAAGAGATCCTTTATAAGCCTAAAACATAATATCTCTAGTATTGTCTTTGAATTAATTTTAGTTAAATAGATGTAAATAGATCTGTCTCTTGGCTGGTTCATGTGCCGCTCCTGTCATTTAAACAGGAGTAAAGTGTTTTCTCTTGTTTTCAGTTTTGGAAGATGTCTTCGTTTCTATCTTCTGAAGATTTAATATGTTTTTGTGATGTGACTTACTGAAGGATAAGACTCTTTACATTGAAGGTACCGAATTGGCAGTTTCCGTTTTTTTGTTTTTTGTAATCATTTTATCCCAAGCAAGGAAATAAAGTCTCCTGATTCTTTGTGGAATTTTGCGACGCCAACAATTAAAGGAGAAACATGATTTTCTTTTCGACCGAACAACGAGTGAAATGATAAAACACAGATGCAAAACAACCACACACTGAAAGCGGAGAAGCGAAAGGAACAATAATTAAAATTTGACTGTTGGGCTGAAACACGCCCCTCGGACGGTGTTGGGTGATACTTACGCAGAAGAAAAAGAGACGGGGTTGATCAGATGATGAATGAGCCCAGATGGATTACGGGAAAGCCGGAGGAACATTTAATGCCTCCTCGAGCAATAGTAGGAGGCACTCACACAGGAAAGAGGGAGACGATGTTGATAAGGTGACCAAAAAAAGGATCCCTTATTTGTCATTTGAAAATGTTAAGTGTACCCAAAAGTACGTCAAAACCACCCCGAGAATCAATATTAGGAGATGAGTCAGTTAAGAGAAGACGGTTGATTTGAGCACCGAAGAGGTGGACCGGTAGGGAGCGAGGTAATACGCGATACGTGTTGTCATGATACTGTCTCCCTTAGAAGAAACTCCAGCTTAGATGTTGTTACATCCTGTAGAAGACGTGGGTTAGAATTATAGTTGTTTGCATACAAGAATAATAAACTCTAACGAAATAGTGTACTGAACAGAACGTATGTATATAAACTCTTTGTTATTCATTTTATAAAGATTTCCTTTTTATTGTGGCTCCCAGCTCTGTCTGAATCATCGATCCAGAGGGTTTTCAGCGACTTTAATCCTAGACAGGTTTTGTTATCAATCAAGCACACCGTAGGTAAAGCCCGGTTTAGAACGAAGTGATCGGCTATCGATAGGCCACGAGATTTCGAACGATCGGTGGCAGTGGGAGTTCACACCTAAACTATGATGAAAAAAAACAAAAAACAGATACCTACCTAAACTATAATATTGAGTCTGAGTTGACAAGACAGAGCAAATACACTTCCCAGAGTAACGGCTCAGAAAAATACGAAGATTGTTAGGTGACTAGAACTTAAACTTAAATGAATAAAGTAAGAACAGAACATTTGGGTCCTGGGTATGACAGTAAACTGTATCTGGCAGCAAAGCCTCTGATTGGGAGGTTGTGAGGAGCATGGAACCACCTCTTGCTGTTGTTCCCAGATACACTCTGACCCAGACCCGGAGTGGTAGCACCTGTTAAGTTCCCGGCTATTGGCAAATAGTTAACCTCCAAACTGGGGTAAAAACACTATAAAAGTAAAAACATACACTTTTATAGAAATATATACATAAAAATAGACTCTTATAGAAAAATATACTTTTTCAAGGGAAAATATTACCAACAATACATTTTTACAGAAAAAATAATTACCAAAACACATTTCTGAAGGAAAAATATATTCTCAGCAAAACATTTTTGGATACAAAACTAGAAAACATTTTCAGTTTTCTAAAATAAAAAAAAAAGAATAAAAACAAAAAAATTCAATAAAATTTACACATATGACAGGTCAATCTGCGAGAGAGTGTGATGTAAGTGTGCCCAATGTAAGCATTTAATGATTTTTTTTAATTGCTAGTGTTAGCAATCTAAGCTCCCAGCGGGCTCGATACGTCTCTGGCTAACATTTCCAGTTGGCATAAAGTAGGTATATTGAATCCTTTGCTAGATCATCTGTTAACAAAGTTTGTTCAGTGCGTCGTGCTAGAAAATGTTTCAGTCCAAAATTTATCTTACATACTAGGTTGCTTTAATAAGTTTCCGGACCTTTTTTGTCGAGGCATTTAAAGTTATTGTAGGCTCTTGAAATTGTATTATGTTATTACTATACATCTGATGAGATGACTGGCCCATTTTTATCATTTCAGGTTGAAAGGGACAGCTGCAGCTGGATTTGAAACACACCCTACTAAACCCTGGTTGTCACAGCTGACGATTTTTGAAAATGGAGTCCGGGCGAGAGGACACTTTGGAAGAACGATACGCAATAAAATTGTGTGTTAAACATGGAAAGAACGCCACAGAAACGTATGGAATGCTTCGGACTGCTTACGGACCCTACTGCATGATCATCGATTTTTGAGTGGCACACTAGATTCAATGAAGGCAAAGAGTCTGTGAGGGACGATGAGAGGTGTGGGAGGAGTAGAACACCAGAGTTGGTGGGGCAAATCCTTAATTTAATGAATGAAGATCGTCGTGTGTCTATAGAGACAATAATTACAAAATTTGATATCAGTGTGGAAACTGTACAATCATTCATGAGCAACTGAAGCTGCGGAAGATTTGCGCAAAGTTTGTCCCAAGGGTGCTCAGTGAAGAACAGAAGGAAAGACGTCATAACGACAGCAGGGAAATTGCCGAGCATATTGATTCAGATCCCGAAGTTCTTGAGGGCCTGGTGACCTGTGAAGAAAGCTGGATCTACTGCATTTTCAAAAGAATGTCAGTTGTGACGACCAGGGTTTAGTAGGGCGTGTTTCGAGTCCTGCTGCAGCTGTCCCTTTCAACCTGAAATGATAAAAATGGGTCTGTCGTCTCATCAGATGTATAGTAATAGCATAATACAATTTCGAGAGCCTACATTAATTTTAAATGCCTCTACAAAAAATGTCCGGAAACTTATTGAAGGCACCTCGTACACTACCGGCCATAATTATTAGCCTATCCTAAAATGTTAAAAGAAATTATCTATTTCACATTATTTTTAGTATTTATTGCCAAGTGAATATTTGTAAATGAAAATAGAATAGTTCTTTTGTTATTATTACTTTACAAAATTTTACAAGGTAAAAAAAGCAAAGATGAACTCGTCCGAATCACCCTAAATTTTCTTCATTCTCTCATTGATGAAACTGCAATATAAGTAATTATTAAATTACAAATTCATTTGATGCAAATATTATTTTGCAATATTAACAAAAGAATCATTCTATTTTCATTTACAAATATTCACTTGGCAATAAATACTGAAAAATATGATGAAATACATCATTTTTAAAACACTGGGGTGGCTTAATAATTATGGCCGGTAGTGTAAGTATTTAACATATTTTTTTAAATTTTTAATGTTGGCAATACAAGCTTCCAGCCGGCTCGAAAAGTCTCAGACTAACATTTCCGGTTGGAATAAAGTGGGTATATTGAATCCTTTGCTAAGTCATCTGTTAACAAAGTTTGTTTACTGTGTCGTGCTAGAAAATGTTTCAGTAAAAATCTCTTCTTACATATTTATAATTTAACCATTTATCCATGCTTAGAATATTTCTGTCACTCATGATCCGCTGTTTTAGTTCTATATATTTAGAGATCCTTAATAAAGTCCAAAGAAAATCAGTAATATTATTCGTGCTAATCACGTTTCTACCGCCATAAAATTGCCTCCTTCCTATTTTATAAATATTTTCATGATAATGGTTCGGATGACACATAGATTTTTTAATCTTTGCTTAAAATGCAGTATTAGACAACTCTCAAGGTCTCCTTAATTTAAAGTCGATTTTGTTAGATGCAACCGTAAGTTCTATGCTAACTATTTCTTTTCTTACACTTCTCGCTCGTGGAACTCTCTTCCGGCTCCATGCTTTCCAGTTAACTTAAATCTTAAGAAAATTAAATGCAATGTTAATTGCTATCTACGTTATTCCTGATTACTCTTATATTATTCTCTATCGAAGAGCCGAGTTCGAATTCCAGTCAAATTCGTTGCATTTACTTAAGCGAAAATACCCTTGGGAAAGGTATTAATTTATCTCATTTACCGCCAGCTGTGGGCTAAATAGCAGGACAGATTGGGTTCTATAGCCTTGTTTGGCAACCTACCGCAGAAAGCAATGGCAACCTACTGCAGGAAAATCTTCTGCCGAGTTTTGACTGCCCAATTGTGTATTACGTTAGGCACTTAACTGACTCACTGATCCTTAGTAATGTTTCTGTTTTCCAGTTCTTCCACATCTAGTTATCCCTTGCAGCTTTACTGGTTCCCAGGGTGGGGTGAATTCCATAATGATAGATAGATAGATAGATAGATAGATAGATAGATAGATAGATAGATGTATGAAGTACAACCATAGTGTTTGGGTACTTTAAGCTGTCAAATAGTTTCCCAAGAAAATGAAAACGTTGAGTGAAAATGGTTTTCTCTATTTCCTTAAGGAGTGATTCTTATCGAGGGTTGTGAAACAGCCCGTGTGCTATCGGTAAGACTTGATAACTTTATATATGAAAATATTAATCAATTCATTCAGAAGAAAGTAATTATTGTATTCGAATGTACATCAATAAATTTGTAGCCTGACACACCGTTATTACCTGAATATTGATCTGAAAATCGTACTGTATTAGCGGTGACCTACGTCATAAATATTTACTACTGATTATAATACAGAAACCTGAATGTTTAAAAGTAAATATTGTTATAGAAAACAAATGCTTCTTTCATCTTTAGGCCGCGCTCTTATTGATTTTGATATACCTATGAGTACATTATATTTATTTTTCATGCGTTATGGGAGGCGATAGACAATGAATAATTTGTGAATTATTTTCTGTAGTTTATCTTCATTTCATACAAGCGAATGATTGGTTGACTCAAAACAAGGCTGGGATTGTCCATATTTCTTTTCTTTAATCAGCGTCTTTTGAGCGATCATTTGTGATTGTTTTATTATAATACGAGTGGGCCCGTGCCCTCAAAAACAACGACAAATTATTTATATCGATCTTCTTCTTCTTCTTCTTCTTGTGCCTTGTCCCTTCAGGACGTAGGCGATTATGGACTTCCACTTGGCTCTGTCTCTTGTCGCTCTCAATAATTTTTCTCTTGGTATCCCTTTTTAGCCCCGCTCGCTCAACCATTTGCTCAGACCTAATAAGTACGTCTCACACTGCTTTCCCCTGTTTCTTCTTCCATTTATCCGACCTGTGAGTATCAAGTTCTTCAGGCCTTCCTTCCTCATTATGTGTCCCAGGAACCTCATTTGTCTCTTCCTGGTATTTATTATCAGTTTTCTTCTCATTTGCATCCTTTCCAATACCTCATCGTTGCACACATGCTCCATTCATGGTATCCTCAGCATCCTTCTGTAAAACCACATTTCTGCTGCCTCAAGCTTCTTTTTCATCTTTGATGAGATCATCCCGCATTCATTTCCATACAGAAGGACAGATATCACATATCAATCCAGCACTCTTTTCTTTGTTTCTAATGAGCTTTTCCTGTCTTTCAGTAATCTGATTAGCTTCTGAAACTCGTCTGTGGCCAGGCCAATGCGTCTTTGGATCTCAGTGTCGCATTCCCATCCTATGTCAAAAAACTTCCCAGGTATTTGAATTGTTTTACTTGTTTTATTTTAGATTCTCCAACTTGCACTTGGCATATTGATCTCCTCTTTTTGCTGATGACCATGCATTCAGTTTTCTTGAGGTTTATGCTCAGTTCTTTCTTTCACTCTCTTATGCTAATATGCCGGCTAAAATGACGTTAATATATTTATATTGATATACCTACTATTGAGTGTCTCACATTAATGCATAAGAAAAAAAAACAAAATAACCCAACCCCTCTGACTGAGCAAGACAGGCTATATATATATATATATATATATATATATATATATATATATATATATATATATATACTACCGGCCATAATTATTAATGATGTATTCCATACTATTTAGATGAAAGCAAAGATAAATCACCCTAAATTTTCTTCATTCTTTCATTGATGAAACAGCAATATAAGTAATTATTAAATATTTATAAATTCATTTGATGTAAATTTTATTTTGCAGTATTAACAAGAGAACCATTCCATTTTCATTTACAAATATTCACTTGGCAATAAATACTAAAAGATATTATGAAATACATCAGTCAGTTAAGTGCCATACGTGAAACACGCAGTCAGTTAAGTGCCATACGCGATACACGCTTGAGTGATCATGTCTTGAAAAAGACATGATTGACTTGGCAAAAGATTATCCCGCAGTAGGTTGCCATTGCTTTCTACGGTAGATTGGTTGCCAGCCAAGGCTATAGAACCCAATCTGTCCTGTTATTTAACCCATTAAAACACTAGGGTGGCTTAATAATTATGGCCGGTCGTGTAAGTATTTAATTTATTTTTTTAATTATTAGTGTTGGCAATGGAAGCAAAGATGTACTCGTCCGAATCAGCATAAATTTTCTTAATTTTTTCATTGACGAAACTGCAATATAAGTAATTATTAAATATTTATAAATTCATTTGATGCACATGTTATTGGGCAGTATTAACAAAAGTAGCATTCCATTTTCATTTACAAAATTCACTTGGCAATAAATTCTAAAACACTGTACGAAATACATAATTTTTTTCAAACACTGGGGTAACCTAACAATTATGGCCGGTAGTATATATATATATATTGCCTTTGAAATTTGAAAAAGAAATCACTCGACTGGCGGTCGAGAACGAGGGAAAATTTACTAACTCCAAAATCATTTTATTTGACCGACTTCATTTTCTTAATAGTCGCCTTACGTAAACATAGCGTGAATATCTGACGGAAAAACAAAATGAAATTTTAATTAAAACTTCGAACCTGTTAGAAAGGGTTTAAAAAATGTTAGAAAATAATAAAAGCAAAATTTGATTTTTCCTCTTAATAATAGCATAAACATTTTGATGATAAAAATTGTTTTTATTAGGTTCTTATGACATTGTTCCGTCTGACATTATGATGTGCTGTTTTTTTTTTTGGTTTTTTTTTTTGGCAATTGAGTGGATGTACCTAAATTCGTAGTTTCTTTCTTCTGTTTGACTACAACCTCTATCTCATATAAAAAATAACACATTTCTCAACGATTTTCTATTTAAAAAATACTTAATTTTGTAATTTGTTTTTCGGTGCGTGGTTGAAAGAATTATGCGTTTATTTTTTTTTTTCTTTCTTTCAAATGTTCGTTTTTACTTTCGTAAGTGTGGAGGAAATATAGATTTGAATCAAGGATAATATTTTTCAAAATGAAATTCTAAAGATCTGTGAGCTTCTTTAATCTTTTTGGTTCCACTCTGGAAGCGTTAATTAAACGAATGTTTACACTAACCGGGACGGTAAAAGCGAGACAGAAGCTTGTCAATCTAAATTCCATTAGTCAGATTTTGTTTTGATCACTGCGGGAGGTCACTGTCTTTTGTTTAACCACACATTTCGACGTAAATCAGATGCCATGCATAAGACCAAAGAGTTCAATAATGTCATTGTAGGTTATTCTAAGTAACTTATGAATTTTCAATAGCATACTTTTATGTTGTAAAAGAAATCAAATTTCTTTTTTCTATATCTGAAGGGACACGCTTCATTGCGAGATTTTTAACCGTGTGTGTTTTTGTATGTGCATTTATGACTCGGAGTTTCATGCGTTATGAAATCATCAGGTGCATATGAAGAATTGAACGGTTAAAATATTTATTATTTTGGTTACTTGATGTTCAAGGGAGCTAAATCTTATAATGCTAGGGTAATTTTTTAAAAAATTATCAAGATTAAAATTTAAATCAATGAAAATTACATAGAGATAAAAAAAATATTATGAAAACGCAGGCAGATTCATTCAAAGGGGCATAAATTCGTAATTATTAATAGTAATATTTGTGGGGAAAAGAAAGAAAGAAAGAAAGAAAGAAAGAAAGAAAGAAAACAGAACATAAAGTAGTAAGAAAGAGACAAAAGTATAGGGGAATCTGTATTGATCAGGATCTAAGAATTTAAATAAGTGTTTTTCTATAGCAGCATGTAGCCATGAATTCACTTTTTTCTTAAGTAGATTAGGGTTATTTATATGATTTAAGATGACAAGTCTTTTAAAAAGCCATTTATTCATTTGTTTTTTGTTAATTAGATTCATAAGATTCAAGATAACAATTTTTCTTTCTAAAAGACATAGGTTACATTTTTTACTTATCCATTATAGGATTTGGTTTAGCGACGATATTCCAAGTAATAATTGGGTTGTTGTTTTTGTTTTTGTGTTTTAATTTCTAATTATATATGGATAAAGCGGTGCTATTTGTGTATTTGATGTTGCTTAAAGAAACATGTGGTTATTGAAACGTTATTTCTACATATTAGTAGCAGTTACTCCAAAATAGAATTTAAGATCATCATCTGAGTGGATGTGAACTTTATAAATAATACTTTCGGAAATACACTGGCCATTCAGTGGGCAGGTCTTATTTTTTAGGAAGTTGCAATTATTTTTAGATGGGTCACTATTATTAGTAGTAGGGGGACTGATATTATTTAGGTTGAACAAATTATTTATTTGATATCATTATTATGCCATGATATATTATGTTGTGAAATATATTTATCTATGTTTTTAACGCAACTATAACTAACTCTGACATTGTTTTTGTTGAAAATGTTTTGTAGTGTAGGTTGAATTGTAGAAATGTTTGTAAATTCAATTTAGGAAGGATTTACCAATGTTTGTTTGGATATTTCGGTTGAAGAGTTGGTTAAACCAAATAATGTTATGTTTGCTTACATTGTTTTTAACAAAATATTCTAAATGAATGTTAAGTTTACTTTTTTATAAAGCATTAATCTATTTAATTTTGGAGTTATTAAAAACTTCTTTGTTACTAGACTTATTAATTGAACAAAAATTAGATTGATTTATGCAAATTATTAAAGGTGCCATAGGGGTGATTTGATTCTTTGTTGACTTTTATTTGTACGGTAAACTATTGCTTGGACAACGTGTGAACCGTAACAACACTGTAGCAGAGGATGCAGAGGATATATAAGATATGCCAAACTTTCTTTTCTTCACATTACACCATGCGTTTCGAAATTATCAGGAATCCGTGAAATGACCAAAAGTGTTGGAAATTGTGTTCCAAATTCACAGTTCCATTGTTTTTAGTCTTTAACAAGAAACTCATATTTTAAATAACACTTTAAAATAATCTCACGTTCCTCAAACGACAAACGTACGCCGGCCCTATTGAACACGTCACGTTGATGACAGAAAGGCTTCTACCGAGAAATATCCTGATACACTACGGTTTTTCAACCCGACTAGAATTCGAACTCGTTTCTCAGATCAAAATTTAAGAACCATTATTACACACCCACACATCCATTCTTACAGCCGCTAGTATTTCCAGTCGGTCATCCATCTACTGACCAAGCTCGACGTTTCTTAACGTCACGGATTTTACGGAAGTAGACATGTTTTTACAATTTGGTAAAAATACGAGACATGTTTTTCCTTTCCAGAAGTGTTTCTGCATTTTTTACCGGACTCTGTATAATTATGCTCTTATCGTGTAAGGTAATTCTATTATTTTCTTCACCTCTCTCTCTCTAAATGAGGTTGCAGTTCTTACAATAGTGCAGAAAATTGATAATATATATAAAAGCTTTCATTACACCCGAGCAACTCCGGGCTATACTGCTAGTATATATATATATATATATATATATATATATATATATTACAAAAAGTAAAAGAACACATAGATTAAAAAAGCACTGTTCAAGTATTTACTTTTATAAAGAATGCTTGATACAGAGTCGAGCTTAATATTGTAATTTTTTTTATTCCAATGGTTTATAAAAGCATAATACACAAAAAAATTTCATGTTTCAGAACTGTTCTTCTTCAGGTGATATATTGAATAAATGGTGAAAACGATTTATTTTTTAAAATATAAATAATAACAAAATTACAATGTATGTATGTATATATATTTATTGGTAGATATTTTATTTTAACTGTCCAGCGATTTCTCCTCTCTTCGTTAAAAAAAATATATATATTTGTTCCCCGCTCCATTTTTTTTTTTTTTTTTGCTTTTCATTTTTGTTGCTTTTCTTTCGTTTGATTTATAATTCCAACGATTTTCTCCTGATGAGATATTGGACAAAAGAGTTCTTGAGACTGTTAATAAATTCCATGTTTTTAAAGTAATATATATATATATATATATATATATATATAAAAATCCTCTACAGAAAACCAATGTAGTGTATCAGTTTACATGTCCGTTCAGAGATTGTATCTCTGGTACTAATACTAAACCCCATACATATATTGGTTTTACTACAACCACGCTCTCCCGTAGACTTACCTGTCACCTTTCTAATCAGAGTACAATTAAACAATATTTCTCAGAAAAACAGAGTCATATAGGTAATATCAAGCAGATTTTAGTCAACAATACAGTAATCCTTCACTCATACACACAGTAAAATGAACCTTCAGATATTGGAGGCCATCTACATTAAATCCAAACAACCCACACTTAATAAAATCACGTTTAAATCTGGTCATAACACATTACATTGCATTTAAAAATATGGTTCTGTTATCATTTCGAGCTATCACGCGGTGTGACGTCATAGAACCGCATTACAAATTTACGAACTGCGTTTGCTATTTTTGGTAACAGTTATTGTTGCTTAGCAAAGTTTTATGTCAACACAAGATAAAATCGTCGCTGATGGTGGATGTTTTGTGATAACTTCCTTTTAACCTCTCTGAAGGTGGCTCATGTAAGCCGAAAGCTTCGCACCAACTTTTCACCTGAAATTAAAGAGAAATTACGATGCTTAGAACGGCTCATGATTAAACATATTTATTTGATTAAACATATTTATTTGATTAATGAGTGGACACAATAAATTTCAAGTAAATTTTCTTCAATATGCTGTAGGACCGCCTTTGGCTGTGATTACAGATTGCATTCTCTGTCAGATCAACTCGGACAAAGTTTGAATTGTTTTCAGGAGAATTTTTATTCATTTTTCAGCTAAAACAATCTCCAATTCTTTCAATAATGATGGTTAAGGATATCGGCTCTTCACTTGTTTTTCTTAAAATTAATCATAAATGTTCAATAATGTTCAGATCTTGGGACTGCAGTGGTTAGATAAGATGTTCCACTTCAATAGAATGTCCCTCGTGCCTTTCAGCTACAACTTTAGTTGTATGAATTGGTGCATTATCATCCTGAAATATGCCATTTCTCTTCTAGAAACAGTACCTGAAACATAGGATGAAGTTGTTCTCTTAAAATATTTAAATATTCTTGGCTGTTGATTTTAATAAACTTATTCAAATAATATCTTTAAAAAACGACAATTTTAGTCAAGAAATTAACTTTTATTCATATTAAATGAACAAAATGAACAAAATAACTAGCTTTTGACAGTTTATTCAAAGTTTCTAAATTATGCTATTATTGTGTTTATGGATTCCATCAGTTTTTCTACTCACATATATATATATATATATATATATATATATATATATATATATATATCCGAGTGGAGAATTTATAGGAATATATAAAAAAAATTAAAAGAAAAAACCGACCCTCTAAACTTAAAATTAAGATTAAACACAAGTTTATACAAAAAAACTGATAAAACGCCAATTTGCATTTATTTAGATTTCTTGAAATAACTTCGCCTTAAATACAAAAACACTCCAAACTTGAGTATAAAATATTAAAAAAATATATTTTTTTAAAAAAACCTATAAAATAAAAAATATTCCATACCGAAAAAATCAAAATTGGAAAGAAAAAACACCCCACACCTATCACGTCTATCTAAGAAACCCCAAAGTGAAAACCTAAACATAGGATCAAAGCAAATACATGAATTAGATCCACTAACAGCAGACATCAATCAATTAGACGATAGCCAACCATAAAAATGACAACTCAATACTGCTGCCCTCTTAGAAACTCTAACCAAAAGATTTACCCGACCGACAAAACGTACATTTCAACAGATAATACAATTAATCAAAAAATTTCACACTTACGCACCAGATTCTTCAAAAGTCTATAACGGTCAAAACGAGAAATACAGTCACTTAATTACCAATAACCCCAACCAACCCCCACAACAACAACGAACCAAATATAAACAGAGAATGATTCCAAACCTTTACTTCTCCCGATGATGTGTTTGAAGTCGAAACACTGAAACAGCCATATGATTGTAGAGAAGAGTACATATATAGAAGAAATTATGTACATGTTCTAAAACATAATTTATAATATATATATATATATATATATATCTTTATGGGAGTATATATGTATATATATGAGAGTATATATATATATATATATATATATATATATATATATATATATATACACATATATATATGTGTGTGTATATATATAAGCGCATTTACAATTTAAGGAAAACCTTATTATAAAAAAAAACAAGAATTAAAGAATGAAACATTATAAACACGGCCACTTGTAAATGAAATATATATATATATACATCTTATTTTAGTCATTTTTATACCGAGAGCAACAGCACTTACACAATATTAGTATAATAAAAAATTGCTTAGAGAGAAAGCTGGCAAGATTGATATGAAGACAGAAAGACAAAGTGAAAAAGTAAAGAGACATATATTTGCATGAAGTATGCTTGCATAGTGAGGGCAGTTTCGAGTCTAATGTGAACATCAGATAATCAGTTATAATTTCGGGCCCATACGGTTTTTCAACCCGACTAGAATTCGAACTCGTTTCTCAGATCAAAATTTAAGAACCATTATTACACACCCACATATCCATTCTTACAGCCGCTAGTATTTCCAGTCGGTCATCCATCTACTGACCAAGCGCGACGTTTCTTAACGTCACGGATTTTACGGAAATATTTCAATGCGGTCGTGGCTGAAATTAAGAGGACAGAGGAGAACAATTCGAGTCAGTTAAGTGCCATACGTGATACACGCTTGGGCAATCATGTCTCGAAAGGGACATGACTAACTGGGCAGAAGATTATCCCGCAGTAGGTTGCCATTGCTTTCTGCGGTAGACTGGTTGCCGACCAAGGCTATAGAACCCAATCTGTCCTGTTATTTGACCCATAGCTGGAGGGAAGAGACGGATTAATACCTTTCCCAAGGGTATTTGTGCGTATATGATTGCAACGAATTTAACTGAAATTTGAACTCGGCTCTCCGATTTCTCGTTCCGAGTCGATATCCACTGCACCACAACGCTGGGACAAAGAGTTACAGTAAGGAAAAAGGTATAGCTTAGAGAAGAAAGGAATAGGATGTTCGGGAGAGACATGATCACACGGGACACGATACATGAAAGAGAAAGAAAAAGAAGCCACCATTTTGTGTAGCTGGTAATCATGGACAGTTTTAAAGAAAGGCTTGAAAAAAGATTGACGTCTTTCTCAACAGCTGTCGATGAAAGGTGTTTAACATCAACTGATTTAATAAGATTTTCTAATGAGGAACAATATATTAATAATAGAGATATGTTCTCTTGAGATTAAGAAACGCAGGTGACGACGGTCTGGCCACGTCTAATGAAAGAATGCGTAAAGCGTCATTAAGACAGACGCCAACTGGGAAGAGAAAGAATGACAGGTTAAAAGCAAACATGACAGGAGACAGTAATGTAGAATTAAAAAAAATGAATGGGTCTCCCATGGGGTGCAGCACTGGCAAAGTACAAGACACGTCTTCAAGGAAAATTCTGTATTCAATCATAAAATAACGACTTTGGCTTTATTCAAGAACTTTTTTTCCATAACTTGAAATTTTGAAGAAGGCTGACAAGACAAAAAGTGTGTATACAGAGAAACAATTTCCAGTCAGATGGTGATAAGTTTGGACAATACATCGCATGTAGAAGACAGTCGTTGTCATGTATCAGTATCGGCGGTGGATTTCCTTACACGGTAAAAGGTCCTGTCTAATAATGGCGCTTAGTATCGACAGTAAAATTAACAAATATTTGTAACATTGCGTGAAAAACGTACATATGAAGGTGCTGCAAGGTTTTAGATAGAATCGAAATACGAATCAGAGTAAGGAGATGAGCTTATATCTATCTTATATAGACTGTTGGCGCGCTCTCCACCTTTGTTCTACTAATGGACTATTCCAATCACTACATAAAGTGGTAGTGGAAAGACCTCAAGGAGAGGAATCGAGTGACCAGTCTCGATAACAAGTCAGTCGAGTATTTCCGGAAGTGTGCTATTCTTAGAGTCTACGTCTTACGACGATACGTGTTACTAAACCCTTGTTCCTGTATTCTACTAACACTCTGTTGTAAATACTATTTTCCGGTAATATATACCATTTACTATATTTCCGTTGTTTGTGATTATTTACTCAATCATTTCTGTTACACACAACATAACATAGACATGCACTCATATATATAGAGAGATAGACTGACAGACAGACAGAGACAGAGAGATAGATATTCACTATGCTGATACCTATCTATAAATCGATCTAGTTCTTAGTTTATTTATATCTATATATGACTGCATTTGTCAGCTGTCTGTTCTTAATCTGTTCGTTTTTCTCTTTCTCCGTTAATCTGCCTCATCCTTTCTGCGTTTCGCTATGTGTATATCTATCTCATTCTGATTCTATCAATTTATCTACCTAATCATTTTTAAATTTAGTTCTTTTTCTTTCTTTCTTTCTTTCTTTCTTTCTTTCTTTCTGTTCAACTATTTCGCTAATCTTATCTATCTATCTCGCTATCTAGCTATCTAAAAACATGTTACAGAAATTAACGAATTTTAACGAAACTTGGTTACAAACAACCGACAATTTGAAATGAATTGTTTGAACATTATTTTTTTATCGATACTCGTATTTAAGTAAATATTCTGGTTTTAATTAAACAGTATTTATATCTACTGGCCTGATTATTTACGATAAATTTTTATTACGAAAATGTGTGTCATTCGGCAGGATTCGAACCTGCGACGCCTATCTACATAGGGGAAGCTATCATTTGATCTGGCAACGTCTTAGACAGATATAGTTGTTGCGATGAATCGAAAATTGTGTTATATAGGCTTGATTAAAACTTCGTTTAGACTGGAGGTCATTCGTGGTCGAAACTTATCGTAAATAATCAGTAGATATAAATATATAATACTGTTTAATTAAAAACAGAATATCTACTTAACTACGAGTATCGATAAAAAAGAAATAATTTTCAAACAATTCATTTCATGTATATATATATATATATATATATATATATATTTCAATCTGCACATATCTATATATCTAACTAGTTATCTATTTCAACTTATCTATCTATCTATCTATCTATTATTATTATTAGTCATCCACATCATTTATATATATATATATATATAGTCATCCGCAGACAGATCTGTTTCGCTGTATCACAGCTCATCTGCACGGTTAGACATCCGATTGCATTTAACCCAGGATTGCAACCCGACCGAATTGGTGTCAGTCGGCGATTCTACCTTTGAACTATGGGCGCTCGATAGAAGGAGGCAGACTTTTAGCGTGTTATATACCGTGTATTCATACGCCAGTAGTGAGAGTGTTCTAATTCATTACTTAATGAACTATGCGTAGATGCTAGAGTAGCTACTGTTTTTCAAAGTCTACCATTCTTCCAGAGTGCTCAGTCAAGGTGTGAGAGTGTAAAGTGTTATCTGCAGACAGATCTGTTTCTCTGTATCACAGCTCATCTGCACGGTTACACATCCGATTGCTTTTAACCTAGGATTGAAATCCGACCAAATTGGCGTTAGACGGCGATTTTACCCCCTCTCTCTCTCTCTCTCTAGCTATATATATATATATATATATATATATATATATATATATATATATACAGATTGCCATTTCATCATTTTAATTTCTTGCATGCACATTTTTAGTTTTGTCGACTGCATAATATAGTAGGGTCAGCTGGGCACCGTCTGTCAGAAAAAGTGCTCCATGATGCAATTTACTCAGCTAGAAACTTCGAAACGGTATGCTGTAATTCTTAGCATTCGCGCCGGAAACCCCAGTACGAGTATTTCAAAGTTATTGGGTGTCAGTCTGAGGACTGTACAGAGCATTCAGAAGGAGTCCGTTGATATATCCCATGATGTTTGGACTTATTAGTACTGATGGCGACGTTATACCTCTGTTCATCTATCCAGTGGGACTCAACTCAGCAGCCTACATCATGTGATTTAAGAGGTCAAGAGATACTGGAAGAGCCTATGTTTGACAACATGACTCTGCACCATTCCACACAAGTTATCTGAAGGCTGTAGTTAAAGCCAATGACAATTTTATTGTATAAATTTACTCTTCAGTATTGCATGATATTTTTGCGTAATTTAGTAAATATATCTGTTAAAATTAGATGTCAGTGTTATTTTTATTTTTGCATAATTTATACGACACTTAATCCACCACGCAACATGATGTATTTCATACAATTTTTAATATTTATTGCTAAGTGGATAATTCTAAATGAAAATAGAATGGTTCTTTTGTTGTCATTATTTTGCAAACGGCAGTCAGGAAGCCTTTGCTTCGGCCATCCAATAAGAAGAAGAGACTAGCATGGGGAAGAGATCTTAAAAACTGGATATCAGAACAGTTCATTTGATGCACATATTATTGTGCAGTATTAACAAAAGAACTATTTTATTTCCACTTAGAATTATCCATTTGGCAATAAATACTAAAAAGATAGTATGAAATACATCATTTTTTTAAAAACTGGGGTGGCCTAATAATTATGGCCTGTAGTGTATGTATATATATATATGTGTGTGTGTGTGTGTGTGTGTGTGTAACTATGTTTAAATCTATCTTCCTGTCTTTCTCTATGAACCTAAAATGTCTACTTGAAAAATCTGTTTTAAACCTCTGTTTGCATTTCTCTTTCTATATATCTCTTTCAGTCTGCATCTATCTATCTATCTCAGCTTATTTATCTATTGAAGTCTATTCAAATCTATCTGTCATGTTGACTTTTCATCTCTGTTCAAGGATAATCCCCAATCTTTTGAAATTCTGATTGATCTGTCACAGATTCTTTCATCTCTCTCGAGCCATTTACTTTCCCGACGCGAAACTGAATTGGCTTTATTACACAGTCAAGGGCGTTTTACAATCTGTCGATTTTACCTGCACCAATTACGCCCCATTTCCTGAACAGTTAGTAGGCTTCCAACTTGCCTTCCATTTATCCTATCCGCCTTCGGTAATATCCCTACGATTTGGTTTGTCAGTAAAATTTTCACCATTCGATTTCTATCAATCTGGTCCCATGGATAGAGTGCCGTCAGGGAAACCATTTTCATCATAACGATCTTTGTACAAGAACCCAACAATCCTGCGTCATTTAGTTTTGTTTTGTTTTGTTTTGTTTTTTTTCGATTTTATTTTTGTAATTACGAAAGAAAGAATTGATTGTGATGAGTTCAGTAATTTAACATCACGGACCAAATCGATATCTCTTTGAATATTTCTGGAGTAGATGCTCTTTATCCACATTTAAATCAGTTACTTAAATTTGCTTATTCTTAATAAATAAAAAAGGAATTTAATGTCGAAAATGATAAACCAGTCAGTAAGAAACAAAGATAATGTAAAAAACTGTTACTTCTCATCAGGACGAGTTCTTATTTCATACTACTTCTACAAAAATAAAGCTGAACTAGAATTGACGATGGCTGATTAATTGATAAAAATGGTTACTGAAACATTAGGCTTATAAGTCCCTCAAGAACACATGGCCCAATGGATAAAGGCGTTGTTTAGTTCAAGGAACTTAAGCCAAAGAGTTCAATACCAAGCTACAGAAGTGGTAGAAAAATAACTATGCCACGTATATTGTAGTTAACCATATGGAATACCCTAGTGATCGTAATAAAAGGTTCTGTTCGAATTTCCTTGCAACTGCAGAATACCGGAGCGACAACGGCCGAAACGTTTTAAATATGGCAATAAAGATGAGGACAATAGTCGGAACAATGTAAATAGTGTTTCTTTCTTATTCTAAATATTAGCGTCTTTTGTTTCCATTTTCCCTAAAATTTATTTGTTGCTCACATGTTCCCGCCATAATATCTCAGTTCTCCTCTTCATCAGTTCTGTATGAAAATTTTACCCAGCACTCATTGCCATATAGGAAGATTGATATTACATCGCAATTCTTTTTCCTGTTTAATTAGAGTGATTTCCTGTTTCTTTATACTTTGTCCAGCTTTTGGAAAAAATATTTTGCTATTCCGATACTATTTCGGATTTCAGTTTCATATCTTTTCACGTTTTCATTTGTTACAAGCAGTTTTCATGCACGTGCTTGATTTTGACTGTTCTAATTCGGAGCTTGCAGTTTCCCTGGCTAAGAACCATACATTCTGTATTCTTAAAACAACGGCAAGTATTTTCTTCCCGCATTATTTTACTACCTTGATAAGGGATTCTTACCCTTGCAGGTAGGGTCCAGTAAGATATACTTTCAACTTATGTAACCCAGTCTGTCGAAACAGTCTTCGATTAATGTGTTAATATGAGAGCGAAAAAGAATTAACCTACATAAGTAGAGTGTCACGCATTTACGTTGTTTTATGAATGAGCGTAATTTTCTAGAAGAGACAATCAGCAGACGAGAAAAGTATACTATATAACTACTACTAACGCTTTGTTTACCATATTCCGTTGGTATCTTTTAAGTGTGGTTAATTTACTTTAAAATTACTACTCCTTTTAAGTTACTCGATAAATGTCAAATGTTGAGTAATTAATTCGAGGAGAATTCAGCTTGTACACAAAAATGAACTAAGACAACTTTCGTGTTACATGCATATGGAACCCTGTTAAAAAATTGTTGAAATGTTCAATAGTTTCAAGAAATATCATTAAAAATCTCAATTCTGTGCAAAAACCAGCTCACAAAGAAGTTGAATCATTTTTATGTAAAATGTAGGCTCCATTTTGAATTTCCACATTCGCATTTGTTAACCAATCAATGACGTTATTTCAAGTGCGCTGAAACCTTTAAAAAATCAACCAACTATGTTTGTTGTGTGCTACGAAATTTTAGAGGTCAACACTAATTCCCCACCTAAGAATAAATATTTAAAAATTGGGAAGCCGTCTCAACACTGGCTATGATGCACCTGAACTAATCTTTATGTATCTGTCTTTTGCATATGTTATGGTCTTAAAATTGTAGACACCAATAACAAATACTGATATTCTACAAAACATACTCCAACATATATCGAAATTCTTAATTCCATCTTTAAAAAATAATTTTCCTTTGATGTGATAAACAGTTTAAATGCATTGATTACCTCTTCCTTAATGGAGAATGTTTCATATAACACATTTCAGAATTTTAAGCTTTTCGTAGTTTAAAATGCTGAAAAAAGTTATAATCAGTAGAAAAGATGTCAAGTGAATATAAAGGATGATGCAAAATTTAATAATTCAGGCTATGCAGTTTTTGGACAGCTGATTGAAAAATGTGCTGCCGTGCGTTGTTTTCTTCTTGTTGTTCTTATTCTTTTACTTGTTCTTTATATCCGTCTTCTTCTTCTTCTTCTTTTTGTTTTTCTTCTTTTTGTTTTTCTTCTTCTTCTTGATCGTCTTTTCGTTCTTCTTTTTCTTCTTCTTCTTGTTCTTTTTTAATTTTGTTTCTTGTTATTTTTCTTTATCTTCTTGTTCTTGTTCTTTTACTTGTTTTTCTTATTTGTCTTTTTGTTGTTCTTGGTTTTCTTCTTGGTTTTCCTCTTTCACTTATTCTTGTTCTTCTTTTTTATTTTCTTGTTCGTGTTATTTATCTTCTTCTTCGTCTTCTTCTTTTACTTTTTCTTCTTATACATCTTTATGTTTTTGGTTCTTCTTCTTCTTCTTCTTCCTGTTCTTCTTGTTTTTTATCTTCGTCTTCTTCTTGTAATTGTTCTTCTTATTCGTCTTGTCGTTTTTTGTTGTTGTTCTTTCTCTTGTTCTTTTACTTGTTTTACTTATTCAGCGTCTTGTACTTGTTTTTCTTACTTTTTTCGTTTTTTCTTCTTCTTTTTCTTCTTCCTGTTATTCCTGTTTTTCTTTTTCTTTTTCTTATTCGTGTTCTTTATCTTCTTCTTTTACTTGTTCTTCGTATTTGTCTTCTCGCTTTTGGTTCTTCTTCTTTCTTGTTCTTGTTCTTGTTCTTGTTCTTATTCATCTTCTTCTTTCGCCCTTAACCCGTAAGGAATCATTGGGACGCCGAAATGCTGAGCTGTCCACCATTCTTCTTCATCTTACGCAGATGTGTTTCATAGAATGGCTATCCGTGAATAGTTTCTTGTTGTGCATATCATGCTGTGTGTCTTGGGATTTTTAACCTGGATGAGCTGATTCCCCTCTAGGATCGTAGAGGGTACAAAACATCAAATAATAGCGTTAGTAATAAATTATGACCTTATTATTATTATTATTATTATTATTATTATTATTATAATTCCTGTAGAAATTCATGTTAATAAAATCCGACTTTATTATTCAATATTAGAAAGAAGAATGTAAACGGTAATCCATCTCAAAATTTCATACGGAAGAAAATTAACTTTTTTTTCTCATGGATAATATAATGGAAATGCAAGATTACATTTTCTTCTATCTTACAGGATTGTAAGATGAATAATCACGTGAAATGTGAGAAGAAAACACTTCCAAACTCTTGCATTTTATCTTTCTTTTTTTCTTTCTTTCTACGTGGCTGAATCAATAAAACAACTAAACCCCTATCGTTAGAATAAACGATCAAGTCAGCGCATTTGACGTAAAAGATTTTAGTTCCTTAGTTTAATGTTTGCAGTGGTATCATTTATTCAAATCCAATTATTAATTAAAATAAAAGAGAGAGAAACACAGTTGCAGAGAGAGGAGACAAAGAGAGTGAGAAAGAGCGTAGCGCGAATGAGAGAAGAGTGAGAGGTGATAGGGTGAGAGATATTAAAATGAGAGCGAGGAAAGAGTGAGAGAATCAGAGAGAGATTAAAAAGTATAGCGTAAGAGAGAGTGTACAGAGAGTAAGAAAAAGAGTGGAGAGAGTAGAGAGAGAGACAGTGTGTGTATATATATATATATATATATATATATATAGTGTGTGTGTGTGAGAGAGAATGAGAGAGAGAGAGAAAGAGAATGAAAGAGAGAGAGAACGAGAATGAAAGAGAGAAAGAGAATGAAAAAGAGAGAGAGTGAAAGAGAATGAAAGAGAGAGAGAGAGAAAGAGAATGAAAGAGAGAGAGAGAGAGAGAGATGAAAGAGAGAGAGAAAGAGAATGAAAGAGAGAGAAAGATAATGAAGTAAGGAGTAGAATTCCGTTGTTAGAAAAATGTCCGGAGTTAAAAATTGAAAGTTTGCCGCAGCAATGGCTGCCGGCATTCTCGTGAAGACGGCATGTGCATTTAGTACAGTTGCACCTCCAGAATTCTAGGCGTAAAAATTGTTTAAATTTATAGCTACAAAAATAGAAATTTTAAGAAAGCAAGATTTTCAACAATTACAACGCCCTTCAAAAGAAGCTTTATACAATTCTAAATATTTTTTATTTACCATACATACTCGTGTATCATGTGACTTTTGAAGACCTTTTTGCTTTTTTTTAAAACCATTTTACCCCAAGTAAGGCGGGACCACCACTAGTACGCAGGGCGTTACAGTGAGAGAAAGTACTGAATTGAAGAAAGGATAAATGATGAATGAGATTTAAGAAGTTGGTAATTGACATTTAAAATTTCAGAGATTGTAGCTATCAGGGAAAGAAGTAAACGGAAGGGAGTTTCACAGTCGGGAAGTGTGAGAAAAGAAACATTTGGAATAGAAGTGGGGCTTACATTTAACTATTACAACGGAAAAAGTTTTGGGACATAGACGCCAACCTAGTAACGTTCATAAATTCATGTGATCGGGGCTCATCAGAACAGTTGTTATGAAAATATTTGTAAAAAAGACAGAGGCAATCCCTGTTACGTCGGTGTGAAATTGACTGAACGAGAATCCAAGTTAAAATTGATTATATTGCAGATCCTTCTTTGGATTTCATCAAGAACCCCGAGATGAACAACAGGAGCTAATTTTAAGGAGTCGCATTATCTCGCAATATATGAAATTAATTTAAAATTATCTTCAAAATCAGGTCTTCAAAGGTCGCATGTTACGCGATTATAGACGGTACATTATTTGCATTCAAACTATTGTCCTCATTTTTCTTATTGCTACCGGTCGTAGGCACAAATGTTCTTTCGATTTTCACTTTTTTTAAAACTCATTCCTCACTTATTCTTTTTATGGTATTTTCAGTATCGATCGTTAGAACGACATTTTTGTTTTCTCGGGATTAAAATATTTCAGCATTAACTGTTATATAAGAAGATTGATATCATGTAAAAATTCAGTTGCCTTATGTTGTTTCTAACGAACTGCTGCAAATACAGATCTAAGTTTTGAGGATGTATTAATTGATCTGAACGTCTCTTATCTCCATCGACTAGATTAGTCAGCCAGTGAATTGCCATACGTAATACACGCTTTGGCGAAATATGACTGACTAGGCAGAAGATTTTCTGGGGTAGACCAGTTACTAACCAAGGACTATAGAACACAAATTTTATTACTGTTTAGCCCATAGCTGAAGGGAGAAGAGATGGTTTTATACTTGTGTACTGATTAGTTACATTGCTGATCCAAATAAGGATCTGCAATGTAACTAATCCTCAAGGTTATTTCTACGGAAGTGAATTCGGCTAGAATTCGAACTCGGCTCTCCGACTTCTCATTCTGAGCTGATATCCATTGCCCTCCCCAACGCACATCAACATTAGATACCAGAGTTTCAAAATCCATTTTTACCTTATTTAAACTATTTATATTCAGACTATTATCCTCATCTTAGTTGATATTAACACAACGTTTCGGTCGTTGTGTTCTCCGGTCTTCATCATATATTGATCTGGGTAACCTACAGTAAATTCTGAACTTAAGCATATAATTATTTTACTACTGATATCTCGGGATATATCGTGTAATTCTTATTTTTATTTAGTACTGTGGAACAAAAATCTGTCGCCATAGATTAAATAAAAGGTTCAGTTCAGAAACGTGAGGAAACCTGGTGTGAACAAGGTTTGAAATGTTATGACAACAACAACAACAAAGATGAGATCAATCGTTAAATCTTCATGCAATAAATGCAAACAATAGTCTTTTTTAAATGTAATTTCGATAAAGACAGTGGAAAGAAATGCAATATTTATGAAAGAAAATGAATATCAAATCTCGCAACACTAATTTAGAAGGGCATACATCGATTAGTTAGTCTCACATGAAATGACGCAATAAAAATGATTTCAATGAAACATTATCGAGTAATCTTACTGTATGAGTACAAACTGAGAAAAATAACCATTTTTTAAGTATATCATTGCATACAATGAGAAATGGATAATTTTTGACAACAGTCAGAGATTAGGCCAGTGGTTATATGCAAGCGAATCACCAAAACAAATACCCAAAACCGGATTTGCACCCTAAGAGGTTTAGACTAACTGCATGGTTAGTATTTCAAAGGGGTTAATCATTATTTATTCTTGCCTCAGAAGAAAACAATTAAAAGCTATCTTGTATTGCGGAGAAATGATAAAAACAATAAGAACAAGAAAAAAGGGGAAGAAGAAAAAACAACAAAATAATAACAAGAACAAGAACAAAAATAATAATAAGAAGAACAAGAGCGAGAAAAAAACAAGAACAAGAACAAGAAAAAAAAGAACAAAATAAAGAACATGAAAAAAAAGAAAAAAAGAAAAAAAAGAGCAATAAAAAGAAAAGACGAAGAGAAAACAATAACAACAACGAGAACAAGAAAAAAAACGAAAAGAACAAGAAAGAGAAGAACAGGTACAAGAAGAAAAAGAACAAAACACTAAGAAGATGAAAATGAACAAGAACAATAAGAACACCAAGAACTAGAACAAGAATATCATGAAGAAGAAAAGCAAAAAAGAAGACAAGAAAACCTAAAGAAAAAAAAGAACAATAATAAGAAGAAAAACCAAGAAAAAATATAAAAATACAAGAACGATAACCAGAACAAGAAAGAAAAAAAAGAACAATAATCAAGAAGAATAAGAATAAGAATACGAAGAACAAGAACAAGAGCAAGAAGAAAAAAATGAAAAAGAATAAAAAGAACAAGAACAGAAAGAACAACAACAGAAAATGTACAAGGCCTAGCAGAACAAGAATAAGAAGAAGATGAGGACGAGAACCAAAAAATGAAAAATATAAAGCAAAAGAAAAGCAACAAAAACAAGACAAAGAAAAACAAGACTAAGAAATAGACGAACAAAACAAAAACAATACGTAGAAAAACATTAAGGAAAAAGAACAAAAACATGAACAAGAAGAACAGCAAGACCAGAACCAAACACAAGAAGAAAAATAACAAGAGCAAAGAGAAGAACGAAAAGAAAATAAAAATAAAATGTAGAACAAAAAGGAGAACAATGTTAAAAAATTAGAATAACATGAAGATTAAGAAGAGCAAGAAAAATAGTAATAAAATGAACAAGGACAAGAACAAGAAAGAGAAGAAAAAGAAGAAGAAACGAAACAGAAGAACAAAAGCAAGAACAAGTAAAAGAATGAAAAAAAGGACAAAGACAAGAAAACTAACAAGAAAAAAAGGAAGAATAAACATCAGCAAGAGCAAAAAGAACAAGAAAAAGAAAAAGTAGAAGACTAATGACAAGAAGAAGTAAAACAACAACAACAACAAATAACAAAAATAAGAAGAAGAAGAAGAAAAAGAACAAGACGAACAAAAATAAGAAGAATACAAAGAAGAATACGCGGATGTGTGTTGTGGTGCAGTGGTTATCGCCTTGGAACAAGAAATCAAGGAGCCGAGATCGAATTCCAGTTAAATTCCTCGCACTCACTCACGCGCAAATACTTTTGGGAAAGGTATAATCCGTCTCTTCCCTCCAGTTATGGGTTAAATAACAACAGATTCGGTTCGATAGCCTTGGCTGGCAACCAGTCTACTGCAGAAAGTAATGGCAACCTATTGCGGGATAATCTTCGACACAGTCAGCCATGTCTATTTCGCGTGTATCACGAATGGCACTTATGAAGAAAAACAAACCAAAGAAGAAAAGGTACAAGTAGCAGAATAAAAAGTGAAGAACTAGACGAACAATGGAAACAAGAACAACAAGAGGAACAATAACAAGAATAAGATCTTGTAAAACAACAAAACGAAGAAGGAAGAAGCCGAAGATAAAAAACCCACAAGAAAAACACTAACAAGAACATCTAGTAGGACAGCAAGAAAAAAGATTGTAGTGGGATTGGTTAGCTAATAATAATTGGCATATATATATGACGTATCTGAAATAGAAGACAGATACAGACGAGTCACTCAAGAGATCAACTTCGAATGAGCAACCATCAACATCATAACAAAATGGCGTCGCCGAACGAAACTATGCTGGACCTTGAAGTCTCAGAAAAGGGTGCTTCACCGGACTCAACCTTGATTCAGAAAATATTGAATGTTTCGTCTCCAAGTAGTAATAAAGAGTTGGAGACATTTCTTGGATTAGCTAACTTTTATAGCAAGTTCATGCAGAAAGAATTAAGCCTTTTGCTGAATTACGACAGGAAAATGAGTTTCAGCGGACTGATATTCACCAAAAGCTTCATTAAATTAAAGTTAGCATTATCAAAGAAACCTGTTGTCAAGATATGTAAACCTAAAAAAAAGTAGATTGAGATCTCCTACAATGAGAAATTCCCTTTAAACCACTGGAATGGGGAGGGGATGTAGGAGAAACAGAAGGTCAACTCACGGAGTTAAACCTAAAAAGATTCTGGGAGGTGTAGTGGGATTGGTTAGATTATAATAATTAGCATAGCCATACCCCTATATATATGACGTATTTGAAATAGAAGACAGATACAGACGAGTCACTCAAGAGATTAACTTTGAATGAGCAACTATCATCATCATAACAAAATTAACAAGAAGAACAAAACAAATAACAAGTAATAAGAATTACAACTACATGAAGACGAACAAAAAGAACATGAACAAAAACAGAAAGAAGTAAAACAAGAAAACCAAACAAGAAGAAGCAGAAGAACACAATAAAAAAACAAAAAGAAATTAAAAACAAAAAAGAACAAGAAGAGTAAGACTGAAAACAAGGACAAAAAGAACACAAAGAAGAACAAGAACATGTTGAACAAAAAAAGAATAAGAACAAGAACACGAAAAAAGAACACGAAAATATGAATAAGAAGAACAAGAACACGTCGAACAAGAACAAAAATAAGAAAAAGAACAAAAATAAGAATAAGAACAAGAACAAGAATAAAAAAACACGAAAGAAAACGAAAAAGAAAGAGAACAAGAAAAAGAATAGGAATTAGAATAAGATCAAGAACAAGAACACGAAAAAAAGAACAAGAAGAACGAGAACATGTAGAACACAAAAAGAATACGAAGAAGAACAAGAACAAGAACACAAAAAAGAACACGAAAAAAGAAAAAGGAGAATGAGAACATGTAGAACAAGAAAAAGAACAGAAATAAGAATAAGAACAAGAACAAGAACACGAACACGAAAAAAAAACTCGAAAAAAAAAATAAGAAGAACGAGGACATGTAGAACAAGAAAAAGAACAAGAATAAGAATAAGAAAAAGAAGAAAAAGAACAAGAACACGAAAAAAAGAACACGAAAAAGAGAAGGAGAAGAACGAGAACATGTAGAACAAGAAAAAGAGCAAGAGTCAGAATCAGATCAAGAACAAGAACACGAATAAAAGAACAAGAAGAACGAGAACATGTAGAACAAGAAAGAGAACAACAATATGATCAAGAATAAGTTCATGAAAAAAAGAACACGTAAAAAGAACAAGAACAATGAGAACATGTAGAGCACAAAAAGAATAAGAATAAGAACAAGAACAAGAACTCAAAAATGAATACAAAAAAAGAAAAAGGAGAACGAGAACATATAGAACAAGAATAAGAACAGGAATAAGAATAAGAATAAGAACAAGAACAAGAACACGGAAACAAAACGCAAAGAAAATAAAAAGAAGGAGAACATGTAGAACAAGAAAAAGAATAAGGATAAGAATAAGAACGAGAACAAAAACAAGAACACGAAAAACAAAAGAAGAATCAGAACATGTAGAACAAGAAAAAGTATAAGAAAAAGAACAAGAACACGAAAAAAAAAAGACTGCGAAAAAAAAGAAAAAGGAGGACGAGAATATGTAGAACAAGAACAGGAATGAGAATAAGAACATGAACATGAAAAAAGGACCACGAAAAAAAAAAGAATAAAAAGAACGAGAACGTGTAGAACAAAAAAAAACAAGAATAAGAACAAGAATAAGAACAAGAACACAAAAAACACGAAAAAAGAACGAGAAGAACGAGAACATGTAGAACATGAAAAAGAACAAGAATAAGAACAAGAACACAAAAAGAACACGAAAAAAAGAAAAAGGAGAACGAGAATATGTATAATAACAAAAAGAACAGGAATAAGATCAAGAACAAGAAAACGACAAATGTACACAAAAAAGTGACGAAGAAGAACGAGAACAGGTAGAACAAGAAAAAGAACAAGATTTAGAATAAGAACAAGAACACGAAAAAAAGAACAGGAAAAAGAGACAAAGAACACATGTAAATCAAGAAAAAGAACAGGGATGACAATAAGAACAAGAACAATAAAGAACACCAAAAAAAAGAACAAGAAGAACGAGAACATGTAGAACAAGAATAAGAATAAGAAAAAGAACAAGAACACAAAAAAAAGACTGCAAAAAAAGAGAAAGGAGAACGAGAACATGTAGAACAAGAACAAAAACGCTGATAAGAATAAGAACAAGAACAAGAACACAAAAAACACGAAAAAAGAACAAGAAGAACGAGAACATGTAGGATAAGAAAATAACAAGAATACGAATAAGAACAAGAACACGAAAAAACGAATACGAAAAAAGAACAAAAAGAACGAGAACATGTAGAACAAGAAAAGGAACAAATGAAGAATAAGAACGAGAAAAAGAACGCGAAAAAAGAACGAAAAAGAATAGAAGAACGAGAACATGTAGAACAAGAAAAGGAACAAATGAAGAATACGAACAAGAACAAGAACACGAAAAAAGGACACGAAAAAAGAATAAGAAGAACGAGAACATGTAAAACAAAAACAAGAAAAAAATAAAAATAAGAACAAAAACAAAAATACGAAAAAATGAACACAAAAAACAAGAAGAAAGAGAACATGTAGAACAAGAAAAAGAAAAAGAATAAGAATAAAAAATAAGAACACAAAAAAAAACATGTAAAATAGAAATAGAAGAACGGGAACCCGTAGAACAAGAAAAATAACAAGATTAAGAATAATAATAAGAAGAAGAACACTAAGAAAAGAACACGAAAAAAAAAACTAAGAACAACGACGTGTAGAACAAAAAATATAAGTATGAGAAAAAGATGAAGAAGAAAAACACGAAATAAAGAACACGAAATAAAGAACAAGAACAGGGAACATGTAGAACACAAAAAGAATAGGAATAAGAACAAGAACACAAAAAAGGACACGAAAAAAAATAAAAAGTAGAACGAGAACATGTAGAACAAGAAAAAGAACAGGAATAAGAATAAGAACAAGAACACGAAAAATAGAATACGAAAAAAGAATAAGAAGAACGAGAACATGTAGAACAAGAAAAAGAACAAGAATAAGAATAAGAACAAGAACACGAAAAATAGAATACGAAAAAAGAATAAGAAGAACGAGAACATGTAGAACAAGAAAAACAACAAGAATAAGAATAAAAACAAGAACACGTAAAATAGAATACGAAAAAAGAATAAGAAGAACGAGAACATGTAGAACAAGAAAAAGAACAAGAATAAGAATAAGAACAAGAAAACGAAAAATAGAATATGAAAAAAAAATAAGAAGAACGAGAACATGTAGAACAAGAAAAAGAACAGAAATAAGAATAGGAACAAGAACACGAAAAATAGAATACGAAAAAAGAATAAGAAGAACGAGAACAAAAATAAAAATGAGAACAAGAACATGAAAAAAGAACACGAAAGAAAGAACAAGAACTAGAACATGTAGAACAAGAAAAGGAACAAGAATAAGAACAAGAACAAGAACACTAAAAAAATAATACGAAAAATGAACTAGAAAAATTAGAACATGTAGAATAAGAAACAAAGAACCAGAATAAGAATAAGAACAAGAACACGAAAAATAGAATACGAAAAAACTAAGAAGAACGAGAACATGTAGAACAAGAAAATGAAAAAGAATAAGAATACGAACAAGAACACGAAACAAGAACATGAAAAAAAGAACAAGAAGAACGAGAACATGTAGAACAAGAAAAGGAACAAGAATAAGAATAAGAGCAAGAAGAAGAATACGACAAAAAGAACACGAAAGAAAGAATAAGAAGAACGAGAACATGTAGAACAAGAAAAACAATAAGAATAAGAACAAGAACACGAAAAAACGAACGCAAAAAGTGCGAGAAGAACCATAACATGTAGAACAAGAAATATAACAAGAATAAGAATAAGTACAAGAACAAGAGCACGAAAAAACGAACAGAAACAAAATCGGAAGAACGAGAACATATAGAACAAGAACAAGAACAAAAAGAAAAATGAGAACAAGAAAATCATGAAAAAAGTACACAAAAAGAACGAGAAGTGCGAGAACATGTAGAACCAGCAAAAGAACAAGAATAAAAATAAGGACAAGAACAAGGACATGTAGAACAAGTAAAAGAACAGGAATAATAACAAGAACAAGATCACGAAAAAAAGAAAACAAAAAATGAATAAGAAGAACGAGAACATGTAGAACAAGAAAATGAACAAGAACAAGAACACAAAAAAAACACGAAAAAAGACCAAGGAGAACAAAAACATGTAGAACAAGGAAAAGAACAAGAATAAGAAAAAAAGAACAAGAACAAGAAAAAAAGAACAAGAATAAGAATAACAGCAAAAGCAAGAACACAACAAAAAGAACACGAAAATATGAATAAAAAGAAGGAGAACGTGTAGAACAAGAAAGAGAACAAGAGTAAGAATAAGACTAAGAACAAGAACAAGAACACGACAAAAAGAACACGAAAGAAAGAATAAGAAGAACAAGAACATCAAGAACAAGAACAGGAATGTAAATAAGAACATGAACATGAAAAAAGGAACACAAAAACATAAAAAGAACGAGAACGTGTAGAACAAAAATAACAAGAATAAGAATAAGAACAAGAACAAGAAAACAAAAAAACACGAAAAAAGAGCAAGAAAAACGAGAACATGTAGAACATGAAAAGAATAAGAATAAGAGCAAGAACAAGAACACAAAATAGAACAAGAAAAAATTAAAAGGAGAAGGAGAACATGTATAACAAGAAAAAGAACAGAAATAAGAATAAGAACAAGAACAAGAGCACCAAAAAAAGAACACGAAAAAAAATAAAAAATAAAAAGAACGAGAACGTATAGAACAAGAAAAAAGAACAAGAATAATAATATGAACAACAACAAGAACACGAAAAAAAGAACACGAAAAAGAGACGAAGAAGAACGGGAACAGGTAGAACAAGAAAAAGAACAAGATTTAGAATAAGATCAAGAACAAGAACACGAAAAAAAGAACAAGAAGAAGGAGGACATGTAGAACAAAAATAATAATAAGAAAAAACAAGAACAAGAACACGAAAAAGAAAAAGGGGAACGAGAACATGTAGAAGAAGAAAAAGAACAGGAATAAGACTAAGAACAATAACAAGAACAAGAAACAAATCACGCGAGAAAAGAATAAAATGAACGAGAACGTGTAGAACAAGAAAAAGAATAAGAATAAGAAAAAGAACACGAAAAAAAGAACAGGAAAAACAGACGAAAAAGAACGAGAGCGTGTAGATCAAGAAAAAGAACAGGGATAAGAATAAGATAAGGGATAAGAATAAGAACAAGATCAAAAAGTAGTACACAAAAAAAAGAACAAGGAGAACGAGAACATGTAGAACAAGAATAAGAATAAAAAAAAGAACAAGAAAAAGAACACGAAAAAAGACTGCGAAAAAAAAAGGAGAACGAGAAGATGTAGAACAAGAACAAAAACGAGGATAAGAATAAGAACAAGAACAACACGAAAAAAGAACAAGAAGAACGAGAACATGTAGAACAAGAAAAATAACAAGAGTATGAATACGAACAAGAACAAGAACAACACGAAAAAAGAATAAGAACGAGAACATGTATAACAAGAACAAGAAAAAATAAAAATGAGACCAAAAGCAAAAATACGAAAAAATGAACACAAAAAACAAGAAGTAGGAGAACATGTAGAACAAGAAAAAGAAAAAGAATAAGACTAAAAACAAGAACGAGAACACTAAAAAAAAACACGTAAAATAGAAAAAGAACGAGAACACGTAGAACAAGAGAAATAACAAAAATAAGAGTAAGAACAAGAACACTAAGAAAAGAACACGAAAAAACTAAGAAGAACGGAGACGTGTAAAACAAAAAAATATAAGTATTAGAATAAGATCAAGAAGAAACACACGAAATAAAGAACACGATAAAAAGAACAGAAAGAACAGGAACATGTAGAATACAAAAAGAATAAGAATAAGAACAAGAACAAGAACACAAAAAAGGACACGAAAAAAAGTAAAACGAGAACATGTAGAAAAAGAAAAATTACGGTAATAAGAACCAAGAACACGAAAAATAGAATACGAAAAAAGAATAAGAAGAACGAGAACGTGTAGAACAAGAAAAAGAACAAGAATAAGAATTAGATTAAGAACAAGAACACAAACAATGAACACAAAAAAAGAATAAGAAGAACCGGAACATGTAGAACAAGAAATATAACAAGAATAAGAATAAGTACAAGAACAAGAGCACAAACAAAAAGCGAACACAAACAAAAACAGGAAGAACGAGAACATATAGAACAAGAAAAAGAACATAAAGAAAAATAAGAACAACAAGAAAACATGAAAAAACTTACACAAAAAAAGAACGCGAACATGTAGAACAAGAAAAAGAACAAGAATAAGAATAAGAACAAAAAAAGAACACAAACAAACAAACACAAAAAAAAGCAAGAAGAACAAGAACATGTAGAACCAGAAAAAGAACAAGAATAAAAATAAGAACAAGAAAAAGGACACGAAAAAATGAAGACGAAAAAACATAACATGAAGAACGAGAACATGTAGAACAAGTAAAAGAACAGGAATAATAACAAGAACAAGATCACGAAAAGAAGAAAACAAAAAAGGAATAAGAAGAACATGTAGAACAAGGAATGAACAAGAATAAAAATAAGAAAAAGAACAAGAATAAGAAAACAGGACGCGAAAGAAAGAATAAGAAGAACGAGAACATGTAGAACAAGATAATGAACAAGAACAAGAACACAAAAAAACACGAAAAAAGACCAAGGAGAACGAAAACATGTAGAACAAGGAGAAGAACAAGAATAAGAAAAAAGAACAAGAATAAGAATAAAAGCAAAAGCAAGAACACGTAAAAAAGAACACGAAAATATGAATAAGAAGAACGAGAACGTGTAGAACAAGAAAGAACAAGAATAAGGATAAGGCCAAGAACAAGAATACGACAAAAAGAACACAAAAGAAAGAATATGAAGAACGAGAACATGTAGAACAAGAAAAATAACAAGAATAAGAAAAAAGAACAAGAACAAGATCACGAAAAAAGAACAAGGAAGAATAAGAAGAACGAGAATATGTAGAACAAGAAAAAGAACGAGAATAAGAACAAGAACAAGAAAACGAAAAAATAAAGACGAAAAAAACAAGAAGTACGAGAACATGTAGAACAAGAAAAATGAAAAAAAAAACAAGAAAACAAATATGAAAAAACTAAAATAAAAAAACTAGAAGAACCAGAACAAGAACAAGAATAAAAATAAGATTAAGAACAAGAACACGAAAACAAAGAACCCAAAAAACAGAACCAGAAGTACGAGAGCCTGTAGAACAAAAATAAGAAGAATACGAATAAGAAGAAAAAGAAGAACACGAAAAAAAGTACACGAAAAATGAACAAGGAGGACGATTACATGTAGAACAAGAAAAAAAAACAAGAATAAGAACAAGAGCACGAAAAAAAGAACGCGAAAAAAAGAACACGAGAAAAGAACAATGCGAACAAGAACATGTAGAACAAGAAAAAGTGCAGGAATAAGAACAAGAATAAGAATAAGAAGAAAACAAGAACAAGAAAAAAATGAAGAAAGAAAGAATAAGAAGAACGAGAACATGTACAACAAGAAAAAGAACAATAATTATAAGAAGAACACGAAAAAAAGAACACGAAAAAAGAACAAGAAGAACGAGAAAATGTAGAACAAGAAAAAGAACAAGAATAAGAATAAGAACGAGAGTAAGAACACGAAAAAAAGAACACGAAAAAAAGAATAAGAAGAACGAGAACATGTAGAACAAGAAAAAGAACAAGAATAAGCATAAGAACACGAAAAAAGAACTAAAAGATGAACAAAAACAACTAGGACAAGAACATTAAATATCCCCTAATATGTTTTGATCAGGTGAAGCTTTTTTTATCTCAGCTTCTACCGGCATAACTTTTCTTCAACACAATTGCTGTTCCGGTTAGCACTTTATCATGTCAGGTAACGCAAAGGCGTCTTGTAGGAAAGAAAATTTACTGGAGATAATCCTTCGTGCAACGATCACAAAAGTGATAAACTGGGATTGCTTTTTTCATTTGCTCTGTCAGGTCGAGAATATTCTCTATTTTCACGGATTCGTAGTGATCAGGAAACATCCTCTTGGGACCCAGCTCATTGGTTTGAAGAAAAAAGCTCTTTGAGTGGAACTTACTTTCACTAAGTGAAAGCGGGGAGAATGTGGTTGGTTTGCTAAATGTAAGTAGCATGGCGGGTCCTTGCCGTGATGGTTAAATCTGGTGGATCCAAGAAATGTAGTTCGTTCGAGCACTTTCAGTGAATGAAACAATAGAGCAGCAAGAGGCTTGCCACGTCCCTCCTGTTTAGAAAGACGTTGAACGCTGAAAAATAATTCGTTACCAAACATCGACTCGGAAACATGTTTGAATTCTATAGAAGCTGGAAAGGGAGGACTGAGCAGCCCCCATTTAAATATGGTGATTTTCTAAGTGCAGCTTAAACGTGACACAAAGCCGAAAGTATGGGGTTTTTAATGAGAATCGATCTCACTACTCAATTGTAACAATCCTAGCGAGACAAGCTTGCTCACCATTGCAGCAAGTCAAGGTGCTTAAACTCGGCTCATATTGTGATTTTCTAAGTGCAGCTTAGATGTGGCACAAAGCAGAAAGTATGGGATACCCAGTAAGAATCGAACTCACTACTCAATTGTAAAGATTCGAGCGAAACAAACCTGCTAATCATTACACCACCTCGAAGTGCCCCGCAGCTCCCATCAAGACAACAGTACTTCATTCTCTGCCTGATATAAATATGGTAAAAGTACTGGATTATTATTATTATTATTATTATTATTGTTGTTGTTGTTGTTGTTATCATTATTGATATTGTCGTTGTTCGTTTATAATTTTAGCATAATAAACGAACGGAAAACAATTCTAACAATTTTAAGGCATAATGTTATAATTTTTTCATGGAAAAATAAATAAAGTTTCTGTGCAATTACCAGAAATAAAAAAAATCGATATGAATTTATTTTATATGCAAAATATTCAAATTTGCCCGCAGATATGCTTTTAAAGAGGAATTATTTAAAAACAGAAAAGAAAGAACTCGAACAAACAATTTATACTTGTAGATAAAATGGATAAACTAAATTAAAGATGGAAAACTTTGCCTCTCTGCGAAATTTCAAATTTACCATTTCCATCAATATTTCTTCAAATGTTTTCCTTTGAGGCAAAATGCAGACATTTACATACCATTTCTTATCCAATGGAGACGACGCAAAATCCCATTAACTCGACTCGGGATGGATTTCTTTATTTTACATTTTACAACACAATAACGCATATAAAGCTGTGATTATTTGTCTGTCTGTCTGTCTGTCTGTCTGTCTGTCTATCTATCTATCTATCTATCTATCTATCTATCTATCTATATGCTCTCTCAGCAGGAGTGAGATTACATAATGAGCATAGGAGTAAAAAATCCCGAATCATAACTAAAACCCATGGAGTTATCTATTTGCTGGACAGTAAGATGTCTGTCGTTCAAAACAATACGGTGAATGGTTTCAAAGTGGATGAGGTCTTTAGACGACGTGATTGAGGGTCATTTTCTGTGATGGCCCTGTCCAGCTTGCATTCAGCAGCCTACATCTTCACAATTTATTTAGTATGTTGTCGTGGATTTCCTTTGGTGTCATGACTTTCTTTTATTTATGACTGCTCCGGTTCTGTCTTGTCCATGTTTTTATTTGTTGTACACCGCTCACATTTGTATGAGCCTCACCTGAACAGAAACTTAGACAGAAATCTAGATTAGCTTTTCTTTTTTCTGAGTCGTATTGCGTTGCCTTCTAAGCTTCGAATTCTCTGACTATTAATCTAATAGAGGAAACTTATCGGTTCACAAAATCTTGCATGTCTTGACTAAGTCAGCAATATGACAACATTTCAAATATATCTATACATTGATCAGATTGCGTTCCCAGAACGGCGTGCGTGTAGTTTTAAATGGTAACGCATCTATAAAAAAGTACTATAAACAAGATTCTTGCTTATAGTACTTCTTATAGTACATTCTTACGGATGTGCGTTGTGGTGCAGGGGATATGGACTCGGAACGACAAATTGGGGAGCCGATTCCGAATTCCAATTGAATTCCTTGCATTCACTTGCGCACAAATACCCTTGGGAAAGGTATTAATCCGTCACTCCTTTCCAGTTATGGGTTAAATAATAGGACTGATTGGGTTATATAGCCTTGGTCGGTAACCAGTCTACTACAGAAATCAATGGCAACCTACTACAGAATAATCTTCTGCCCAGTCAGTCATGTCTCTTTCGAGACAAGATCGCTCAACCGTGTATCAAGTATGGCGCTTAACTAACTGATAAGCAAGATTCAAGTGCATGTCATTTTGCCTAAATGTAAACAACTTTGTTTTTCATAGCGTTTAATGTGTTAAATATTCGTCCAAAGTTTATTTGGGGGGAATTTTACTGCACTACTTCATTCAAAAGAAATTTGCAACTAAAGCACACAGAATTCTTGTTGAGACTTACGGCGACCATGTTCTGTAGAAAACAACATGCAGAGATTGATTTAGCCGCTTCAAAAATAATGATGTTGAAGATAAAGAACGCTCTGGTGCACCAAAAAGGTTCAAAGAGAAAGAATCGGAAGCATTACTTCATGAAGATTCCTGTATGTCGCAAACTGAGCTTGCAGAATCATTTGATCACATAACAGTTTCGAAACGTTTGAAAACATTACGAATGATTCAAGAGCAAGAAAAATGGGTGTCGTCCGAGAGACGTCGAACAGCGTCTTGTTACGTGTGAACAGTTAATTTAACGGCAAAAATGGAATTATTTTTTGCATCGCAATGAGAAGTGAATACCCTACGATAACCCTAAGCGTAGGACATCGTGGAATAAGCCCGGTCATGCATCCTCATCAGTGGAAAAACTGATTATCTCTGATTTGAAGCTTCTCAGCTACATTTGGCGGGATAAGCTGAGTTTAGTCTATTATGAGCTGCTCAAGCCGACCAAAACTATCACAGGGGATAGCTAGCAACTACTATTGATAGGTTCAAGCCAAACATTGAAAAAAGATGGTAGCTATACGAGCAAAGAAACAACAAAGTGATTTCGCAACATGACAAAGCCAGACCACAAGTTGCAAAAACTGGTGAAAAAGTACTTGGAAACGCTGATATAGGAAGTCCTACACCATCCACTGTATTTATAAGGGGGTACAAATTACAAATGATTTCAAGTTGGTTTTAGTATTTTAAATCTCATCAGAAAAAAATAAAAACGCGCCAGATTGGTTAATCTCTTCCTAGCAATACTCTGCGCATATACAAACAGAGATGTAAAGAGATGGGCAACGATCAACCAAGCCTATCATAGCACATCAAAAATTAACCTATTAATAGCAAACAACAATTCTGATTTTCCTCAGGCGCTCAGTATGCAAATGATAAGGGATGATATGTTGATGACATAGCCGTTCATACTTGAGAGAAAAATGATCCTGAACAGAGAAACAAGATCCTCTTTCAAGTGTCCCCAGAAATATGGCTCATATTTAACATTTCCAAAACAGAAACTATGATTTGGAATTGAAATGAAAGTATTGATGGAACCTCCACAAGAATCCATCATAAAAATGATAATATCCTCTATCAAGTGATCCAAGAAATAGGGCTCAAAATAAAACTTTACAAAACAGAAACTGTGATCTGGAATTTAAATGAATGTAATGATGGCAACTACACTGAATCCATCATAAAAGTGAAACTATAGTCTATTAACTGTTCTAAGAACTAAGGCTCAAGATAACCTTTTCCAAAACAGAAACTATGATCTGGAATTGAAATGAAAGGAGTGATGGTACCTACACAGAATCAATCATAAAATGAAAACATCTTCTATCAAGTGTCCCCAGATATGGGGCTCAAGATAAAAATTTCCAAAACAGAATCTGTGATCTGGACTTGAAATGAAAATAGTAAAGGCACCAACACAAAATCCATCATAAAAATGAAAACATTCTCTATCAAGTGTCAGCAGAAATAGGGTTCAAAATACACAAGATCCATCATGAATATGAAAACATCCTCAATCAAGTGTTACCAGAAATTGGGCTCAAGGTAAACTTTTCAAAACAAAAATTATGATCTGAAATTGAAATGAAAGTAGTGATGGCAACTACACAAAATCCATCATTAATATGAAAATATTCTATATCAACTGTCCCCAGAAATAGGGATCGTAATAAACATTTCCAAAACAAAAAATTTGATCTGGAATTGAAATGATGTTAGTGATGACACCTATACAGAATCCATCATAAAAATAAAATAATCCTCTATCAAGTGTCCCCAGAAGTAGGGCCCAAGATAAACTTATTTAAAACGGAAACCGTGATCTAGAATTGAAATAAAAGTAGTGATGGCATCTATACAGAATCCATCATAAAAATGAAAACATCCTCTATCAAGTGCCCCAGCAATAGGATACAAAATAAACCTTTCCAAAGCAGAAACTATGTTTTGGAATTGAAATGAAAGTAGTGAGGACACGTACACAGCATCCATCATAAAAATAAAAACATCCTCTATCAATCATTCCTAGAAATGGGGCTCAAAATAAACTTTCTCATAACAGAAGCATTGATTTGGAACTGAAATAAAGTTAGTGAAGGCACGTACACAGAATCTATCATAAAAATGAAAAAAACTCTATCAAGTGTCAACAGAAATAGGGCTCAAGAAAAAATTTACAAAACAAAAACTATGATATAGAATTGAAATGAAAGTAGTGATGGCACCTACACGGGATCCATCATAAAAATGAAAACATTCCGTCTCAAGTGTTCCCAGAAATAAGGCTCAAAAACCTACACAGAACCCATAATAAAAATGAAAACATCATCTATCAAGTGTTCTAAGACATAAGGCTCAAGTTAAACCTTTCCAAAAAAGAAACTGTGATCTGGAATTGAAATAAAAGTAGTGATAGACACTAAACAAATCCATCATAAAAATGAAAAAATCATCTGTCAAGTGTTCCCAAAATAGGGCTCAAGATAAACTTTTCCAAAACAGAAAATATGATCTGGAATTGAAATGATGTTAGTGATGACACCTACACAGAATCCATCATAAAAATGAAAGCATCCTCTATCAACTGTCCCCAGAAATAGGGATCAAGATAAACATTTCCAAAACAGAAACTAGGATCTGTAATTGAAATGAAGTTAGTGATGGCACCTACAAAGAATCCATCATAAAAATAAAAACATTCTCTATCAGGTGTTCCCAGAAATGGGGCTCAAGATAAACTTTTCCAAAACAGAAACTGTGATCTGGAATTTAAATGAATGTAATGATGGCACCTAGACTGAATCCATCATAAAAATGGAACTATCGTCTATTACCTGTTCTAAGAAGTAAGACTTAAGATAAACTTTTCCAAAACAGAACCTATGATCTGGAATTAAAATGAATGTTGTGATGACACCTACACAGAATCAATCATAAAATTGAAAACATCCTCTATCATGTGTCCCCAGAAATAGGGCTCAAGATATACCTTTCCAAAGCAGAAACTATGATTTGGAATAGGAATGAAAGTAGTGATGGTATCTACACTGAATCTGTCATAAAAATAAAAACATCTTCTATCAAGTGTTTTAAGAAATAATGCTCAAGATATACTTTTTCAAACAGAAAGTATGATTTGGAACAGAAATGGAAACACAAAAATTCAGCATGTAAAAACATCAAAAACTCCAACCACCTCGGTGCATTGATCCGTTATAGAAGATTTTCTATAGGTGATAAAGAAATTGAACATAGAATAGGCTTAGGTGGGGACAGTTTCTAAGAAAACATTAAGTTACTACAAAACGAAAACATTATGCTAAAACTTCGTGTCATATTCTTAAATAGACTTGCTTGATCAAAACCTGTCCTGTTAGCGTAAAGGTTTTACTTTTTATTATTATAGAACCTCCAGATTAACTCACTGCACCTTCTCAACCGAACGCATTCCACTGATTCCAGCAGGTCGATTATATTGAACAAATTGCTATATCTTCTGATAAGAAAGTTTATTCCAGGTGTCGTTCTAGAGAGTTTTTCTATTTAGAACATTTACAAGACTATACATCTAACATTGTTGTTACATCCAATCTGATGCTTCTATCATTTATCTACTGATAATTCTTATCATTTGACTGTTGAAATAGCTAGATGTCAATGTAAGTTCTATTCTAACAGTTTCTTCTCCCGCAATTCTTTTGTTATGTGAATATTAGTTTTTAAAAAAAGCCAAAAAAAAAAAAAAAACAGAATTTTCATATATTGTTGTATTTAACGTTTTTGCTTTTCCTCTGCCCCAAAGTCATTTTGTTGGTGATGAGAGGGACTATGCCCATGATACAGCTCTTCATACTTTGGATAAGAATGATCCTGAAAAGAAAATCAACATCCGCTATCAAGTGTCCCCAGAAATAATGCTCAAGGTAAACTTTTCCAAAACAGAAACTATGATCTGGAATTGAAAGGAAAGCAGTTATGTTACTTCATTTGAATCTATTATAAAAATGCAGGATGTGCAATTAGCAAACGCAAAACAATTCAAATACCACAATCTATGAACAAATTTAATACAGGAGATAGGAAAACTGATCATAGAAGAGGCTGTCTTAAAAGTAGTTTCTCCTAGCACAAAAAACCTGGCTATAAAGTCATGACAAAACTAAAAATGATGTTTTCTTAAGTAACCTCTCAAGATAAAGACTTTCATATGAATGCCACGCATGTCACCAAACCCGTTTAAAACTATTAAATCTGTCATCTCTATACAACGACTTTTTCAAATCAGTGATTAAAATGACTTCGAGTGACTGAAGCCTGTAGGTGAAGACCAGACTTCGAATATTGTGTACTAGGGCTACAGAATCACACACTAATAACTGGACACCTCGACATAGTGTAATGTTTAGCAAGTTTAACTCACTGACATAATAACGACTGAGTCGCGAGTTCGATCCTCAATGAGCTTTGTGTCACATCTAAATACGCCTAGAAAATAAACACAACCAAAGAACTGCACTAGATAGCAAAAGTATATGACTTGAGGACTTTCAATAGTGGTTACAACTAAAATGAACATGACATACAATTTGGGGAGAAAATAATGACAAAATATAAATACAAATGGCCATAATTGCGATACCTATTCTTACTAGTGATATCAATATTAGTCATTACTAATTCAATTTTGGCACTTCGTCTACACTTATATCAAAATCAAATAAGTTTATTTGTTTCAAGAAAAAACATGGCGATGCTAATTACAATAGAAAAAAAAGATTTAATGTTGTGGCCAATATGCTGTAATTAAGATGGAAGCCAAAAAATGGTTTTGTCATGCCTGGATCATTCACAGATAATTCAGTGTAATTCTCGGAGCATTTAAGAGATAACTCAAAGAGACGACGTTTTGAAAATCTACATATAATACAACAAAACTTTGTTTTTATGTAAAAACTTGTAACCTATCTATCCCAACGGCAAATATCTATTTCGATCGACACAAAATCTATGGTAGACTTTGAAAAACGGTAGCTACTCTACCATCTACGCATCGCTCATTCAGTAATGAATTAGAGCACTCTGGCTACTGGTGTATGATATATCATACACTAAAAGTTTGCTTCCTTCTACCGAGTGCCCATAGCTCAGAGGTAGAATCGCCAACCAACGCCAATTCGGTCGGGTTTCAATCCTGGGTTAAACGCAATCGGATGTCTAACCCTACTGATGAGCTGTGATACAGCAAAACAGATCTGTCTGCGGATGACTATTTACTCTCTCACACCCTGATTGAGCACTCTGGAAGTATGGTAGACTTTGAAAAACAGTAGCTACTCTAGCATCTACACATCGCTCATTAGTAATGAATTAGAGCGCTCTGGTTACGGGCTTATGATACATCATACACTAAAATTTTGCATCCTTCTACCGAGCGCCCATAGCTCAGAGGTAGAATCCCCGACTGACGCCAATTTGGTCAGGTTTCAATCTTGAGTTAAAAGCAATCAGATGTCTAACCGTACTGATGTGCTGTGATACAGCAAAACAGATCTGTCTTCGGATGACTATATATATATACATATTCAAATTTGCACATATCTGTCCATCTAACTTCCGACATATCTATAAATATTTATCATCAAGTGCCTATCTATCTATCTATCTATCTATCTATCTATCTATCTATCTATCTATCTATCTATCTATCTATGTCAATCTGCACATAGGTTGCGAGAAAAATAATGACCACTCGAAGTGTAGTATTTTAAAAAGCTATTTTAACATAGTATTCAAGGTATATATTATATTAATTGTTATATACATAAAAATATTTAATATTTTTTAACTTATTTTCAGACAGACATATTTTTGAAGCATAGAAGCCATTAATTAACAACATGAAAAAAACATGATTTTTGTTTACTTTTCTTGTATGAGTTCAAACTTGGGCAAAGTGCCTCCCAAACTTCTGCCAATATCAACAGCGCATGAGAAGACAGGTCAACACGTGATCGGACAGTACGAAGGTGGTTCCAGACACTCCATACTGGTGATAAGAGTCTTGAAGATGAAGAATGTAGAGAACGGTCATGCAGTCTTGACAATGAAGAATTCTTGAGCAAACCCTACGTCAAAGTGTCAGAGGAATGTCTCAGACGCTTGGTGCAATCACCAAAACAGTCTCATGCCATTTACAGAATATTGACAAGGCGAACATCTCTATAAATGGGTTCCTAATGATCCCAATGTACATCAAAAACTTAGGCGTTTTGAAGTATGTTCGATGCTCTTACTCTGCGTAACATTAATTCTCTCTTTTTTTTATCGAATAGTCACTTGTAACGAAAAGTGGATACTTTATGATAACCGTAAACAATCAGGTCAATGGCTTAATCGTAACGAGTTGTCCAAACATTTCTCAAATCTAAAGTTGCCCTAGTATAAATATTGTGCTGACTAATTGGTGGTCTGCAATTGGTGTTATTCACTACAGATTTCTGGGAACTCATCATAGCATTAAAGCAGAGCTTTACTACAATCAATTTACTGAAATGCATGCACACCTGCAAAAGATGATACCTGCATGGGGGAATCGCGAATCGCCGTGGTCCAATTCTGATCCAGGATAATGCACAGTCACATGTTGCAAGAATGATGTTGCAAAATCTCACAGACTTGTGATGCGATAGTTTCCTACATCCTCCATATTTTATTGATCTTTCATTCACTTATCTTTTTAAGCACATAATAAAATTTTCAAATGGTAAAATTTTTTGGTCCAAACCACAGGTAGAATCAGACTTCAAAGATTTCGTTGCATTACCGCCGATAACTTTTTATCAACGAGAAATAAATAATCTTGTCAATCAATGGCAGAAGTGCGTAGATGCTCAAGGCTCGTGTTTTGACTAATTTCAACATTTCTACAGATAATTTGTCAATAATAAAATTACGTACTGACATCGGCCTTTATTTGTTGTAACAACCTAATATCTTTCGATATAATCATCTATTTTAATCTGCACACATCTATCAATCTGTCTATCTATGTAACAATCCCTCTTTCTGTTTATCTGCACATCTATGTATCTATTTCAATCTATCTATCTATCTATCTATCTATCTATCTATCTATCTATCTATATATATATATATATATATATATATTTCAATCTGAACATATTTGTATATCTATCAATCTAATAGAATCGGAACAAATGTAATTTTCTATCTGTTCATTTCAATCTGAACACATACCTATCTTTCTATCTATGTATCTATCCACATCGGCCATTCATTATGTATGTATGTATGTATGTATGTATCAATCTATCTATTTATCTATCTAACCGTACTGATGAGCTGTGATACAGCGAAACAGATCTGTCTGCGGATGACTATATATATATATATATATATATATATATATATATATATATACTACTGGCCGTAATTATTAGGCCACCCCAGTGATTTTAAAAAATGATGAATTTCATACTGATTTTTAGTATTTATTGTCAAGAGAATAATTGTAAATGGCCATTTCTTTCTACGAGAAATTTCTAAGAGAGATTTCGTGTATCATCAGCAACAAATGTTTATTACCAACAGCCAAATTACAAAATAAACAAAGATATTTTACCGACAGAAGTTTAAAAAAATATTCATCACGGAAAATTAAAGGGGTGGAATTAATAAGAAAGCAGACAGAAATCTATGTTTATTTTTATTTTTAGATTTTTTGAAAACCCCTACTCCGAAACTCAGTCGCGAGTTGAAAGTTCAAATCTCAATATCGATATGGGGAGGTAGTAAATGTGTTATTGTTTATTAAAATGTCTAGTTCTATTTGAAGCAGGAAAAAAATTTACAGTAATTTTTAGCAACAAGTTTTGCGGTTATTTTTTTCTTATCATAACTCACACCCTTGAAAATGATCTCGGAAGGAGATTAAAAGTACTTGGGTACATTGAGAAATGAATAATAATAAGATCTGTGAACGTTACAGCTCATTTCTTACGTCTTTCCATTATAATACGCGAAAGATTATCCGAGAGAATGAATGAATTTTATTAAAAATAAGCAGACACAATGTTTGCAATTTAATCTGACATATATATATATATATATATATATATATACTTCTCTCTTTATATATATACTTTCTCTATTTATATATATATATATATATATATATATATATATATATATATATATATATATATATATAAGAGAGAAAGTAATGCACGGTAAATAAAATATGAGGAAAAAGTCAACAATATTGTCAATAATATTGATGATATTTATTATATATAGTTGGAAATTATTATAAACAGAATATCTAATAATGTTCAAACAAATCATTTCAAATTGTTGTTTATAACCAAGTATAGTTAATCTTTGTTAATTTCCAACTATATATAATAAATATCATTAATTTTAATGACAATATTGTTAACATTTTTTTGACTTTTACCTTATAGGCCGGAGCGTACAACGGCCGAAACGTCGTACGAATGGCAACAAAGATGAGGAAAATAATCCGAATAATGTAAATACTCTAAATACTACCTCATCTCAGAAATATAGATAAATACTACAAATTATATCTTCTGATTAAACCCAAATCCCTCGTTAATCCTTCAGTGTCTGATTTCATTTTATGGTTATTCAACCGAAGACGTAATTTCGTACCTGTTTTTGCAAGTAATTTCCTTCTTTGTTTTTGTGCCGAAGAACTGTCATAAATCAGACCCGATGGTTTGACTACCGGGGGATGAAATTGCTAGCCATTATTATAGGTTTACAGACTTAAGGTTTTTGCAAGTGATATTTTCCTTTAGTGAGGTGTTAAATTATGTGATGTTAGGGGTGCGTGCATGTTGGGAGTTTGACGCCTAGCTTGAAGTGAGTTCTCGCTGAATATATTTCTTAAGTTTTAATTACTGGAACACTTTTGTGAAGAAATTGGAATGCTTTTGAACAGGCGTGTCTGAAAATTCTGACATAAAATCTTTCATTTCGGGCTTTAATTTCGTCAAAATAATAAGCATCATCAATCTTATTGCCAATATTGTTGTCATTTCGCTGGGTTACTTTATTCCTCATATTTTATTAATTTACATATTATAAATAGCACATGTCGGCTATCTTCCGTTTTAATCACACACACAGACATAGATAGATAGATAGATAGATAGATAGATAGATAGATAGATAGATAATAAGCTGCATTGAATGTCATTTGCATTGACTTTGCAGCAATAATTCTTTTGGGAAGGGCATGAATCCAACTCTTTTCTCTTACTCTCTATGGTTTAAACAGGTTTTGTATAGTTTTACTCTTGTTGAATAAAATAAAAGCTTTCCTTCCAAAGAACGTAATATCTAGGCAACAAAGAATAATTACGGTTACGCTGCAAATAATTTTGAAAAGATGTTTGAAAAATCAGCACATTTTCAGTGACGACTGCAAATATAGTAGACCAACAAAAACATTGAATATTTTATTCACATTTCATTTTTATTGAGACAAACGTCCAATTTAAAAAAAATAGATTTTTTTGGATCAGTTGAATAATATATTGTTATTGTTAACACTGGCAATGCTAGTCCCAACTCCACATGCGAATGCGGATGGTTGGGAACAGGTTAAGGGCCCCACTGCACTCGGTCGACTCCAGATTAAGAAAGTGTCTAAAAAGAAAGAAAAGGGGGGGGAACGAATAAATGAGAACAAAAGAGAATAAGAAAGAAAATGTAGAAAAGAAGGAAAAAGCAGAAGACAAGAAAAAATAAAAGGATGACGACAAGAAGAAAAAAAAACGAAAAACGAATAAGAGAAACAAGGAAAAAAACAGAAGAAAAAATAAGTAAGATTGAGGAAGGATTAAAAAAAGAAGAAAAAGCTGAATGACAAAGGTGAAAAAGAGAAAAGAAGATGAAAGATGAGGAGGAATGAAAAACAGAAAAACAGAAAAGGAGAAGAGAAAGAGGAGAATCGAAGAAAGAATAACAGGAGAAAAATGAAAACCAGAAAGAATAAGAAAAACAGCAAAAATAAGAAGAAAGAGTGGTAAAAAGGGATAAAAAGTAAAAAAGGAAAAAAAGTGACGAGGAAAGAAAAGTGAAAATAAAGGGAAGTGTAACATATAGATTGAGAGAAGAAGGGAAGAAGAAAGACAATACGGAAGATCGAGAGAAAAATAAGAAGAACGAATAGAAAGAAGAAAAGAGAGTAAATCAAACGATGAATAAGGAAAATCGAGAAATAAAAAAGTATGCAAAGAAATTGTTACTGGCACTTGTCATTTACTGGATGTGGGTCTTATTTAATTACTCGCAGAATATTTATATCGATATGCCGTCAAAAATAACAGCAACATATATAGAGAGATATACCTTCTATTGATTGTCTTACATTAAGACATAAGAAAAATAATAAATAATCCGAGACTCTGGCCGTGACACACACACACACACACACACACACACACACACACACACACACACACACATTTATATATATATATAATTCCAAAGAAAAAAGGAAAAGAAACAAAGGAAGGGTAGGATGAGGGGGAAAAAGAAGAAAAGAGAAAAAGTTGGTTAGTATGTATTCTTTGGGGCCAAATCCCAAAATAAAACTCCATTCTGATTAGTCACAAGGAACACCAACATACATACAGAGCAAGCCAAAGGTTTTTGTCATTCAAATGTAAATCATCTGAACAACTAACATCAACATTGCCTGATGATGAGAATCTAACTAGAAACAGAGAAATTTCCGTGTCGCAATGTACAATTAACTATATATATATATATATATATATATATATATATATATATATATACTACCAGCCGTAATTATTAGGCCACCCCAGTTTAAAAAAAAAATTATGTATTACATACTATTTTAAGTATTTTAATGAAAATTAACTGATTCTTTCGTTATTATTACTTTACAAAATTTTACAAGGCAGCCAAGAAGCTTTTGCTTTGGCCAGCCAATAAGAAGAGACTAGCATGGGGAAGGGAGCACAAAAACTGGACATCCAAACAGTTCATTTGATGCACATGTTATTATGCAGTATTAACAAAATGCCATTCTATTTTCATTTAGAATTATTCACTTGGCAATAAATATTAAAAATAGTATGAAATACATGATTTTTTTAAACTGGAGTGGCCTAATAATTATGTCCGGTGGTTTATAGATATCTAAATTAAAATGGAAGGAAGAAAATAATTACAACGTTCAAAACATTAATTGGAAACAGTGCTCAATATAAAAATAGATCAATGTATACTTAATATTAATTATTACTTAATTATTACAAACTACAAACTACTACAAAATTGTACATTTTGTTTTGACATTGAAAGAACAATGTCTATCAGGTAGTTAATAATAATGGTTATAAATGTTTTATTTAAAAAAAGAAATTTAAATTAAACACACTACTTCTTTTTATTTTTGGAAAGTTTTTTGTACGAGGTAAAAAATATTAAAAAAGATGAGAAAAAAGAAAGATGGTAGAAAAGATGAGAAAATAAAATGAGAAATCAAGAAAAAAGAAAAAGGAAAGGAAAAGATTCAGAGGAAATAGAAAATAAAGAGGAAAATAAGTGAGAAAGTATTGAGAGGAAAGTGCCAATGAAAACGACTAGGGGGGAAAAATTTGAAATTTAGACAGGAAGTGAGTTGTAGAGAGATATGGATATCGGTTAAATGGTGTCTGAGCTCAAATCTTTTGGCATTTAAAATAATTATACTTTTATAAAGAAAAGGAAAGAAACAAGAAAATGAAAGATGCAAAACAAGTAGAGGGTAAAGAAGAAAATAATTTTTCCCTTCCTTATTTTCGCTTCTTTTAACCTCATACAAAAATTTCCGAAAATTAAAAAGAAGTGATGTTTTTTTTATTTTATTTTCAAGAAAACGTTTATTACCGTTATTATTATTTTGTAGTAGTTCGTAGTTTGTACATGTACTAAAGTAATAATTAGTAATAATAATAATAATAATTTGAAGTTCTCACCTCCCCAGCGGACAAGGCTGAATGTTTTCCCCTTAGATTCTCCACCAATTCGACACTGGACTCGTTAGGAATACCTACACCCGACTTCCCACCCAGAACTAAGGCTCAACGAAATAACGTCCACATTACACTCTCGCTGGTCGCCAAGATAATTGCACAACTTGACCCACACAAAGCGAGCGGCGGTGACGGAATCCCAGCCATAGTACTGAAGAAATGTGCCCCAGAACTCTCCTCTGTCCTCTCTAAACTCTATAACCTCTGCCTACCTGCTTCCTGTTTTCCTGCCTGTTGGAAGTCCTCCTATGTAGTTCCTATATTTAAGCATTCTGGCGAACACTCAGACCCCGCCAATTACCGTCCTATTAGTCTCCTTCCGATCTTTGGCAAAGTTTTCGAAGCCATTATCAACGCCGAGGTGATTCAGCATCTCACGACCCACAGGCTTCTCTCTGACAAACAGTACGGGTTTCGCTTCACCAGGTCTACGGCTGATATGCTAACGACCATTGCCGAGTACATATACCGGGCTCTTGACAAGAATGGCGAAGCCCGAAACGTTGCCTTGGATATCTCCAAAGCGTGCGACAGGGTATGGCATGCTGGATTTTTGTGCAAACTGCGGAGCTACGGGATAACTGGACATCTGTTTGACCTCATCCAGTCATTCCTCTCTATCCGCACATTGAAGGTGGTATTAAATGGGCATGCCTCCCAAAACTACCATACGAACGCGGGCGTCCCTCAAGGTTCCATCCTTGGTCCCACGCTCTTTCTGATCTACACTAATGATCTTCCCGACGCCATTAGATCCCAAGTTGGTATGTATGCCGATGACACAACAATCTACTCTCGCATCGATCAAAAACTAGGTGTGGACGACAGAGCGAGCCTCGCTGCCGTACTTGAATATGACCTCCAATCCGTAGTGGCCTGGGGTAGGAAATGGCTAGTAAATTTCAATGCTTCTAAAACGAAGCTGTTATCAACTAACCACCATAGACAATCGCATCTACCTCCCATTAGCATGGGACAGGCTAGCCTCCCAGAGAGTAAAATACTACGCCTCCTTGGCCTTACACTTTCGGTGGACCTCAAATGGAATGACTATATCGAATCCATTGCCAAATCTGCTGCTATGAAAGTCGGCTCTCTGTGCAGGGCCGGGAAGTTTTTCCCACCTGAATATATTCTGCACATATACAAATCTACCATCCGCCCGTGTATTGAATATTGCTGCCATATCTGGTCGGTACCCCTGCCGCTCTCCTTGGGCTTCTTGACAAAATACAAAGGAGGATCTGTAACGTGGTTGATACTGACTTGGCAGACCGGCTGCAACCACTCTCTCACCGGCGTGATTTGGCTTACCTGTGCCTCTTCTACAAGTACTTTCATGGCTTCTGTTCCGATGAGCATAGATCACTGGTGCCGCCTAAGCACGAATTTACACGAGATACTAGATTAGCAACTAGGTCCCACCCTTTTACAGTTAAACAAATAAGATGTAACCGTAAATTCTGCTCCAACAGCTTCTTTTCTCGCACTTCCAGCCTGTGGAACTCCCTTCCACAAGTCTGCTTTCCCGACAGCTACAATCTCCAGGTGTTTAAATGTAGGGTCAATAGACACCTCCTATCACCCTAAATCCCAATTATTCTCAGAACACTCTCATCTACCAAACCCTCATTCTCGGTCTCTCTACCCGCCTATCACCCACCCTCTGACATTTCCTATATTTAATCATCCTTTCCCCACCCTATGTAGCCCCCTACGCACTAGTGGCAGTGATATGCCTTGCTCTGGGTGAAAAGCTTATAAAAACTATATATATATATATATATATATATACAAATGAGTAAAAACGAAGAAAATAATTGCAACGTTCAAAACATTAATTGAAAACAGTGCTAAATTTAGAAATAGAGCAATGAATATTCATTATTAATTATTCCTTTAGAAAATGTGCAAACTACAAACTTCTCCAAAATTGCACATTTTGTTTCGACATTGAAAGAACAATGTCTTATCAGGTAGTTAATAATGATGGTAACTATTTTACCTACCTGATGAGAGATTGTTCTTTCAATGTCGAAACAAAATGTACAATTTTTTAGTAGTTTGTAGTTTGTACTTGTTTTAACATAATAATAAACAATATATATATATATATATATGTATATATATATATATATATATATATATATAGCGTAAATCGTCCCCCAAAAAACAGCTTGCTGGTAACAGCCGGAGGATTGAATACAACTAAATTTATTTATTTACAGTGCCAATATATATTACATATAAAAATTTAAAAATACTCAACACCGATGGATAATTTTAATTTATTTCGTCAGCAAGATCAAAACATTGCTGACGAGATAGAGGGTACTTAACCCTTATTTCCTCATCGAGACGACAATCCATTTGAATAGGCATTTTATCTTATCAAAATGGCCATCCGAATTAAGAAATGTAAATTTATATATATATATATAAACGGTCTTTATTATAATAGAGAGGATATATATTCTCCACGATTGGATGACATAATTATTGCAAAAAATAAATAAAATAATAACGCACTGTTAAAGAGAAAACAGGCGGCAAGAGCTTTCATTACTTGTAGTAAAGTTTAATACCTGGTAGTGAAGAGAATGAACTGAGCAGACACTGCCTCATTATTTATCTATTGTCTCTCTAATGAACTGAACCGACACTGCTTTGCTATTGCCTATCTCTCCATGAGCCCGACAGGAGGTTTATATATATATATATATATATATATATATATATATATGTGTGTGTGTGTGTGCGTGTGTGTGTGTGTGTGTGTGTGTGTGTGTGTGTGTGTACAAAACGGTTTTTATTATAGTAGAGTTGATTAAAGGAATGCATTTCTGTTTGTAATCGCAAGAGTGCTTCGTGATATACCGGCGTGATCAATCGTAAGAATTTAACACGAGAAATTTTGATTTTTAAAAAGACTCTCCCCTTAAAACAGAAAGAAACCAAGAAAACGTTTCAATCCTTTTGTTTTTTGTGTTATTTATTTTTGAAATCTAAATGATTTTTAAAGAAAAAATTCTTGGTATTAAACCAGAGAGCAATGAATTGCAAGCGCTAGTTAAAAAAGAGTTCTTCTTTTCACAATTTAAAGAAATTGGCAGAAAGAAAAGAAAAAACAGAAAGAAAAAAAGATATAAGGGAAAGACAACAGATAATTAAAATGTGTCTGTATTACTTAGCGGCATATCAACACATCTATGGGTTATGTAATGTCAAAATCTAAATATTTTTAATTCAATTTTATGACTTCAATTGAAGATATTTTGTAAGGAAGTTTTATGGGTTCATCTAGAAATGTTTTGTATGAAAGTTTTATGTATTCAACTACGTATAATTTATATACCAGTTTCATTGAATCACCCTACTGGCAATCTTTTGCCAGTTTTATGTATTCATCTACTGATACTTTGTATAGCAGTTTTATCGACACAACTACAGATACACTGTAGACCAATTTTATGGCTTTATCGTGTTGGGGAGTTCAGTCATACCGGCAAAAATAGCCTTGCTTCAAACTTTACTGAATTCCCCACATTTAAATATCACAATGTTGGACAATAAGTGAAAGATAAAAATCTCATTTATTCTTATAAAAATAATTAGCTGTATAGCAAAAGATCACCTGAAATTGTTTGTCGTTAATTTTTGACGAACCCTCTACATTGATTCGAAATATTTTTGCGTAAATCGACGGCTTGGATCTTCAGCTACAAGTTACCTGATTTGGTTCAATTTGCATAAGGCGTCTCAGAGGAGAAAAGTTCGTAAATTCTACGCGTTTCGGTGATTTTTGCCGTAACCTTAAATCGATTCGAAAATTTTTTGCGTACATCAAAGGTTCATGTCATGATCGAAAAATGACCCAATTTTGATTGAAATCGAACCAAGGGTTTTGGAGGAATAGGGTTAGGGATAATATGCAGACACACAATCACACACACGGACAGACAGACATATCCATTTTTATATATGCAGATTTATTACATCGAGTTATGTCGTCATCAGAATATTTTACTAAGAGTTCAGTTTCAGGAATTTAAGAAGAAATTTGTTGTTATTTTTTATGAGTACAATTGAAAAGTAGTAAACTTCTTTAAGTTGAGTTTGTTCCTATCTTTTATTTGGCCAGTTTTAAGGAAAAAATCATAGATGAAAAGAGAGTTAAGCAGTGATAAATGTATCGTCTGCTTTTTGAATGTCTAAACCAGGGGTCGGCAACCTTTTGGAGAGTGAGGGCCAAAAAGCGATGTCGAGTCATGGAGTATGGCCAAACAGCTATGGCTATTGTGTCATGAAGGAAAAAATATAAAATGCATAAAAATTGATTTTATATACAATTTTGAAATGATTTGGAAATTATTTTCGATAACTTTTTCCTTGGAAAACGCATTTTGATTTCTTTATTGTTTTTATTTAAATGAAAAACGAACACTACAAGGGAGTGAATATTTTCGGAGTTGCAGAAAGTATTTCACCTCTTTCTCAATCCGATAAAAAACAGGTTTCTAAAGCATGATAAAAAGAAAATATCTGGCGAAAATTTTGTTAAAAACTATTACATCTTAAAAATAAATATTTCATAAATCAGTATTAAAAAAGCTTCCTTCAAACTTGGTTCAAAACACTATTTTATATACATTTAAAAGTGCTCGCTCACGAAAGCAATTTCACAGAAAATTGAAAGTGAGGTTGTACGCTAATTTAGGCGATCCCTACAAATAAAGAATAAAAGTAAAACACATTCTCCAGGTAAAAAGAAATATTCTTTTTAATTTCGACACAATATATTCCGACTATCAATTGTCACTTTGGTTTAGTTTACCTATATTTATATCGTGTCCAGAGAAAGGGAGCGGGCCGGACAAGATTCACTCGAGGGCCGGATGTGGCCCGCGAGCCAAGGTTTGCTCACCGCTGGTCTAGACGGATATCGCTCTTTTTCTGCTGAATGAGAAAGAAGAAGAGATACAGAACGCAACACAAGAGAGACAGTGAGAATGTAATCAAATAAAAGTCGCCAACACTTCAGTGCCGAGGAACAGCCGAATGGCCCTCCGAAAAAAAGAGGCTAAATTACGCGTATATAAGCAATTTTGACGATCAAGAATAGGATCAACTATGAATATATTTTTCCTGTCTTCTAATTGGTCAGTATATAAGATTGTGTATCCAATTTGCTTTGGACGACGTCCGCATTTGCAAAAATATATAAACCAATTATCTAATGAAAGGTGATTTTCTATTGATTATTTCATAAATATAAGTATTCTTTTCATTGGACCCTGTAAAGGTATAGGTATGTGTAAAGTTGGAATTGTTAAGCAAGCAAAATATGGAGAAATCCGACAATTTACAGATATTTTAAACTCCAGTTTTGTGGCTTGAACTACAGCAATTTTACTAACTAGAATCCGTTTTACATCACACTAAAATGTTTTGTAATCTCAGTATTGTAGTATTGTTGAATTCATCGCTAACATTTTTGTTAAGATTTACAAACTCTACGTTTCGTTTAATTTCGCAAACCAAGCGTTGAAATTTGAAAAAGCTGATTTGTTTGAAAAAATGCTTTGACAAAATCAATAATCAATAGCTTAAGATTTTCACTGATTTATCTTAATTTTGTACATCGTCATGGGTAAAAAATATATTTTAAGAAAATTTCTTTTTTTCCATTTTAAGAGCGGAAGAACAAATTCTTAGGATGTCTTACTATTGAGCATGTAATATGCAATTAGCCATGCGCAAATATTAATATTTGCAGCCAGATTTCAACTTTTTGAAACGTTTGGTCTTCTGATCTGTTTATAGTTTTCACAAACACAGAACGAATTTAAAATTGGATTCTTGTATATATAAAACTTAAAGGAAATATATGCAAAAATATTACATTTTCATTAAATAAATTTTTTATTTTAATCATTAAATTGTTTTAAGAATAGTGGGGGTATTTTCTATGTTAAATAATAGAACTTTTTATTTTTTCCAAAAAAAAACGCACTATACTAAAACCAACTGCACTTTGTTTCGACCTCTCAATATATAACTATTTTAGAGGTTGTAGACGGACTAACGATAGTCACAAAATATATATACATAAGGAGGGTGTTCATAAAGTCAATTTACACTTTAAAAATATACAGGGTGACCAAAAAAACGGGAATTTTCAAAGTGTGTATTGGCAGATATGAACAAGTGGCAGCACTGCGAAACAGTGGCCTCACGAAACAAACTCTCTGCTATTTCAGTAACCATAGATCAAGATGAATTTCTAAACAAGTTAAGGATGTCAGATGAGGCCGATTTTCATCTCACAGGTTACGTAAATGAGCAGAACTGTACAAATTCTAATGAAGTTCATGAGCGCCCTTTATACGCTAGTAAGGTGAGAGTATGGTGTACTGCTTCATTAGATGGGATCACCGGACCTTATTTTTTTTTAAAATGAACAGGGAGATCTCAGACACTGTCACTGCGAATCGTTACATGGACACACCTGAATTGAACAATTTTTCACATGTTCAAAAAACCTGCTTTCAAAAGGATGGAGCCACATCGCACACAGCACGGCGATTATTGGAGGCTGTGCGAGAATTGTTCGGTAACCGTGTGATCTCAAGATTCGGTAATGTTCCATGGCTCCCTATATCGCCAGATGTGTGCGTTTGTGAGTTTTTCTTGTGGGGCGATCTCAAGAGTAAAGTGTACACGACTCGACCAAGAACTCTGAATGAGTTAAAACAGAAAATTCAGGATGAAATTCACAGTATCCCAGCTGAGATGTTGCAGCAGTCAATGAGAAATCTCAACAGCAGATTTCAAGAATGCATTTGTACAGGAGGGCGCCATCTACAGGACGTAATTTTTAAAAAATGAAAATTCCATCATTGTTTCTTAAATTGCGTGTTTTAAGGTTTCAATTACTTTGAATAGAATATTTTTCTTTCACTCTTGATTTTATTGGATTGTTAAAAAGTTCTCATTTTTTGGGTTACTCTGTATTACAAAGGCAATTGTGATATATTCATCTGATTTGTTCTATATACTCAGTAGTTATCAAAACTTTTATTCACATGCATTTGCGTATTTCAAGTTTCTTGTTGATGAAGAGGGTATTGTTAAATGAACCCTAAAAATGGCTACTCCACAAAAAAAGGCAAAATGTATGATACGCCGAACTAGAAACTGGATTCTTGCTTATATAAAAATATAGAATATAAACAGAGAAGATGACATTTTTATTAAATAATGATTAGTTATTTTAATCAAGTTGTTTTTCTAAATAATGAGTATTTGTATCTTAAATAACAAAAATTCATTTTTCCCAAAAATTGAATGAAAATTTATTGTACCCTAAATATGCACCCTAATAAAACCAGCTTCACTTTGTACTCTCTTACCTATGTGGGTACCTCGAGGTGATGCAATGGTTAGCAAGATTTACTTGCTTGAAACATTATAATTGAGTAGTGAATTTAATCCTCACTGGGTGTCCTATACTCTCGGCCTTGTGCCGCATCTAAGCTGTGCTTAGAAAATCACCTACCAAAATTGTAGTTTTCTACAATAAATCAATACCCTCTTTCCTGCTTGCACTCTTCCCCAAAATATGGTTTTGATCATTCAGTGTATGGCTATTCTTAGAGACTGTAACCGACGGATTTAGATATTTTATAACTGCAACTACAGATATTTTCTACACAATTTTACGGCTTCATCTACAGGTATTTTTTTTACATAATTTTATACTTTCAAGGTAAACGTATGTTCTTTAGATATATAGATTGTCAGCCAGTTAAGTGCCATACGTGATACACGCTTGGGTGATCATGTCTCGAAATAAACATGACTGACTTAGCAGAAAATTTTCCTGCAGTAAGCTGCCATTACTTAGCCAAACAGGGCTAAAGAACCCAGTTTGTCCTGTCATTTGACTCATAGCTGGAGGGTAGAGATGGATTAATTCCTTTCCCAAGTGAATGCAACGAATTTAACTGGTATTCGAACACTGCTCTCAGATTCATCGGAGCCGATATCCACTGTACCACAACGCACACTTTCTTTGAGGGAAAACATTAAGTTGACGTTTGCAGTATTTTCATAAAGTTTTCTTGTGTTGTTTTCATTGTAGTGTTTTTATCTTACAGGGATTGAGTGAGTACATTAAAACGTGTTTCCATTGAAGTTCAGTGGCTTCATAGGGTGGGGAAGTGCAGTCGGTATTTTTTACAGCCTCCGCCAAGGAGAAAATTAATGAAACAAAACTATTTAACAAAAAATATCGAAATAAACTAAGAAAAATAAACGACTCTAACAAAAGAACGGTAAAAAAAAAAACAAGGAAATTATTAGATGAGACGAATTACGCCACCCATTCGCATAAGCTCTTCATGTAAGTGAATCGCTGCCTTCTTTTATCTCTCTTCTCAATATTCCCCCGTGAGGATGAAGTTTTCCAAGCCCCTCTTTCTCATTATGAAGTTCAGCTGTCTTTTCCCGAAAAAAAAAACGAAAGAGATAAAAACAAAGAATTCTGAAAAAAAGTGATTTTCACTGAATCCAAGTACGCACTGGCCGAACCAGGCATTGAACTTACAATTACTAAGTCACCAAATGATATTTTTCTCTTCACATTTTGGAAAACATTATACAGTAAAATTATGTTATAGCTAAATACGTTTACATCTTATCTTCTCCTCCTCCTCTTTCTTCTTCTCCTCTTTCTTCTTCTATATAGGTTAGTTAATATCCTTTCGTAACTGTAACCATTTCGTAACTAAATGCAATATCAATTGTTATCTGTTTTCTTGATTCCATCTTTATTCCTCTAGCTCATTAATAAATGATGTTTCTGTTTTTACTTATTCTTTCACACTCAGTAACCTTTTGTGTCTTAGTGGCTTTATGCCTTGCTTTGGGTAAAATGATTAAAAGAAAGCAAATAAATTCCAGACTGCCTCTTCTTATTCATTTTTATCCAAATGTACCCAAAGTCTTTTTTTTTTTTTTTTTTTTGTCAAGGATACATTACTTTTTTGTGCCCTTAACGTTATTTTAGAAAATCCTTTTAGAAATTCAACGTTCTTATTTTTGTATATGAATCATTTTTTCTCTTCTCTTAAAAATGATTGCAACTTATCAAAAGAAGGAAAAAGATGGCGCTAAAAAAGACAGCGTTGCTAAATCAAAAAGCGCGCGAAAAAATATTTGCTCTAATTATAAGGCGACATCTGAGCCCAGCTGCCGATAAAGTGGGTAATTATTATTAGAAACAGCAGCCGATTTGTTTTTCTTTTCTTTTTCTATTTCGATTGCTTTCGTTGTTCATCTTAAACGTTTTGTTTTTAACGTTCATTATGGATTTTATATTTGCTCGTTTTGTTCATATTATCCCATCTCTTTTCGACCTTCCTATATTTCATTCATTTTTTCATTCATTCGTTTGTTTGTTTGTTTTTTGTTTTGTTTTGTTTTTTTACTTTTGATTGTTTTTTTACCTTTTTTCTTTTTCTGCTTTCTTTTTTTGGAGTTAACTTTTTTTTTGTTTTTTGTTTTTTGTTTTTTTTCTTTCCTTTCTTCTTTATTTATTTTCTTTTTTGTTGGCTTCTTCTTTTCTTTTGAGTTTTGTTTGTCTATTTCTTTCCTTTTCATTTATTTCTCGCTTCTTCTTTCTTCCTTTATTCTTTATCGTATGCTCGCTACTTTTGTCCATTTCTTTTTTTGTTTATTCCTTTCTTTCTTTGTTTTTCGTTTGTTTGGTCTTTCTTTTTTTTTTTCCTTTCGTAGTTCCATTGTTTTTTTCTTCATCTTTTTTCTTCAAACTCTTTCTTCAGTTATCTACTCAGACCGTGCATTTCTTGTTTTCCCTTCTTTTCTTTCTCTTTTCTTTTTGTGTGTGTGTTTTTTTTATACCATTTGCTTCTGTATTTTATTTCTCAATTTTTCTTTCTCTATTCTCTCTTTTTTTTGTACCATTCTCTTCCCATTTAACTTTTAATTTTTTTTTCGTAATTTCAGCCATTTTTAAACATTTTCAAATCAGTTTTATTTCTTCTTGACTTCCTTTGCTTACTTATGTTTGTCTTACTTTTTTCTTGTTCTTTTTTTTGCTTCATTCTTTATTTCAATTTCTCCTTCTTTTTCCCTCCTTTCTTTTATTATTATATTCTTTATTTCCTTCTTTCTCATTCTCAGATCTTGTCTTTCTCCTTTGTATTTTTTCTTTTAACATCACTTCTTTAATTAATATTACGTCATTCCTTTCTTCCTTTCATTCTTCTACCTTTGTAAATATTTTTCGTTTTGTTTATTTATATTTTTCATTATCCTTTTCATTGAATTTTACTACATTTGATGTTATTCTTATTTTCCTTCAATACTTCTATCTCTTTAAAATATCATCTTTACTTTCATTTTTCATATCATTTTTTCTTTATAACGAATGAAAATAGTTAATATTTTCATTCATTTATTCTGACATCCATTGAAGTACTGCAGTTCTTTCCCTTCTTCGCTCTTTATTTTTTACCGCCATTTATTTAATTCCTGCACTCAATCACACTTCATTCTAGTTTTTATTTCAGTTTTGTAATTCTTGATCCTCATTCACTCTTTTTTATGGATTTAATATTCAGTTAGTTATCCCTCCACCAACCCGTACTACTATAAACACCTTCAGTTTTTTTACCAGCTGAGCTTTGATCATTTCTTAGGCGCGAAAATTTCTAACGCTGTAGTCGCCTTCTCACATATCCGGGCGCTCTCCCACCGACTTCGTTCTTTTTGGAAGTATGGTTATCATTTAGAGACGCGCCAATGATGGCACAAGATGATGGGCACAAGAGGTTGGCACTGAAAATATTTATAAGATCGTCGTTGTTCTAAAACAGAAAATTTGATTTTATTGAGGCGTTAAAATTCAATAGCATCAGATGAAACCATTTTGGCGTTTTATTTTTTTATTCATTTTATTTTTCTCGGCAGTAACCACAACAGTAATGACTCTTTCGGTAGACGACAGAACGTTACTGAAATTAGTGAAATGCAGATATGATTGTAGCACTACTGAAGAGATTGCCATCATTTAACAATGTAAAATAATGAGATTAACTTGGTCGTTGAAAATATATCGAATAATAATGGTTCAGTAGCCGAGAATAAATTTTGAAGTTTATAGGACCATCTTGACAGTCAAGCGTTTGGAGAAAACATTTTTGCTATCAAGCCTGTGATATGAAACAGGGATTTATCCTGGCAAACATTGCTGTATTGTGGGATAAGAACAGCGTAAAAAAACTGCTGGTAAAAATTGAGTGAATCCACGACCTTGTCACACAAAGAACTATTTTCAAAAATCTTTCTACCTCGTCTGGTATTCTTTTAAAGAATACCAGACATCATTGGAACTGCACGGGTAGAAGTGTTGCTTGAAACAGGGCATTTGGTAGCCACGCACAGAAGCTGTCAGAAGCATCTTTCCAGGAGATTTTTTATATCGTAAGTCGCCTGAATGATAGCCGACCTCATTAGATGTGTATTGGTATGAGTGTTGCACTAAGAAAAAAGCTGTGTCTTTAAGCCGAGGAGAGGAGGTGAGATCTGAATATCTTCAACCGGCCGAACTATCTTTCTAGGAAACTTTCTAACTCTTGGATGATACCTGATATAATTGGGAGTTCACAGGTGGCAGTGCTGCTTGAAAAAGCCCAACTTACGGGGTACATTTTGTCTCTCCATGTTGCGGACAGGAGCGGACAGACCATCCTCACCCGGCCAAAGCGTTTTTACAGAAATCTTTCTACCTTGTAAGATGACTGGATAATACAAGGCATCATTAGGGCTGCACAGGTACCAGTGCTCCTTAAAACAGCTCATGTGCTGAGCAAAATGAGGGGTATTTGAGCTGAGGGCAGAAAATGACATATGACCATTTTCACCCAGCCGAAAAATCTTTCTAGGAATCTGTTATGGTGCCACATCTATATTGGAATGAACTCTTCCTCCTTCATAAATGCTATCCTGCAAGACTTCCTAAAGAAGACAGTCGAGGCACAGTGTAACTTGACAGCTGGGACATACACTTCTATCTGCTGACTAATAACACTCTTATTTTGTATATATGTTCTATTAATCCAGTATAATGATTCAGCCTACATTCTTCTTTTTGTGTCTTTCTTCCTGTCCCTAACAGGCCACAACACTACCTTGTATGTCGCTTCAATGATGCCAGACATCATAGACAGTACACGTTTGGCCGTTCTGCTTAAAACAGCTCATGTAATCAGGAAAATTATTTGGCTGCCAAACCGCCAAGCCGCAGATAGGAGCTGAAATATGACCATCTTCACCCGGCTGAAACAACATTTTCAGAATTTTCTCACTCGTAAGAAGCCTCGATGATACCAGACATCATTGGGACTGCATGAGTGGCAATGATTCTTGAAAAAGCTTAGGTATTGAAGAAAATGTTGGGTTCTCCAAGCCGCAGAAAGGAGCTGAGATATGACCATCTTCAACCAAACGAAGCACCTTTTTCCTCATGAGACGCCTGGCATCATTTAGAAGACTCGGATGACAGTGCTGTTTGAATCAGTTTATGTGCTGAGGAAAAGTTTGAGTCTCTAAGCTGCTGACAGAAAGTGAATTGACCATATTTACCCTGCCGAAGCATCTAATATTTGATAGGGTCTCAAACATAACAGCAGTTACGATAATGACTTTGACAGCAGTATTGGAGCAAGAAAGCCAAGAATTATTACTGTCCAGAAGGAAAACAAATAGCGTTGGATCCTTAATATAGCGATACGAAGATAACATTAGTTTAGTGAAGAATGAAAAGGAGAAAAGGCGGAGGTATGAAAATTTGAAAGATGAGACCGAACTCTTCTGGGAACTTATGTATGGGGAGATTTTATGAGTAGTTCAGAAAGAAAAGGGTATGGAGATTTGAAACATGAAATCGCCCGTTTCTGGAAGCTTGTGTATGGAAACATTTCTGTTTTTGCGGGCACTCCTGAGGGACTGAAATAGGGACTGTGATTTTGAACGGAGACGCTTCTGGAAACACAACTGCTTGTAGCAGTCAGAACTATGGGACAAATCCTTGTCTTACGGTCCTGTGTAAATAGTTTCGGATTTATTTTATGCATATAATTTATAATCATTTATATTTCTTCCCCGTCTAAAAATCTCGCCGTTAGATATTTAAACTAGTATATCTACAACACACTAGTATATCGTTATAATGGGGCCTCACATGATTGAGTGGGGATGGTGTGCAATTGAAACCATGTAAAGGAATGCCTCAAAACGGTGCACATTCTCTCCTGAAGACCCCAAATTAATTTGAATATAAATTCGAGAGGAAGTCATTAAAAGAAATTCAATGAAATCATATGCTGTAGAAAGGCTCGGTGGAAATGTCACTGGTATGAGGAGCATTACACATTCAGATCGCTTCAGGTGAGTTTCAATTACACTCAATGAAGTCATATGCCGTAGAGAAGCTCGGTGGAAATGTCATTGGCATGAGGATCATTACACATTCAGCTCGCTTCAGGTGAGTTTCAGTTACATTCAATGAAGTCATATGCCGTAGAGAAGCTCGATGGAAATGTCATGGGCATGAGGAGCATTACACATTCAGCTCGCTTCAGGTGAGTTTCAATTACATTCAATGAAGTCATATGCCGTAGAGAAGCTCGGTGGAAATGTCATGGGCATGAGGAGCATTACACATTCAGCTCGCTTCAGGTGAGTTTCAATTACATTCAATGAAGTCATATTCCGTAGAGAAGCTCGGTGGAAATGTCATTGGCATGAGGATCATTACACATCCAGCTCGCTTCAGGTGAGTTTCAGTTACATTCAATGAAGTCATATGCCGTAGAGAAGCTCGGTGGAAATGTCATGGGCATGAGGAGTATTACATATTCTGCTCGCTTCAGGTGAGTTTCAATTACTTTCAATGAAGTCATATGCTGTAGAGAAGCTCGGTGGAAATACCATTGGCATGAGGAGTATTACATATTCAGCTCGCTTCAGGTGAGTTTCAATTACTTTCAATGAAGTCATATGCTGTAGAGAAGCTCGGTGGAAATACCATTGGCATGAGGAGTATTACATATTCAGCTCGCTTCAGGTGAGTTTCAATTACTTTCCAGCAATTTCCTTCATCTATAATTTTTTTATTTCATTCTTATATCTTCGAATCCTTACATTTCCTTCATGGCCAAATGTTTATATACGTCTTGTTGATCTTGTTTGCGAAGCTTTCAACTGAGAGCAATTCCTTACCGAATTAGCACTCGTGACAAGGCAAGGTACAAAATGTATTCCGTTTACACAAATTCTAATGTTATATTCCAGTTATTGTAGGTGAAACAGTAATTTTAAGGTAGCACATTCTATTAAACTTTATGACCCTTATATTTCTTTTCTGTTCAATATCATTCCTTATCGGATTATTACCCAAAACCTGATATAAGGCAAAATAATAAATATATGCATTCTATTTGCACAAATTATGTTAAAACGAAATAAGCAGTAAGCAATTCCACTATTATTTGGAGTTAATAATAGTTTCTGTGATACAAGTCTTACTAATTAACCCATAGATGGAGGAGATGTGGATTTTCCAAAGGGTATTTGTACATAAGTGAATATAACTAACGCAACACGAATTGGAACCAGACACTTCGATTAACAATTCCGAGCCATTGTCCATTACATCACCCCCACATCCAAGATTACCACACCTGGTATTCGACCAGCTTAAGTCACTGAGGCCCTTTCCACAAGAATCTACACTAGCAACCAAACTGGCAGCAAAGTCCCAATCTTTTACAGTTAAATCTACCAAATGCAGCCAAACACTATCAGCGTCTTTTCTCGCACTTCCCGCTTGGGGAACCCCCTTCCATATACTTGCTTTCCTGACCGCTACAACCTCCAGAAATTTAAATGCAATGTCAATTCCTATCTCTTACTCACTGGACTCCAGTCCTTCTCTCGTCCTTTCTACATCATCTTGTTATTTTCCTTTCGCATTCTACCTTTGCAAAAGTCATCACACCTGTATTCCCATCCTTCTCTTGCCCATTCTCAAACACCTCCTGTAACGGGTTCATCTTTCTCTTCGCTCTGTTCCTCCTTAAATCTTTACTCTCTTATGTTGCCCCCTGCGCATCAGTAGCGGTACCGCCTTGCTTGGAGTGAATAAATATTGTAGAGCACAATATAATCATATAATTAAATTTGCCTTTTAATTAAAAATACTTTGCGACACGGAAATTTCTACGTCTCGAGATTTCTATCTCGCCATCAGGCAATGTCAGATCATTGTTATGAAAATGATTTTCATTTAAATATAAGAAACAATACGTTTGTTATTTATAGATATGGGAAAACATAGAAATTTATGTGTGTGTTCAATTTTTAAATCTTGGTACGAGAAATATTAAGGAAAGGATAAAAATGAACGGGATTCAAGGAAACAAAAGATAGCAATTGACGTTACCTTGAGATTGTAGCTATCAGTGAAGCAAGTAATTAGAAGGAATTCCACAAGCTGGAAGTAAGAGAAAATAAACTGATGGAGTAGAAGTGACAGTTACATTTATCTATTTGAATAGTAAAAATGTAGGACCGAGATGCCAATCTAGTATTACGCTTCATGTGGTCGGGGTACCAGAAATAAAAAAGATCATCATAGCAGTTGCCATGAAAATATTTGTAGAGGATGAGAAAGTGACTGATGTCGAGAGGCCAGAACAGGATCGATTACATTGCAGATACGTCTATGGATTTTGTCAAGAAGCTCGAGATGAATAGCAGGAGCACCTGACCGGATATGGCAATAGTATTCAATGGACGGACGAATAATAAATTTATAAATGTGCAAGATAGTTGATTTTCTAAGCATCGCTTAGTTGTGGCACAAGGCCAAAAGTATGCAGCGCCTAGTGAGGATCGAACTCACTACTTAGTTGTAATAGGTTCTAGTAAGACAAGCCTGCTAACCATTACACCACGTCTAGGTGCCCTAAATGTGTAAGATAGACTCTGACGAGAGAAACGTTCTGGCACGACACAGTGATAAAACGTTCCTAGCAGTAGATGCAGCTATAGATTCGATGTAATCAATCCGTTTCAGGTCGGTTGAAAAAGGGAGACGCAGAAGCTGCAGTGTTTTCTTTCTTACATCTTATTCTGTAAGTCTCTACATTGAGTCGCACTTGAGCCGTTTACAAAGTAAAAATTCTTCTAAAAAATAAAAATAAGTCCTTTGCAAATAGGAACCTTTATGTGTAAATATTCTCAGTTATAATCTGCGAAGAGGAATTAAAAAACAAGATGAAAATTTTATTTCGGCCGAGGCATTTCGTCTACTGAGGAAAAAACAAAATGAATTTGTTTTACATAATGTATCAATAAACAAAAGTTGTTGGTTAATGGGGAAAAAAAACTAATAAATATTCATCAGGTCAACTGAAAAAACGTCATTTATAATAATTGAAGATACGTTTTTAATGTACAGTATGATGTTATGTTATAACATAACAGTACACTGTACATTAAAAAAAGATGTTAAAATGATGAAAATTAAAATAAATTAATTTTGCTTTTTGCCTCGATAAAATTCGTCAGGGACGAAATGAGTCACCTAAAACAAAATAGTTTTTCTTTTGTCTCTTTTTTAATTAAATGAAACTTTATATACTTTGCATTCATACCATAAGCATAACAAAACAAATATGGGTCAACGTTAAGTGGCTCTTTGGAGACAGCCAATAATAGAATCAGTGGAGATCTCAAAACTGACAGTTATTGAACACTTAGCTGAACGCATACCCAAAAGAATAGCTGATCAGTGTCAAAAATATAAAAATTGCATTAAGTTATGGATATTACCCTTCTTCTTAGTCTGAAGGAATGGTGAATGAATCGGATATAAGGTAATTAGCTTCAGCTTATTTTTTGTTGTTAATCTGCTTAGAATGTTATATAGTCTTCGACATTCTGAAGAGATTTTTTTCTTCTTTTTAGGAAATTTCCTTTCAGATAAAAATTTGATTTTTGTTTTAGAAATCATTTTAGTCGACCCGAAAAAGTAATCCTGCTGCTGAATTTATTATCAGTAAAATGTTTTCGTTAGACATTTCCTTTTTGCTGATTAAGTTTTCTTCGTTTCTTTCTTTACTTATAGGATTTTTCTCCCTTTCTTTTTTATCATTCCTCTCTCTCTCACTCTCTCTCTCTCTCTCTCTCTCTCTCTCGCTCGCTCGCTCTTTTAATTGTTTTCTTTTATCATCACCTTTAACTTTCATTACTTCTGTTTTATTTAGTATTCGCCCCTCACTTTTCTCTCACTTATTTACACTGTTCGGACTGTTGTATTATCTTCATTGACATTTTTACGACGTTTCGAACATTGTACGATCCGGTCTTCTTCAGTTACCAGGAATTTTGAACCGAACCGTTTATTACAATCAGTGGGGTATATCATTCTTACTACATGGCTACCAGAAGTGGGTTAGCACATGGAATGTGAATGATACTTTCAGATAGCTTCTTTCTCATAACTTATCTGTGTAGTTAGTAGTAGCAAAACGCTTTTGGCTCTTTAGTCAGTCATGACAGAGGCGTGTGTGTAAAGTTAAGAAAATGAAATTTGAGAATGAGAGAGAGAAAGAGAGAGAGAGAAAGAGAGAGAGAGGAGAAACATAAATACTAAGTGAAATAAAAAGAAAGAAAGGCAACAGGAAATAAAGGATATAAAGAAAGCTAAAGTTACTTCAAAGAGGAAGAGAGGATGATAAATACTTAAGGGGAATGAAGAGAAATTAAGCAATGAAAGAAATAAAAGGAGAAAAATGAGAGAAAAAAGCAAAAGGAAGATAAACAAGAAAAGAGAAGGTGAAAGGGGGTTAATAAAAAGAAAGTGTGTAAAGAAAAGACGAAAGAAAAAGAAGAAAGAAAACAGTAGGCTAAATTAAAAAGAATTTATTTAATTTTTACGGTTCAGCAACCTTTTGCAATTATTTAAAATTAGAAAATATTTTTAGGTTGTAAAATTCGAACTTAGGATAAACCGTCATTAAATTTGACGTGTTTTGAACACACTACCACGCACAGCTTATGGTCAGATAAATCACGAATGTTGTTTTTGAATACACATTTTTCCAATTTTTTGAAGAATTCATATCTGCACTGTTTTTTGTGTGTGTGTGTGTGTGTTTTCATCGTTTCACCCCAAGCAAAGCGGTACCGCCACTGATCTGCAGGGGGCTACTTAAGAGAGTAAAAGTTTAGGCAGGATGAGAAAAGTTTAGGCAGGAGGAGAGTGAAGAGAAAGACGAACAAGTTACAGGGGGTGTCAGAGAAAGAGCAAGTAGAGAATGGGAAAACAAGTATGAAGACATTTGCAAATTAGAGAAAAAGAAAAAGAACAAGATGCACAGAGTGAAGAAGGAAGAACTGGAGTTTAGCGGATAAGAGATAGGAATTGACATTGCATTTAAATGACTGGAGGTTGCAGCCGTCAGGAAAGCAAGTATACGGAAGGAAGTTCCACAGGCGGGAAATTCGAGAAAAGTAACTGCTGGAGTAGAATTGTCAGTTACATTTTGATTGATCCAACTGTTAATGGGTGGGACCTTGTTTCAGTCTGGTTGCACGAGTAAAGAGGGGGCACCAGTGACCTAAGTTCGTTAGAGCAGAAGCCAAGAAAATATTTGTAGAAGAGACAGAGGGAAACCACATCCCGCCGGTGAAAAAGTTGCTGGAGTCGAGCTGCTAATTCTGGACCGATCACATTACAGATTCTCCTTTGGAGCCTGTCGAGAACACTGAAATGAACAGCAAGGGCGCCTGACCAGCCATGACAACAGTATTTTATGCACGGTGGGATGGTTTATTTGTATATGTGCAAGATGTATTCAGGCGGAAAAAAACCTCCCTGGCCTGACACAGTGACCTAACATTTCTAGCAATGGATTTAGCTATTGACTGTATGTAATGATTTCACTTGAGATCGGAAGATGGGGCAAGGCCGAAGAATTGCTCTGTTTTTGTCTAACGTTAACATTAAAAATATTGTCTGAACAAATAAATTAAAAAATATGTCGGAGTCAATCAATATTATAACGGATTTCGTAAAATGAATTAAATTTGTTTGGATTTAGTTTTATTAAGATACGAAAATGGAGCAGATAGGCATTCTTTGAAAAATTAGAAAAATGTATGTTCAAAAGTATTATTTCTGGCTTTGTTTGACCATACATGAATTTATTTCAATGACGTTCTAAAAGACGATACGCGTCAAACAGAGACATTTTACCAACTTTATCCTACATTGTACAAAAATACAAAATTATTCTTCATATGTTTAAAATTTATATATCCTTATCTCATATATATATATATATATATATATATATATATATATATTCTTTTCCAGCGATTTTTTTCGAAGCATTTTTTGAAAACTTGTCAACAATCCATTTTCTATCAGATCGTTAAATTTCTTTGAGTGATATTTATTGCACGCCATTAAGTGAAATATTTGCGGAAAGAATAAATGTTCCGGTCGATACGAGAAGAAAATACGCTTCGAGCTAAAATCAAACACTCTTAAGCTTTTTATTTGCACATTATACTATTTCTAACGCGTATATGATGCATATATGTATATAGTTAAGAGAAGGACAACATAAAGAAAAAAAACATATATAGATACGCATTTCCTTCGAATGCATACATTTTATTGTAATCATCTAAACTCAAGCAAGAGGATAAAGTCTCTCAGGTGCAACGTGTTACTGAGAGTGAAAAAATCTGAGAAAACGCATTATAGATGTGAAATGGTAATAAAAGACAGAAAATGGCGATTGCATTAAATTCTTTTGAAGATTGGCAAGAAGGATTGTGTAGTGTGGTTTAATGGATAACTACTCGGAATGAGAAATCGGAGAGCGGAGGTTGAATTCCGGTCAGGTCTTTTACATTTCATTTACGTGCAAATAATCTTGGAAAAAGTATGAATCTGTCCCTTCCTCACGCCGACCACCAATCGTGAAAATGAAATATAATGAATGCAAAATATTTATAATTTAGCAAAATATATTGTAGACTGGCAAAGCTAAAAATTTGGACATTCTGGTTGTAAGAAGAGACTAGAGAAAAAACTGAAAAGCTAAATTGTAGTTTGTGCCCACACCTCAATGCATAATTCTTTAACAATTTTTTTGATAATCATTTCTCCCCAAGCAAGGTAGGACCGCCACTGGTGCGCAAGGGGTCATAGTAAGAGAAAAGAACAAATAACAGGTAATGTCGAAGAAAGAATCAGGGATGTATGGGAATCGAATTGATAAAAGATTACAGCTGATGTTGCATTTAAACTTTTGGAGATTGTAGCTATAAAAACGCAAGCAAATGGAATTGTGTCCCACTTACAGGAATTGCGAGTAAAGTAACTCTTTGAGTAGAAGAGACTGTTATATTTAACCATTTTGACGGTAAAAGGGTGAGACCTAGATGCCACTCTAGTAGCACGAGTAAATAGATATGGTCGGGGAACAAGGTAAGAAACGCTCATCAGAGCAGTTGCCATGAAAATACTTGTAGAAAAGGCAAAGGGAAGCTACACCATGTCGGTGAAAAAGTGACTGAAAACTGGCTGACAAGTCAGGATCGATCATATTGTAGATCCACCTTTGTTGTAAAAACTTAAGACGGACAGCAGGAGCACCAGGCTAGATATGGCACTATTATTCCATGAACGGACGAATAGTAGATTTAAAATTGGCAAAATGGATTCTGACGAGAAAAAAAATCTTCCAGGCACGACACAGTGACCTAACGTTGCTAACAGTAGATACAGCTATAATTTGATGTAGTCATTTCATTTGAGGTCGTTTGAAAGAGAGGGGCTAAGGAGGCGCAGTGTGTTGCTCTCTAGAAGACCAGCGTCATCCATTCTGATGATAGGCAAAACAGTTTCTCTAAAGTGGTTAAATTAGAGCAGCTTCATTTGAGGGGCATTAATATTTACGAGCTATTTCCTCCCCAATTCCATCACCGATTGGAGGTGTTTTTGAAGAGCAACAGCCAGGTTTACTCTCTCAGAGTTGGCAGATTTCTTATTGAGAAGTGAAAATAAATGGTGGTGTCATCTGCATAGATGCCTACGTGGAACTGATTACATCTGGAAGATCACTGATGAAAATTAGAAAAAGCGTAGGACGTAGAATAGAGGCTTGAGTGACGACCGCGTTCGTATGAAAGGATTCGGAAGCCTGTCCGTTTAAAACAACCTTCATTTCACGATTTCCTAAGAACGATTGGATTAAATCAAACATCCGTCCAGAAATACTGTAGCTCTAGAGCTTGCATAGAAGACCAACATGTCAAACGCTGTCAAATTTTGTGCAAGTTACTTCTAAATTTAAAAAAAGGCTATGAAAAAACTGTCGTAATCGCACAATTAAAAAAAATAACATTTACAGCTACCTATGTTTTGTTTACCAAATTAGTATTCGAGTTAACATTTAGAACCTGTATTAATATTTAATTCAGATGAAAAGTTTGTAATCTCAAAAGTCTAATAGGAGTTTATGGTGGAAACAAAACGTTTCTCACACAAAATATTCATAATTTAGCAAAATACATTGTGGAGAGACAAATTCAAATTTAAACATTTCAGCAGAGTAAGAGGAGCCCGAAAAAAGACTGGAAAATAAAATTTAAGGTGATTTTTAAGGTGAATACATTTTACGTATGAAGATTTTATTTTTTATTCTTATCGATGTAGTAATAGATAGAGACTCATATTGAGCAATCGAAGAACCAAGTTTTAATTCCGGTCGAGTTCATTACATTCACTTACATGCTTTACCACAGGAAAGGTATGAATCTATCTCATTCCCTCACCTATTGGTAAATAGTCTTTGTAGGCAAAGTTGACGTACAAAAATAAAGCTCATCGAAAAATTTAACCTTGAAAGTATTTTTTAAAAATGCACAAAAAGCTACGTAAAACAGTCAGAACGTGACTGAAGCAGAAATGCCAGATCAAGACAGATAATATCACAGATTCTTCTTTTGGTTTTGTCAGTAATCTTTAGACATAGTGAAGACACCATAACAGATATAGCAATAACGTCCAACGCACGGACGAATGATAAACTTTTAAAGGTGGACTATAGATTTTGGGGAGATAAGTTGCATAGAAAGCCACAGGGAATCAATTTTCTTTGCAGTAGACCTCATGTCAGTGGAAAAGGGTTAGAAAAAGACAGTCTTTGTGTCCACACAGTCTATATTTACAAACCTTTTCTTTACTCTAATGAAAACTCTTCTATAAAGCAAATTTACCATATTTATTATTTCTGTGCCTATATATATATCTATGTGTGTGTGTGTGTGTGTGTGTGTGTGTGTGTGTGTGTGTGTGTGTGTGTGTGTGTGATTACGATACGATACATTTCAGAACAGAGATGGTTATTTACGTAGAATCAAAAATTGCATTATATAAGGCTTGATTTGACTGTGGAATCATTCGTGTTCGAGTGGTCTAAGACGTAACAAATCAATGACAAATATGGTAATGACACGTATATATATATATATATATATATATATATATATATATATATATATATTATGTAGATTTTGTAGATTTTGACGTATGAGCGTCTAACCTCAGTTAGACTGTCGCACAAAGAATTGTTTAAAGTGGTGAAGACTTGTGTAGCACCATTCACACTTTTTGGAACTGCTGATAACAAATAATCGGTGCAGAAGTCTGCCAGGATCGCATGAACAACAAACCTCAGTTATTTAACCCATAACTGGAGGGAAGGGACGAATAATTATCTTTCCCAAGGGTACCAGTGCGTAAGTGAATGCAAAGTGTTCGACTGAAATTGGAATTCGGCTCAGCGATTTCCCCCTCCAAGCCAACATCCACTGCACCACAACGCATATCCGTCAATAACGCTTACAACACCTTGTATTCCCAAGCGGTCACCCATCTAAGTACTAACCAGGCTCAACTTTGGTGATTGAGCGAGAACCGGAGTATTCAACGTGATATGACCGTAAGCTTATATATATATATATATATATATATATATATATATATATATATATATCAGGTATGAGTTGGATAAATTATTTGACTGCCCTACTAAGTGCTTACTCTCTTTCGTTCACTTCTGAATGATATTCGAGTTGAAATGAGCTTCTTTGATTATTTCCGTTTCTCTCGTTATTTGGTGAATTGTAGATTACGTCTTGAAAATCTGCCAATGAGAGAAATACTAAGTATTTAGGTTACCTGATCACTAGAAGGTTTGGTTCTGACTCGGTGGTTTGCACCGACATATTTTCAATTTTTCAAACATTAGTCTCAGCGGGGTTGAACTTTCTGTTTTCTCGCGTGGTTTGGATTTTTGTATTCTCCCTTCTAAGGTTAATAACGAACAGATTTATTCAGAGTTTGAATTACTATATTCTCAAATTATTCATCGTGTTCCTATTTCATCTGAAAAGTGATCTGAGGTCAAAGCTAGGTTGTTTGAGTTTGCTACTGAATACTCGTCGCTAGGTTGTGAGAAAGAAAATCTGGACTGGCGTGGTATTCACTTCCGAACCATTAAAGCTTTGCGTTTGCGGGAGGACATTTACATTACCAAGCCGGATATAGGTTCTGGTGTTGTTATTTTAAATAGACATGATTATATAATCAAAAGGCATAATATTCTGGATGATCCTTTTAAGTTTATAGTGATCGTTCCTACATTTGATAACACCAGAAAAATAGAAGCCAAAATTTAACGTTGGCTGTTGTCTTTGTATAAAAACAATCTGATTTCCAAAGACATCTATAGCAGAATCAGGTCCATAGGTTCGCAACGTCCTAGGATGTACGGCCTTCCAAAGGTTCATGAGGAAGGAGTCACACTTAGACAAATTTTGTCTATGGTGGGCTCCGGCCAACATGAGTTAGCAAAGTGGTTGGCCGAAGTTCAACCTGTGTCTGACGTATTGTCCAGCTATAATATTTCTGACTCCTTCAGGTTTTCTAGTTTCGTGAGAAACTTAGAATTTTCCTCCAGAGACAAATTTATGGTCTCGTACGACATTGTTAGTTTGTACACAAATGTACCGTTAATTGATACTATAAACATTTGTAGTACAGAGGAAACTTAGGCTCTGCAGTCATTTCCGAGGTTCTGTTCTTGAAATGTATGCGGCTAGCAACTGAGAGGGTCGAATTTAGTTTTGATGGGGCGATGTATGCTCAGACCGACAGAGTTGCGATGAACGGTCCTTTGGGTCCTTTCTTGCTAATATTTTTGTGGGATACTATGAGCGTTTATTGTTCGGGAAGATTGATAAGCCATTGATATATTTACGTTATGTTGACGATACTTTCTCCTTATTCAATAACGCTGCAGATGCTGAATGTTTTCTTGTTCAGTTAAATTCTTTACATCCTTCCCTTCAGTTTACCATGGAGATAGAGAAGGATGGATGTCTCCCATTGTTGGATGTCTGTGTTCAGCGCCGGGACGGGGTTTTCGTTACTTCAGTCTTTCGCAAACCTACCTTTACTGGTTTGTATACCAGTTAGAACTCGTTTGTTCCTAAGTCCCGTAAAATAGGTCTAATTGAAACTTTGGTTCACCATGCCCTTAACATCTGTTATCCGGAGTGTTTAAGCAGTGAATTACTTCGCTTGCAAAATATTTTCGAGGGCAACGGATACCCTACCAATGTAGTGAAGCGTGTGATCAAGCGAAAGGTCAAACATTTCAAAGAACCAACAATTGAAGTACCTAGTCGCAGTCCGTTGTATTTGAAATTGCCATGGCTTGGAAGAAAATGTCAAACTGTAAATGATAAAATTGCTTCATGTGTTTCGTCCGGGTTTTATTCGGTTCAGTTACGTGTTGTTTTTCAGACAAGACCTGTGTTTCCATCCTTTAGTAAAGATAGGTTGTCCTATTTTAGAAGTTCTGTTGTTTATAGATTTAAATACCGCTGCGATGCGGTATAAAGGACGAATCAATCTGCGTTTCGAGACGCGGGTTGCACAACACGTTCCCGCTAATATACTTTCGGGTAGCCCTCTCAGACCTTTAAGAACAACCCAAGCTGTTCTGGAATCAGCAATTGACCAACACCTGCTAGACAGTCAGGCATGTGCCTCTTCGTATCAGGACAATTGGTTCACTGTTCTGCACAGTGCTTGAACGGCATATCATCTTCGTGTTTTGGAGGCTATTTGCCTTAAACTCCAGCAGCCGAGCCTGTGCAAGCAGAAATAACGTTTCCTTCGTTTCTTACAATTACTGGATGGTTTGTGAGTGTAACATGTTTTCTTTTTCATTTCACTCTTGTGGAATTTTATGTTTACACCCCCCTTACATTTTAATATTTATTGATTAAAGTTTATTTTTAAACGAGTTCCATCTTCCCCCAGTAGTGTAAGTAATCCATTGTTTGTGTCCTCTATTTTTGACCCTTTGTAATAAAGCCAACTTAGCCCTTGACAAGTGTTGGCCGAAAAGTTCCTCGGGTTGAGATAATTATGACGTCTATTTTGTTTAAAGCTATATATATATATTACGGAAAACCCTCGAAGATTAACGAAATGGCTTTAACAACTGACATATTTTATTTATTTATTTTTTAACGTTATTTTTCATCCATAATCATATGTATTTGAGTAGATATTCTGTTTTTAATCAAGCAGTATATTGATATATTTATTTTTACCGGTTTGATTATTTACGATAAGTTTTGTTACGAAAATGTGTGTCATTCGGCAGGATTCAAACCTGCGAACCCTATCAACATAGGAGAAGTCACCAATTGATCTGGTGCGTCTTAGACCACTCGACCACGAATAATTCCGCACTCTAATCGAAGTCAAATCAAGCCTTATATAACACAATTTATGATTTTATGTAAATAACCATCTCTGCTCTGAAATGTATCGGAATGAAAACAAATACAAACATACAATGTTACGGAAAATACCGAAGATTAACGAAACGGTTTTAAAACTGGAAAGGTTCAAACTACGTATGTAATGTTCAAACAAATAAATTAAATATGTCGGTTCGGCTCCTCGATTTCTCTTTTGGAGACGATATCCATTGCACCACAACGAACAGCCTTAAATATTACTTACATCACAACAAACCATTCGTACTTACGATTCTTACTATTTGCCTGCTATTCTTTGGCCTGGTGGGGGATCATCATCTCTCAGTTGAGTCTCTCTGTCCTTGGGCAAATTGCAGCTCTGTTGTATCTCTATCCGAGGACAGACATGCATCTCAGAAAAAATATACTGAGAGGTGCCCGGTTCGGGGTACAGTATCCCGAGGTTGCACCAAACTACTGCAACAAAGGGATCGATGTTCGCCACTGAGGCCACAACGCGACTGACAATTGCGGGGTATGGGTAATTTTTGTCCCCTGTCCGTTCGCACACGTTTAGGTTCTCCACATTAAACTTCGACTTTTTGTTCACATCCACGTCTTAGTGGAGGGTGGGAGCAACGTAAATATCCTTAACATTCTTAATACATTCACCATAACACCTCAGAATCTCCTAGTCCCCATATGTAAATTTCTTGTCAGTAGATAGAGGGAAATAAAACAACAATTTTAAAATCCCCAGTGATTATTTGCAATATGATATATATAATATTTACAAAACCTAAATAAAATAGTGACAGAAACATCCGTTGACTGGACGAAATCAATGCGGGAATTTGATCATATTAGTCTTATGAGTCGAATCACTTGCTGAAATACACATTCATTCAAACACAAAAACAAATACGAAAATCACACCCAAAATATGAAAGACACCACGTATCCACGGGAAACTTATATCGCTGGTCACCTAAAAATAAGGGAGAGGATAGGAAATCAAACTAAAGAACTTAGTGAAGACTGAACTCCCTTTTCAGTCGTAATTGATATAGCTAGATAAGCTTGCTAACCATTACACAATGTCTAAATGCCCAAAATGATTTTTAAGCGTAGCTTAGATGTGGTATAAGGCCAAAAGTATGAGTCAACCAATGAAAATCGAAATCAATATTCAGTCGTAACTGATCTAGCAAGACAAACCTGGTAACCATTACACCACGTCAAGGTGCTCACAAAATCGTTGATAAGACATAGAAAACGATTCAACAAAATATGAATTAGGTGTAGCGTTATCAAATATTTTTTATTTCTATTTTTTTTTTTTAATCATTTCACCCCGAGCAAGGCAGAAACGCCACTGATGTGCAGGGGGTTACGTAAATGTAGAAAGATTAATTAGAAAAGAGTGAGGAGTACAAACTAGTTAGAAAGGAACAATAGAAAGCTGAGAAAGCAGGTGCGATGACAGATACATAGGTGGAGAAAGGGAAGGTTATACAGGGGAGGGGAGAGAGCTAGAGGCCAGTGGTTAGTAGATGAGTATTGACTTTGCATTTAAATTTCTGGAGGTTGTAGCCGTCAGGAAAGCAAGAATACGGGAGTGAGTTCCACAGGCGGGAAGTGCGAGAGAGGAAGCTGCAGGAGAAGAATTGTCGTCTGCATTTGGCTAACCTGACTGTGAATTGGTGGGACCCAGTTGCCAGTCTGGTTGCACAAGTAAACACCTGTTGAGGAGGCATCAGTGACTTAAGCTCATGCGAGCAGAAGCCATGAAAGTATTTGTAGAAGAGACAAAGGGAGGCCACATTTCGACAATGGGGAAGTGGCTGCAGTCGAGTCGCCAGATCAGTACCTATCACATTACAGACTCTCCTTTGGAGCCTGTCGAGAGCACTGAGGAGAACAGCAGGGGCGCCTGATCATAAATGGCAGCAGTACTCCATGCACGGACGGATGGTTGACTTTTTATATGCAGAATGGATTCAGGTGGAAAAAACATCCTGGATCGACATAGTGACCCAATCTTCTTAGCAGTAGATTTTGCTATGGATTTTATGCAATCTTATTTCTCTTGCTTTTACACTTGGTTATAGTAACGAGTCTGAATGTAGTCTGAAGTTGGCCAAATATCTCAGAAAAAAAACCTTTGCAGCTATTATTCATTTTATGACGTATTTCTTTCATCTTACTTTTCTTATTTTTACTATTATTAGTAGACGTAATCGTGTTAAATTGTCTGAATGTTTAATTTTGCCCATCAGTTTGGCAAGGAATGCTGGAAAATCTTCTCAAAGACGAAAAAAGTGTATGTTGCATTATACATATTTAATTTATTTTCATGAAGAAAACCGCGTGCATACGGACAGGTAACGAATTCAGCAGATATACAAAGATAAAAAGGGGCGTAAAACAAGGATGTGTCTTTTCACCTGATCTATTCAACTTGTACAGTGAGACTATTCTGAAGACCCAAGAAGTTATGTCAGGATTCGTCATCAAAGTCCACAATCTGAACAACATAAGGTGTTGTATATCGACAAACAACAAACACGCATATATATAAAAATATAAGCTGTATTTTTATTAATGACGATGAACCGTGTAGCACAGGGAACAGTGAATTGAGAGAGCGCGCTTAAATGGGTTGACGGGAGTGTAGTCTTATCTGTTGTCTCTCTTCACCGGCCGATCTCTGTTGCTCCTCTGCTACTACTGGCGAATCCGTGTGACGAGGTCTTTTTATAATCTTCCAGAACCGGGACTTTTTCTTCCGGTTTTGCCTCGCCCACGCACGCCACGTAATTCTCAGAGACACCTGTTCTGTTTGCCTCTGTAGTTATTTCCGCTGCTGCCGGAAATAAGGTCAAAACGACATCCGTTCCTTTCAACGACCGGAAACACCCTCGCTTGCATCAGCCTTCCTCGGGTGGGGCCAGATTGTTATATTACAAAGGTACGCAGATAGAAGACACTGAAAGGAAACTACAAGACATTCTACAGAAGGTAACGGAAGAGAGTGAAAAGAAATGACTACAAATAAACTGCGAGAAAACCGAATACATGGTCATCAACAAAAAGAGCAGCCCAAAATGACAAATACATGTAGGGGACACTAAAATCAATCAGGTATAAAACTTTCAATACCTGGAAAGTGTTCTAACAGAAAACGGAAAGTGTGCCATAGAGATCCGAGAGACAGGAAAATTTCGCTAGAAACAAAAAAGATCGTACTGGATTGCTATGTGATGTCAGTTCTTCAATATGGCAGTGAATGCTGGACAATCTCATCGAAGATGAAGGAAAAACTAGAAGCAACTGAAATGTGGTTCTACAGAAGGATGATGCGGATATCATGGATCGAGAAATGATGAGGTTTTGGAAAGGAGGGAAACGAAAAGAAAATGAAGAAGGAGGGCTTAGAGAATCTGATACTCACAGGCCAGATAGAGAAAAAGAGCGACAGAGAAAAGTAGCGAGTAACATACTTGACGGGCCTGAGTAGATGGATGGCAGAGCGGGGGTTGCGGTAACAGGAGAAAACGTGCTAAGAGTCACCATAGATAGGGCGACGTGGAAGACCATGATCTACGTCCTGAAACGACAAGGCCCATAGAAGAAAAAAATAATAGTTGGAATATATTAAGTATTACGGATTGAAAAGGTAGATTATCGTTCACTGTGGGATGAATTTGAAATAATAGCTAGAGAAACACCATTGCAAGAGACAAAACTTAAGGAATCTGCGCATATGTTGACCAACAAATATCTTCTAAGCAGGCCAAGCATAGTAATAAATACTAATGCTCGAGAAAACAATTACAAACATCATGATTGTAATATAAGCTTTGTTAAAAAACGGTTTTTCTTAACTTTAGGCTTAAAATTCTCCAAAAATTCATCAAGGATACATGGACCATTGAATAAAGGCAATGGTTGGATCCAGCAACTTGATCCAAAGAATTGTGAGTTTAATAGTTAAAAATAAAAACATAAAAAGTTGAGTTAAATGGAGATAACTAAGACATCTGGCAGTAACATGATAGATGGAACAAGAACAACCTAACTCAGTGCTCAAAATAAAGAGTTCAGTTCAAAATTACAATCACTTGAAGAAGGTTGGAGCGCACAACGGCCGAAACGTCGTGAATATGTCAAGAAACGCTTGTCTAATTTTAATGAAAATTGGCATTGTTCTAGGTAGGAGTTCAATGTAGAATATGCTCCTTATCTGGTGAACATGCATACAAGATTAAAGTTTAATATTGTATAGACCCTTGTGCAAATTAATTGAAACATTAAAGTTTAATATTGTATAGACCCTTGTGCAAATTAATTGAAACAAAACTAATATCTTCCTATGATCTTTCACACTTTTCCTAATCACGTATACGTCATCTCTTGGCCTTGTTTTTCTCTTCCGACCGCATTTTACTTTTCGTTTCGGACAGAAGAAATCATTTTGTTTCTTCACCTGATGACACGGCTGACAGTTAAAAGGCTGACACTAATAATATCCGCGATCAATCTGTAAGGCCTACAAGTATGTCCGTGTAGTGTTACTATTTTGGTATGCTTCCTTGGAGTAAAGTCCATCGCAGACAATGGCTGTAAGACAACTAATCGAGAGTCTAGCTTGGCGTGATAAAATTCGGATGCAATCAGGGATGACACAGTATTTTTCAAGGAAAAACAATTTTCATCAACATCCCGAAAACACCTTTATATTACTGCACACTACTTCAAATTACCTAGTTTAAGGAAAAAATAAAATCGGTTACACCCTGTCACTGCAGTAGGTGCAAAACTGATCGTATGATAAAAGAAAGGAAACTAAAGCAGTTGTTTCAATTTATCTACACAAAGGTGTAGAAACGGTTTGAGACCGAGACCCTGAAAGAGGAACAAAGATCTAAGCTACTCCGTATTTCCTACCGGGAGCCCAAAACAAATGACTATATATAAAGCAAGGACAAAAGTCTCGTAGTCAGAGATTACATGGTTTGGTCGCGTCAGGCGGCATAACAACTTCTGCAAGGCCATTATGCAAGGCACTGTTGAAGGCGCACGCAAGCGGGGATGATAAAAGCTGTTCAAACTAAATCTAAGCCTGAACGGTTAAGAGAATGCCAGAACACATGAGAGCCATCAGATCGGCCACCAGATCGGTCACCAGATCGGCCACCAGATCGGCTCGTAGGAGGTTGTCTATTTCTTCTGCCCTCATGTCCACAAGACAAGCGTTTGAGGTACAAAATTGCCGCCAATTCAAGGAAAGCCTGTCTGGTCGCAGAAAAAGCGAGACACGCCCTGGTCCGAGAACGTACCCAGTACAACCGATGGATGAAAAAAAAAATTACATTCCGATATCCCCCAGAGGCTCGAAGCATTCCTAAGCAGGATCACTGATGAAGAAGACCGAAAAATGATTCGGCAAGAATTAGACAAATCCTCTGGCAAGAATCCGATGCAGTAAAGATCCGACAAGTACGGAAAATAAATAGATTAAAAGCTCTGAAGGGAACTTATGAGGTCTATCACCCATCTGTGAAGGCAACATCAGTCAACATCAGCTAAGTGCCTCTGAAGAGTCAGTGCTGAACAAGGGTTTCAATTTATCAGGTGGATACCATACTTAGACATCATTGCCTGTATCGAGGAAATAGTCTTGAACATCACTCAGGCTCAGGCGGATGAGCTAAAATGGAAAGTGAGACAGACATTGGAGAAAGCCAGCCACCCAAACCAAATATCATGAAAGAGGAGTTCCTGGCAATCAGGACCCTACAGAGGAATACTACCAGCTGATAAAGACAATGCAACCGTAGTGATGGACAAAATTGAATACACCAAGAAACTGGAAGACCTCATTAGAAGTGGTAGCTATAGCAAGGTAAAGAAAGATCCCATGTTGAAAACGGAACGACAGATGTCGCAGATCCTAATCAAGAACAAGGATCACTTCCAGCCTAAGACATACAGGCAGTCGTCTCAACGTTACAGCAAGCATACCTCACATGTATGGTCTACCTAAGATTCATAAAGACGGTATTCCGCTCAGGCCGATTGTCAGCAGCCTAGGCTCGGTGTGCCACCCTCTTTGAGTCGCTTCTTGCAGATATAATTTGGAACTGAAGCGTTTTGCTTTGTTCACTGGGTTAAAATGTCCTAGTTCCACGAGTCATTTCAGATGTCTCAGTATAATTTATCTCCTTTTAAGTAGACTCTCTAAATCTTTGTTCAACACTGCTGTAGCCAGGTATTGAACTCTTTGCGTCAGGTCATTGTATTCTTTTCAGCTTATGTTTTTAATTATTTATAGTCATATTTGTCACCAATCCCAGAAAAATGGAAAGAAAACTCAGATGTTAAAATGTATACTTGTTCTAATTTACTTTCTTAATTAACGTAGACTTTTAGAATTACCTGAGTTTTGATATGCAAGAAATATCTAACAAGGGGTAAAAATAAACGAGAAGGTGATAAAAATATAGAAAACTATTTAAAAAATTGAACTAAAACAAGAAAGCTTAAATATGTGTTCCCATGTCTCTTTTGTTCGTACTTTGTCACATACTTCTGTGGATATGATATCGATGTTCACATAAAAACAAATATATATATTTAACTGGGAATCCTTAGTTTTTGCTTTTTCCTATTCTTTTTCTTCATTTCTTTCCAGTCAATCCATTCTTCAACCATTCTTTATGTGCCGTGTCCCTTCAGGACGTAGGCGATCATAGACTTCCACTTGTCTCTATCTCTTGTCACCCTCAATATATTTCCTCTCGATATCTCTCCCAAACCTCTCTCTGCCATCCATTTACTCAAGCCCATCAAATATGTCTCACGCTGCTTTGCACTCTTTCTTTCCCTCTAGCTCTTCTATGAGTATTAAATTCTCCAGACCTCTTTCCTCATGACGTGTCCCAGAAACATCATTCGTCTCTTCGTAATGTTAAATATGAGTGATTTTCTTGTTTGCATCCTTTCCAACGCCTCATTGTTGCTCACATGCTAAGTCCATCATTCTTCTGTTGAACCACATTTTTGCTGCCTCAAGCCTCTCTTTCATACGGAAGGACAGATATCACGATGTAATCCAAAACTATTTTCTTTGTTTTCAATGAAATTTTCCTGCCTCTCAGTACTCTGGTTAGCTTTTGAAATGTGTCTTTTGCTATGCCAATGAGTCTCCTGATATTTGTCCCCTCCCTACCAAGGCGAACGCTACACTAGGTAATGTGGAGATTTTGAACCTATAAGTTCATTCAAAAATATCCCGTAGATCCAGCTAAAGTCTGGGTTTGGTTCTTGTTTTTTTACCTCAAATGAAACTCTACCCTTCGGCGAAGCCTCGTTTGTTTCCCTCTCCGCTCGGAAGAGAGTGAGAGAGAGAGAGAGACAGAGAGAGAAAGAGAGAGATAGAGTGAGTGAGAGAGATTTTTGATAAGTATGATCACTCTGCTTTAATACAATTTACTCCAAGTGTTCACGTATTAAAGCAGATAAAAACACCCCATTACTCTATACAGGTAGGTATACAACATAAAGTATAAAATTAAAATATTTATAATGTATTTCCCACATTTTTGTACATTATCAGTTAGATATCTGTGCATGCTTAAGAGCTCGTGTATTCTTTTTTATTTTGCTTGTTGAATTTTTGTCAGTACGAAAGAAATTTGTTTTTCAAGATTTACTTCAGTTATTTCTTGACACATTTCGATGATCCGAGAATTTCTGGAAGATTTCAAATACTGTTGAGTGTTTTTTTTTTTCTATCTTACATTTTGCAACATCAAAATCGGCAGCTGATAATCGTCTGCCTGTGGACATTATTTAAAAAGAAATGTTAAAAACACTTAATGTTATACACCCGCTTCGATGAAAATAAACTTGAATCAAAATTGACGAGAATAAGCTGCTACTTCGACGACGAAAATAAACTGCAGCTAATTCAGTGAGAATAAGCTCGAACCAAATGTTGATTATATTTTCAGGAAGTCACTTTGGATTCAATTTATAAAATTGTAAAATGCGTGTGCACTTATGTAGTTGTATTTTTATTGTATTTACAAAAAGGTTCTATGAAAATGTCATGAGACTATTTCGGAGGCTAGGTGTCTGGTTAGGACCCAGGCTGAAATGTGTATACAACAGAAATCGAAGGAAATAATAATAATAATAATAATAATAATAATAATAATAATAATAATAATGTGCAAAAACTATGGAAAATCTGTAAACATGTGCAAACACTATGGAAAATCTGTAAACAAACACTGGTATGAACATCATCCAGCACCGGTTACAGAAATAGAAGATGTCACTATTCTATGGGATTACACCATCTACACAGACAGAAAAATTGAAGCAAACAGGCCAGACATTATTGTTAAAAACCAGAAAGAGAAAACTTGTCTATTAATTGATATGGCTTGTCCAGCGGATTGTAACATAGCAACCAGGGAATTTGAAAAACTGTCAAGATATAAAGACCTGGAAATTGAAATAGAAAAAAATGTGGAAATTGAAAACAAGAGTTGTGCCAGTGATAGTAGGTGCACTTGGAATGATAAAAAATGGAACAAAACAACACATTGAAAGAATCCCTGGAAACCCCAGTTTAAGAGATATACAAAACATGGTCTTATTAAGTACAACCCACACATAGAATTTGTCTATGTAACGCTAGGGATGATAGGGAAGATAGAAAAAACATGAAATGGAGTCATAACAACACGCCACGACCTGCCTTAGGTCTTCCGGCAGATTTGGTTGGTAGCGCGACCATAGCAGAAATCGAAATATGATGAAGAATGACATAATAATAATAATAATAATAATAATAATAATAATAATAATAATAATAAAGTAATGCAAAAATATTTTGATAAGAACAGTCGTCACATTAAGAACTTTAGTTAGTGATGGCCGAAAAACAAATCATGAAATGTAGCCATAGCAGCACACTACAACCTGTCTTAGGTTTTCCCGCAGAACTGGTAGATAGTGTGACCATAGCAGAAATTGAATAATAATAATAATAATAATAATAATAATAATAATAATAATAATAATAATAATGTCAAGACGGCATCACACACAACAGAATGAACTCTTACAACCAGTACATATACCTTCCATCACAAGAGGTGAGAGTGAGTAGCTTGTAGATAGCTTGAGAAGAACGCCCTAAACATAGCTGAGAGTCGTCTACAAACACTGATACCGTAACGACCATTACGAGTCCCAGTTCGAGGGTTGAATTATAGTATCACTAACTGCACAATCGTTCTACTAACAAAGTTCCAAGTGTTGTATTTTGCCGTCTTTAATACATATTCGTTATTTCCTATTTTGGTTGTTCTGTGTTATTCTTGCTGGACATTTTACCGAGTCCACGACAAGGGATAACGAAGATTCGAAAGAATTTACGCGGATATATATATATATATATATATATATATATATATATATATATATGAACATCTTCCCCCACGACAAGTGACCACAAAGACTTTCAAAAATTTTACGCGAAGACAAAGGGAATTTTTTTACCACCAGTCGCAACGACATGAAGCGACGAGGATACTCAGAGAATTCACGTGTAGATAAAAATAAAAATACGTTTTGGACCGCAGTCGCCATACGACAAGTGGCGACAAGATTATTGAAAAGATATAAAATTCTACCTAGACACAAATACGAAAAATAACTTTTACGTTTCCCCTTCTCACAGAAATAAATAAGCTGAAAAAATAGATTTTCCAAACATCAATCTTGGAACTGATAAAAACAATTTGAATTTCAACAGAGACTAGAAAAAAAAAACAAGCAGAAACGCAGCTAAGAAATGAAACAAAACAACTGGAATTGCAGGAATTACTATTGAAATTATAACTAACAAAGAGCAGAACACTGGAAAAGATTCTACATTTTCGCAGGACACCATATGAGATTCTATAGAAAATTTTACGTACTCTCTGGACGAGAACAAAACTTTTGAAGACTATTTTAGGAGGTATGAAGATGTTTTAACATTGACTGCGAGAACATGTCAGACACAAAGAAATTGAGGGTCCCGTAAGAAAACTGGGGACTTCGGAACATTCGAAGTTCGTCGACTATATATTACCCAAGAAGACTAACGAATTAACTTTTGAAGAGACAGTTAGATGCGTAACAGAACTTTTTGGCCCGAAAACGTCACTTTTCCATAAAAGGTGGAAATGTTTTAACCTGACAAAAAAAGACGTTGAAGATTAAACCACGTTTACGACAGCTATCAATAAACATTGCGACGATTTCAAATTATCAGAGCTCTCGTCGGACAATTTCAAATTCTTAATCTTTGTCTAGGGACTAGTCTCAACAAAAGACTCTGAAATTAGAATGAGAATACTGACAAAACTACACAACGAGCCGCAATTAACATTACCTAAGATAACAGAAGATTGTCAGAGGTGTTTAAGTATGAAGAAAGACTCAAGGGACTTCTAAGAATTGGGCATTGCACATGTACGCAAAGTAAACAGAAAAACACATTTTTTACCCTCCCCAAAGAAAAATTACGTTACTGATAAAGATAAATAAAAAAAAACCTCCTCCTAGTCCGTGTTACAGATGTGGAGCTCTTCACTGGTATAAAAACTGCATGTATCGATATAAAACCTGTGCGGCATGGGACAAGATGGGACACAAAATCTCTCATTGCAGAACTGGAAAAGGAAACAGAAACAGGGTAAGAGCTGCTAGAACGGAGCATGAGAACGGAGGGAACATAAGGAAATACGTAGTAACAGAAATTCTAAACAAAAGAATCAAATTACAGCTAGATTTAGGCTCCGATTTGACTATTGTCAGTTTGTAAACATGGAGAAAACTAAACAAGCCTACTATGCTACATACAGACAAAATCGCAAGATCAGTAACGGGTAAAAGATTAAAATTCGAAGAAGAGGTAATTAATAATCTATCATTTAACGGAAAAACGAAAAAGCTTAAAATGTTTGTCTAAAAAAAATACTGAGAACCTTTTCGGTACCGATTGGATGCCAAAAATTCGACTTATAGGACTTACATCTCAATACTTTTTGTCAGAAAGTGGAAAACGAACCAACAGAAGAAGACAATTTTTTTTTAATTAAAAGAAAAGTTCCTCGACGTGTTTTCACCAGGACTTGTCAGATGTAAAAAGGTAATTGCAAAAATAAAACTGAAAGATGACGCACAACCAATATTCAAAAAGAAACGAAACGTTCCCTTTGCATCAATAGGAAAAATCGACAAGGAACTTGAAACAGGAATATTATCTAAAGTAGAATTTAACCAGCGAGCTGCGCCGATCGTCAGTGTTACGAAAAAATCAGGTGAAATTCGTGTTTGCGCGGATTTTTCAACCGGTTTTAACAATGCAATAAAGGACTACCACTACCCGCTTTCCAGCCTGGTGAAAGTGTTCACAAGATTAAACTGCGGTAAATACTTTTCAAAAATTGATCTAACCGAGGTCTATTTACAGGTGCCAGTGAATGAGGAGACCTCTGAACTACTACGCATTAACACTCACAAGGGATTGTACAGATTTCAAAGGCTGGCTTTCGGAATTAAAGTAGCACCAGCGATTTTCCAACAAACGATGGATACAATGTTAGCTGAAATAGAAATCGCCATAGCATATCTAGACGACATACTAATAATGAGCGACAACGTGGAACAACATTCGAAACGCTTTCAGGAAGTGTTTATGCGAATCCAAAACTATGGATTAAAAGTGAAAAGAACAAAAGTGCGACTTTTTCTTAAAATAAATTAAATACCTAGGACATATTATAAACAAGGATGGAAGAAGGCCGACTTCTACAAAGTTTCCTTGGATTGGTATTTTATTATTACCAATAATTCATCGCCAATATGCATAAATTACGTGCTCCATTAAATGAATTACTAAAAAAGAGAAAGAATGGAATTAGACAGCGCAGTGCCAAGAAGCATTTGAAGAAATTATTAAAACATTAACGTCAGGCCTGTTTTTGTCACATTATGATCCTAATTTAGAGCTAATAATATGAGTGACGCGAGCTCGTATGGCGTAGTTGCGTGCATACTACACAAAATGGCAGGCGTAAAGAAAAGATCTATCGCACACGCTTATAGAACACTATTACCAACGAGAAAAAAAAACTATTTCCAAATTGAGAAAGCGGCGCTAGGGGTCATATTTGCTGTAACCTGATTTTACAGGTACACTTATGAAAGACATTTCACTCTGCAGACTGATTATAGACTTTTGTTGTCAATTTTCGGTTCGAAGAAAGGCTTACCAACATATACAGCAAACAGGCTATTTGGTTGTTTTTCTGGCTTATTCTTGCTGGATCTTACCAACATATTCAGCAAACAGGCTATGGGAACCATATTGCTTAACTACAACTTCAAATTAGAATACCTGCTTTCCAATAAAATTGGACACGCAGACGGGTTGTCAAGATTAGTGCCAAAGAGAAATGACCCGCTGGAAGACTCAGTAATTGCTGCACTACAATCAGAAAGCGAGATAAGGACAGTACTTGGAAATACAGCACGAGAGCTGCCAGTGACGTTATTAAAAATTAGAAACGAGGCAGAAAGGGACGACTTCATAGCAACTACTAAGAAAAAACAGAAGAAACAGACAGAAGTTATGCCGTCAGCTTTTCGCTTTGCGATAACGTGTTAATTTATAATGAGAGAGTCGTAATGCCTAAATCACTGCAGAAAAGGATATTAAACATATATGGAACATCCTGGAAAAAATCAAATGAAGGCTTTGATGAGATGCTACGTTTATTGGAAGAATATGGATGCAGATATTATGCAAATGATAGAAAGATGTAAGTATGAGCGCTAGCTGCCAGGGCACCATCAATGATCCTAAAACCTTGGCCAAAAAACTGATCGACCATGGTCGAGGATCCACGGTAATTATACGGGACCTATAGACGGATTTTATTATCTAATCACAGTAGACAGCTACAGCAAGTGACCGGGTGTTTTTTTTATATAAGAATTCGACGGCAGAAAATACGATAAACTACCTACATGAACTGTTCGCAAGGTTCGGTGTAGTGGATTGTCTGGTAACAGACAACGGAACACAATTCATGTCCACAGACTTCCAGGAGTTCTGTGAGATGTTCCAAGTAAACCATTTTAAAACTCCACCGCATCACCCACGTTCGAATGAACAAGCTGAGAGATTTCTTGACACCATTTCTTGATACCATTTCTAACCTTAAGTCTCTTGTTGGAACCCGGAAAGAAATGAGTATATACCAAAAATCAAAACCAGAAATAATAATAATAATAATAATAATAATAATAATAATAATAATAATAATAATGTCGGGAAATCCCAGCTTAAGCGAAATACAAAAAGTTGTCTTGATAAGTACAGTCCACACACTAAGAAAAATTTTAGTTATGTTATGGTAGAAAAACAAACCATAAAATGTAGCCATAACAGCACACCACTACCTGCCTTAGGTTTCCTTGCAGAATTGGTAGGTAGTGTGACCATAGCAAAAATCGAAATATAATAATAATAATAATAATAGAAACAATAGACCACCTAATCTCAGGCTGTTCTGTGCTTGCTCCAAATGAATATAAAAATCGCCACGATAGAGTTGGGCAATATTTACATTGGGCAATGTGCAAACATTATGGAAAAGCTGTAAACAAACAATGGTATGAACATCACCCAGCACCGGTTACAGAAATAGAAGATATAACCATTCTATGGGATTACACCATCTACACAGAAAAATTGAAGCAAACAGGCCAGACATTATTGTTAAAAACCAGAAGGAGAAAACTTGTCTATTAATTGATATGGCTTGTCCAGCGGATTGTAACATAGCAATCAAGAAATTAGAAAAACTGTCAAAATATAAAGACCTGGAAATTGAAATAGAAAAAATGTGGAAATTGAAAACAAGAGTTGTGCCAGTGATAGTAGGTGCACTTGGAATGATAAAAAATGGAACAAAACAACACATTGAAAGAATCCATGGAAACCCCAGCTTAAGAGATATACAAAAAATTGTCTTATTAATTACAGCCCACACACTAAGGAAAACTTTATCTATGTAATGCTAGGGATGATAGGGAAGATAGAAAAACATGAAATGGAGTCATAACAACACGCCACGACCTGCCTTAGGTCTCCCCGCAGACTTGGTTGGTAGTGAGACTAAAGCAGAAATCGAAATATGATGAAAAAATGACACAATAATAATAATAAAGGAAGTCAATAAATTCAAAACAGAACTTCAAGTGGGTAAAGAAATACATCTAATACTGGGGAAAAGAATCTAAAAAAGAAAGCAAAAGAAAATGCAATGTGCCAAATGCAGAAACGATAGCAAGATAAATTCATGGTCAATAATCTGCCCGTACCAAACAGAGATTACGATACGCACAGACTGAATTATCAAAGTTAATCGTCTAGAGATTTTGATCAAACACCAGCAGAACAGATTGTGCTTTCTTATTAACATGTCAGTTCAGCATCTCGCGCACATTTGGTTGTGAAACATGTGTGGCTGCTATGCGCTTAACAGACTGGTTGACATGATGCATATAATTAGCGTCGTGTTCCAGCGTTAATTCATGGGCGCGCTACTCAATAATAATAATAATAATAATAATAATAATAATAATAATAATAATTAGTAATTCAAATAGTCTTACGACCTGATAAATAACACCTATAATGCAAAAAACTTTATTCGAAAACGAAAAACTCGATTGAAGAAAATAATAATAAGAAGCAGAAGAAACATGATGATTATGATGATGATATATTATTAATAATGATGATGATGAAGAAAATGATATGCTAATAATGAAGATGTTATAATAATAAAAATGACGATATATAATAGTTATAATAATGATATAATATCATCATATAATAATAAGAAGAATAATTATTATATAATAAGAAGAATTTTGATATAATAATAATTACGAAGATAATATAAGATGATATTCCATATTATATTATTTACTAGCTGTATAGTCCAGCGTTGTTCGGGGTGTTTTAATGGTTATGTTGAAATAGTAAGGACAAGTGCTTATTAAAAACACTAGTATGAGGTTGCCGTGACGCGTAAGTTAAAAAAAATGCGAAGTAAGTATTGATTTTTGCTGTATTTGTAAAACGAGGATTAATGGTTGGTCAATTTGATCAATAAACAGTAATGAAGTATGTACAATTGGAAGAACGGGGGCGGTCGTTACGGGAGAACATAATGTGATGCAATGGCGTTGTGACGCAGAAGTGGATGCATTGTCCCTGCAACGTCGTTGGGGGTTGGCACCCTGCAGAAAAAGTGCAATTGTTATGGCAGAAGTTACAAAAAAAAACTCGATTTTTGTTGGAATACAACTAAGCGTGTCGGAGAAATAAACGATCGTAAAAAGCAACCTTTCCTATTAATTTTGGCTGCACCCTTTCTGTCAACTGAAATTTCTGTTCGCATATCAAAGCATCAGACCTTGATTTAACAGTGGCTCGATTTTGGTTGAGTTTTAATAAAGCGTCTTGGTGAAATTCATAAAAGTGGATAAAAGACAACCCGATATGTTTATCGATGATTTTTGATGAACCCTGTACATTGATTCAAAAACATTTTATGTACATCAATGTTTTGGACTTGATCTAATAGATACTCGATTTAGGTTGAATTCGGATAAGGCGTCTAGGAAGAAAAGAGTTCGTAAATTCAAAGCGTTTCGGTGATTTCTTCCGTACCCTGTGAATCGGTTCGAAAATTTTGGCGTATATCAAAGGTCCATGTCATGATCGACAAGTAACCTAATTTTGATTGAAATCGGACCAATTGTTTCGGAGGAATAGGGTTCGCTAAAATGGAAACTCAAAAGCACACACGTAGACAGACAGACAGACATATCCATTTTTATATATACATATAGATTATAATAATATAGTGACGTCATACATATATTGTGCTTATATGTGTACATTGAAAAGAAAGAAAGGAAAATAGATTTGATTCTCATTAACATCCCTAACCGGAAGGCGAGTGTTGTAGGGGAGGATACACACTGTAGCAACTTCGTTTTGGTTTGTGCGTTGTGGTGCAGTGGATATCGGCTCCGAATGAGAAATCGGGGAGCCGAGTTCGAATTCCAGTTGAATTTATTGCATTCACTTACTTGCAAATACCCTTGGGAAAGGTATTAATCCGTCTTTTCCTTCCAGTTATGAGTTAAATAACAGGACAGATTGGGTTCTATAGCCTTGGCTGGCAACCAGTCTACCGCAGAAAGCAATGGCAACCTACTGCAGGACAATCTTCGTCCAAGCGTGTTTCACATATGGCACTTAACTGACTGAATCGCAAGTCAATTTTCTCTCGCTGACTTATTCTAGGCCACCTTGACACTCTTCCAGTCAGCAAAGCGTTTTAATCCAATTGAAATGAATTGAATCAATTCTGTAATTCAATGTTTTAATGCTAGGCGGACATTTGTATTGGAAGCAGAAAAACAATATAGCCAAAAGCAATAATAATAATAATAATAATAATAATAATTGAAGCAAATAGGCCGAACATTATTGTTAAAAGACAAAAAGAAAAAAACTTGCTTATTAATTGAAATGGCTTGTCTAGCGGATTGTAACATAGCAACCAAGGAATTCGAAAACCTGTCAAAATATAAGGATCTGGAAATTGAAATAGAAAAAATGTGGAAATTGAAAACAAGAATCGTGCCAGTGATAGTAGGTGCACTTGGAATGATAAAAAATGGAACAAAACAACACATTGAAAGAATCCCTGGAAACCCCAGTATAAGAGTTATACAAAAAATTGTCTTGTTAAATACAACTCACACACTAAGGAGAACTTTGTTTATGTAACGCTAGGGATGTTAGGGGGATAGAAAAACATGAAATGGGTGCATAACAACACACCACTGCCTTAGGTCTTTTCGCAGACTTGGTAGGTAGTGCGACCATAACAGAAATCGAATTATAAAGAAAAATGACATAAAAAAATAAGAGTAATATTCTTATTATTATTACATTTAATTTATGTGTTTCTCTTTTAATGATCCTGATTAATTAATCAATAAATTTACTTATCTGAATTATCATACACATATTTCTTAATCACTACGATATTAGTGGTTGATATTTCTAAAAAAAATTTTCTTTGAAAGGCTTGATATTTTTCTCAGAAATACTACGATATTAATTTTAGATAACACAAATATTCTTTGACGAGTTCAATAAATATATAACTAAAACCGAATACACAAATGGACAAACAAATAAATAAAGGAATAAGTAGTTTACATATAGTATTTACATTATTCGGACTATTGTATCCATGTTTGTTGCCATTTGTACGACGGTTCGGCCGTTGTACGCTCCGGCTTTCTTCAAGTGCTAGGAATTTCGAACCGAACCCTGGGGTATATGAAACGCATTCCTTGCCTAGTGCCTTTTTCGGGAAGTCATGATAGATAGAGAACGCCACTGGAAACTACGTAAAGCAAAGAAATCAGCACATATGCTAGGATACAAAGATCTCCTAAGCCGACCAAGCATAGATATGAACACAATATTGGAACCAGTAATAAGGAGTGCCAGAGAAAATTATTAGTGTCAAAATTACTAGAGAAAGCCATTAACATAAAACATATTAAAGAAAACTATCAACATAAGCAAATTGCAATATGACCTCTGGTAAAGAAAAAAAGGATTACTGTACATTAGGATTATAAGTACAAAAATTCAGTTGTTGTTGTCTTAAGGACACATGGCCCAGTGGATATAGACGTTAGTTAGTTCCTATGAATGGACCCAAGGAGTTGTGAGTTACAGCATACCAGGCTACAGCAGTGGTGAACAAGTAACTTACAGGGTTAGAGGGAGATAACTCATAATTTCCAGAAGAGGCACTAGGCAAGGAATGAAGTTCGTATACCCCAGTGATTGTAATAAGGGGTTCAGTTCGAAACGTTGTACAATGGCAACAAAGATGAAGACAATAGTCAGAATAATATATATTTATACATGATTAGCACTCCAGAAGAAAGGTAGACTTTGAAAAACAGTAGCCACTATTGCTCATTTCCGTAAAAATGAATTTGAGCACCTGGCTATTAGGCGCTTAATATGATATGCGCTAAAAAAGGACTGCCTTCTTCCACCGAACGCCCCAAATCGGTCGGGTTTCGAGCCTGGGTTGTGTAGCAATCGGAGTCTAAACGTACTGATGAGCTGTGATACAGCGAAACAAATCTGTCTGCGGATGACAATAATATATAATATATATATTATATAATATATATACATTATATATAATATATATATATATATATATATATATATATATATATATATATATATATATATATATATATATATATATATATATATATATATATATATATATATATATATATATATATATATATATGTATATATAATATATATATATATATATATATACATACATTATATATAATAATAATAATAATAATAATAATAATAATAATAATAATAATTAATTTATATCTTTCTCGATAAAACCCAACGAGTATAAACTCGGAGGGGAAAAATGGAAATAAAAAAAGAAACAAACATACGTCAAAGTACTCGTTTGAAAGAAAAAAACCTGAGACGAGAACCCCAACATTAAAGCGCTCAATACAACAGTAGAGTAAAAAATATAGTTGGGTCTATGCTAGATTTATTCCCTATATATATATATATATATATATATAACTTTATATAAGCAAGTAAGTTATCAATAATCCTGTATTTTAATATACTACGATAATTAAGACCGTTGCTATTTTTAATTTAATCGATCAGTAAAAGATGATTTATTTTTCCAATTTGAAAAGTTTCACTTAATCTTATTATCTTGAAAATAGTAAACATTATTATTATTATGTCATTTTTCATCATATTTCGATTTCTGCTTTGGTCTCACTACCAACCAAGTCTGCGGGGAGACCTAAGGCAGGTCGTGGCGTGTTGTTATGGCTCCATTTCATGTTTTTCTATCTTCCCTATCATCTCCAGCATTACATAGATAAAGTTTTCCTTAGTGTGTGGGCTGTACTTAATAAGACAATTTTTTGTATTTCTCTTAAGCTGGGGTTTCCAGGGATTCTTTCAATGTGTTGTTTTGTTCCATTTTTTATCATTCCAAGTGCACCTACTATCACTGGCACAACTCTTGTTTTCAATTTCCACATTTTTTCTATTTCAATTTCCAGGTCTTTATATTTTGACAGTTTTTCAAATTCCTTGATTGCTATGTTACAATCCGCTGGACAAGTCATATCAATTAATAGACAAGTTTTCTCCTTCTGGTTTTTAACAATAATGTCTGGCCTGTTTGCTTCAATTTTTCTGTCTGTGTAGATGGTGTAATCCCATAGAATGGTTACATCTTCTATTTCTGTAACCGGTGCTGGATGATGTTCATACCAATGTTTGTTTACAGCTTTTCCATAATGTTTGCACATTGCCCAATGTAAATATTGCCCAACTCTATCGTGGCGATTTTTATATTCGTTTGGGGCAAGCACAGGACAGCCTGAGATTAGATGGTCTATTGTTTCTTGGTGTTTATCACAAAACCTGCATTTTGGATCCATATTATTATGCATAATATTTGCCTGAAAGTTTCTCGTGAAAAGACTTGTGCTGCAAGTATAAATCCTTCAGTTTCAGACTTTAATACATATGCACGTAACCATCGATGAGTATTAACTTTGTCAACATTGGATTTATTGGCACGTACTGGATATTGGCCATGCAGAGGTTTGTCTTGCCAGCGCTGTTTCATCTGTTCAAGTTATTATTATTATTATTATTATTATTATTATTATTATTATTATTATTAAATTTTTCAGCAATGATAAATTTTACTAATCGAATTTTAACATTTTTTCTATTATATTTTTGGACAATTAATTTCGTTAAAAGGACTGATGATAGTAGCAATAACAATAATATGTTTTAATTAATTAGCTACTAATATGATTAAGAGGAACGGTAGCAACAAGAGTAAAAATATGTTAATAAATAACAAGAAAAATAACCATTTTTTTTTAAAATTAAACCTAATACGTTAATATAATTGTTTTGTTTGGTAAAATTGCTTTTCCAACGGCTTTCTTTTTGAAGTCTAGTCGATGCTCTGTCTCTTGGCAACCCATCTTGGAGAAAGAAAACTCCGAACAACAACTTGCAATTTGAGATGTTAATTGTATCGAGGAGTAAATAGCTGCTATGTCTATAAATAATGGTTACGTAACATGCCAGGAAGTTTTTTCAGTCTTAATCCATCTTGCACATATAGAAATCAACCTTCCGACCATGCATTGAATACTGTTGTCATATCTGGTCAGGCGCCCCTGCTGTTTGTCTCTGTGCTCTCGACAGGCTCCAAAGGAGAATCTGTAATGTAATTGGTCCCGACTTGGCAGCTCAACTCCAGCCACTTTCTCACCGGCGGGATGTGGCTTCCCTCTGTCTCTTATACAAATATTTTCATGGCTTCTTCTCCGACGAACTTAGGTCACTAGTGCCCCCTCCACAAGAATTTACTCTTGAAACCAGACTAGCAACAAGGTCCCACCCTTTTACAGATAAATCAACCAAATGCAGGCAACAATTTTACTCCATCATCTTCTTTTCTCGTAATTCCCGCCTGTGGAACTCCCTTCCATATACTTGCTTTCCTGACGGCTACTACCTCATGGAGTTAAATGCAATGTCAATTCCCATCTCTTATCCACTTGACTTCAGTCCATTTTACATCACTCCGTCTATTTTCAAAACTGTCTTCACAACTGTGTTCCCATCCCTTCTCTTACCCTTTCTCTGACACCCCCTGTAACTGGTTCGACTTTCTCTTCATTCTCCTCCTGACTTTAACTAAAGGTAAAATAGTCTGATGATGACTAAAAAACTAGTTAGGACAGCATTTATAACGTGTTGCACAAACCCCAGAAAAAATGACTTGCTAATCATGACATTTGATAAGAAAAGTTTGGACAGGCCATTAGAAAGTACACTGACGAAAAAAAGCTAGTCGATGAAAGAAGGTATATCAGGAGAAATAACTGAATAACAGATGCTGAAATTATAGAAGTAAAAAGAACTGCAAACAGAATTGGTGAATCAGCAGAAAATGAAAAGGAAGCAGAAATGCATGTAAAAATTTACAACCAAAGAGGCTCTTCTGGTAGTCATGAGTTATCTCCCTCTAACCCTGTAAGTTACTTGTTCACTACTGATGTAGCCTGGTATTGAACTCACAACACTTTGGGTCAAGTCACAGGAACTAACCAACGTGGATATCCAAAGGGCCATGTGTCCTTAATTTCTAGCACCTGAAGAAGACCACAGTGTAAAACTGCCGAAACGTCGTACAATAGTCCGGATAATGTAACTAGTATAAATACTACCTCATCTCAGAAATATAGACAAATACTATCCGAACAAATTTTACAGAGAAATAAGCATAGAAAAAATTGAAGTTATCTCACCACAACAACGAAAGTGTTTTCACAGTACTGGAGAAAATGTGGGTTTCCCTTAAAGAATATTACAAAGAAGCAAATAAGATTACGCAAGAGGTAGAATGGATGAAAATTAAACCAGAATAAATATGTGAGGAAATCATAGAAGAGGATTTGAACTGAAGAACCACACAACTGGAAATATCCTGGAACAGATGAACTTCCTAACTATATTATCAAAATCAGTCAGCTAAGCGCCATACGTGATACACACCTTGTGGGATCATATCTCGAAAGAGACATGACTAACTGGGCAGAAGATTATCCCGAAGACTGCCGTTACTTTCTGCGGTAGACTGGTTGCCAACCAAGGCTTTAGAACCCAGTCCGTCCTGTTATTTAACCCATAACTGGAGGGAAGAGACGGATTAATACCTTTTTCAAGAGTATTTGCGCGGAGGTGAATGCAATGAATTCAACTGGAATTCGAACTCAGCTCCCCGATTTCTCGTTCTGAGCCGATATCCACTACACCACAACGCACATGCCAAGAAACAGTCAGTAATCAGTCAGTTGTGTCATACTTGATCCACGCTTGGGCGATCATGTCTCAAAAGAGACATGACTGTGGGCAGAATATTATCTCGCTGTGGCTTGCCATTGCTTTCTGCGGTAGACTGGTTGCCAGCCAAGACTATAAAACCCAATCTCCTATTATTTAACCCATATCTGCAGGGAAGAGACGGATTAATACCTTTCCCAAGGGTATTTGTGCGTAAGTGAATACAGAGAATTCAACTGGAATTCGAACTCGGCACCCCGATTTGTCGTTCCGAGTCGATATCCCCTGCACCACAACGCACATCCCATTATCGAAATACAGGTTACAACAAACTAGCAAGTAACTTTAAGAAATGTTAAAAAATGTAGCAATAACTACAGAACAATTACACGTCTTCCTCTTACTTACAACCTGTTGACCCATATTCTGACGAAGCAGACATATTCTTTCTTAGTAAAAAATGACCTAATACCTCTTCAATAAAAAAGGTGCAAACATCGCTCCTACGGATCTAAAAACCAATTCCTTGTTAATAAGATGATCTAGGAAAACTGCCTGAACAGAAAGAAAAATCTCACTACTGCCTGAAAAGTTTACCGTAAGGCAATCGATATGATACCCTGTTTCTCGATCTAAAGTTTTTAAATAAATACAGGGTATTACCAATCGTCATCAAACAAAGTATGTCGATATAGAAAATAACATTTCACTTCAATCATATAAATGGAATCTATAAGTTTGGTGAAATAAGCATCGACAAGGGAATATTTCTTTGTCTCCATTAATATTTGTATATTCATAATAGCATTAATTTAACAGGTCGTAATTGGGCTACAAGATATCACAAAAGAAAATGATCTATCTATTTTACATTGGTGACTTAAAGTTATATGCTAAAAAAGTATCCCGAAAATAGTAAATGCGATATTGGAATAGAATTCGGTTTTAATAAATTTGTTAAAGATAAACTTTTACGAGGATTCTTACAACAATCCTTTCAGCCGATACCCTGGGGTAATAATCAAAGATTTAGAGCAAGAAAAAGCTCATGAGTACCTCGGTGTAAATGAGAGTGAATGAATTTGCCATAAAAGTATAGTGCGAAAAGAGTATAACAAAAAGGTTCGACTAAGACTAAGAACTTCTTAGAACAGCATTATAACCATTAACATTTTTGCCATCTCAGCGATTCAATCTAATTGCAACATCTTGAACTGAACTCTAAGTGACATCAGACGAATTCTAAGACATCCAAAGTCTAAACAGTCTATGCATAGCCTGTAATGAAGGTGAAAGATATCTCACTCAGCTAGAATTGTCATACAAGACAACAATTTGCTTCCATAGAAACAACAAAAGAGTGGATTACACAATTAGCTAAACAACACGAAAACAGAAAGAAATGTTTATGATTTATATTTAGTAGATTCTGTAGAAAACGAAAACAGAACACATGAACCAACTGTTGTTGCAAAAAATATAAATAAGAAAGGCAAGGATAAAAAAAAATTGAACAGATTAAATAATGCTAGTAAGAGGTTACCTCTGAATGGCCAATATCCAAAACGTACTCATAAGCCGATGTCAATAAATTTAACATCCATCTACATTGGTGGAAATATTTACATATACTATGTAGTGAATTCTCAACATTCGGTGCTTTTCTACTTACGTAATTTTTCTTTATCATGAAAATTTTTAATGATTTTATTCTTTCATTAAGACATTTGGAGCATGATTAGCTGAACATTCTTATTCCTGCAGTAGGCACGTTACGTAATATATATATATATATATATATATATATATATATATATATATATATATATATATATATATAGTGTTGAATACATCGGTTCTTGTGTTCGATCACCGAAGTTAAACAACATCGAACCTGCTCAGTACTTAGATGGGTGACCGTTTGAGAATACCAGGTATTGTAAACGTAAGGACCAAGAACGTTCCACCAATCCTCCAGGTTTGGATGGTTGGGCTCAGGGCTAACAACCCTACCCCATAAAAAACAGTTTGTTACGGAAACAGTAACAAAACGTTGCTGCCCTACACACCATTGGGTGTAACGGGTGATATATATATATATATATATATATATATATATATATAGGGTACCCGAGCTAATTGCTTTGTAAACTGTGAACGGCATTATGAAACTTCATCACTCCAGTTTTAGAAGTTTCAGATTCAACTGAGGTCTCGGGGTGAAACGATTAAAAAAAAAAAGAAAAAAGGATAACGTATATAAGGTTTTAAGCTAAAAACGATAAAGATCGGCATTAAATGATCCATAAAGTGTTGATAGGTAGTTAAAGAAACAAATTAATCAGTTAATCGATACTGCTGGTATGAAATTGATCCCCTTCATAGTGTATGAAACGAGCCTGGATTTCTCTTCTCTCAACGGTTGTCGAATTCCAAGCGGCCATGTGCTGTAATGATACATAGACGTGTACTTTGATCTATTGTTTGAGAGCTTACAAGGTTTAATTCTCTTCATCTATCCATGAATGTTGATAGGCGTACAACATTCAGATGTCACAAATTCTGTCACCGCTGTTATTTTTTACGCGACTTATGACATATGAACAGTGTTACCAACTCAGCGCACTGACGCTAAGCGCGTTCGATGAGAAATTATGTCAGAGTGTTCTGTCCGTAAAAAAAATTCAAATTTAAAAAAATAAAAGGCGCAATTGAAGCGTCTTTTGTAAATAACTTACAATGCCTTGTGCCATCTTGTTAGTAAGTGTTTTGTTTCTGAAGTTTTCACTTGTTTTTCTTTTTTTATGTTCTCCATTGCTATTAATGGTCGTCAACACGATTTCTGGTTCCAAGAAACAAAACAAATATTTTAGCTAATTTGATGGTGCTGATTCCGAAAATGACCTTCTGTTTTATGGTTAACTATCGTTTTGCTCTACTGAAATACTCATTTGTGGAAAAAAAGATCAAATTACAATTTTGGCTGATCGCAAAATTTACTAAATAAAGTTCAAAGAAACCTATCAGAGCTTGCAATTTACGTCACCCACCTGAAATAAATTATTTTTATCAGAAAAAAGTATTTTTGATACAAAAATTTTAAAAAGCACCTACCGAATTTTTCCAATTTATTGCCAAAATTCAATTTAATTGATAAACTTTATCAGAAATACACTTTATCAATAATATGCTAATATGAGTATTATGGTTCATTTTTGACATAGCCATCTCAATAAATTTCCGGATAATTGCGGCGAGTGATGAGCAAGAAGAATGATTCCATCCGGATATCAAAACAATGGAAGAGCGTTACAAGGGACGGTGGGACAAACGGATGATGGCTGACTACAGCTTAACTATCAAAGGGGACTTTAAATATCATTGAACATGACAAACAATCAATAAAGAGAAAAGTTTTACTATTGTTCTTATATTCACGAGTGTTTTATTTCTGCTGTTAGCTTCTTAAATGATTTTATAAAATTACCTGCTGGTCTTGGTATATTCAGTTGTGTTATTTTTAAAGACTTAGGGCCTGATTGTTATTGAAAAGAATAGCAAACCAATATTTTTTTTTTAAATCATATCACCCCGAGCAAGGCGGTAACGCCACTGATGCGCAGGGGGCTACGTAAGAGTAAGATTGGAAAAGAGAAAACCGGAAACCACATCCTAAACAGGGAACAAGGGATGAGCCTCTACACCTGTTCAATAGACGTGGGTGGAGTGTGAACCGGGCGATAGATAAGTCTATCTACTCCAATTGAAAAAAAAAGTGAGAAGATTGGTAAAGAGAAAGCCGGAAACCACATCCTAAACAGGGAACAAGGGATGAGCCTCTACACCTGTTCAATTGACGTGGGTGGAGTGTGAACCGGGTGATAGTTTAGTCTATCTACTCCAATTGAAAAAAAAAGTGAGAAGATTGGTAAAGAGAAAGCCGGAAACCACATCCTAAACAGGGAACAAGGGATGAGCCTCTACACCTGTTCAATAGACGTGGGTGGAGTGTGAACCGGGCGAGAGTTTGTTGGCTTAAATACTAATTGAGAGATTTTTTACAACTTTACTTTGAGAAATATTGCCATCATATGCACAGAAAACAAATGAAATCATTTTTTCCATAAATGACGCATTTCTGTACACTAAAACGATAACTAATCAAGAAAAAGTAAGAACATTTTCGGATTCAGTGCAATTCAAATTAGCAAAAAATATGTTTAGTGTCTCGACACCATTTCAATTTTTTTCTGTTAACCAGTTTTATCAAAGATTTTACTTTAGCCGCTCCTCCGACTTGTTTCATTTAGAATATGCTAATCTACTGTTTTTTTTATTAATACTGACAAAATTGAAGCGATAACAGTAAATTAAGTTTTAGCATCCTGAATTTTTAGTTGGTAGTAGACGTCACAACTTATACTAAATCAAATTCTTTCGTAGACTTTCTGCTTTTTCTTTTTTTTTTCGCATGTTAATAAAAGTATATATGCTCACCTATCGTCCAACCTACACTCTGTCATTTTTTTGAACAGGTAAATAGGTTCATCCCTTGTTCCCTGTTCAAAATTATGGTTTACCTGTTCTCTCTCTATCTTCTACCAGAGCCTCAATGATTTAAATATCAGAAGAGTAAGTGAGAACAGTTCCAGCATCCCCATGTAATCAGTTGTCTTCATCTTTCCCAATGGACATGGGACTTGAAAAAGCTTGGATGAGACAGAAAAAATAGCATCCAGGTATTCGGAAGCAAATGCTTGGGAAAACTCTTTGCATCTACTACTGGGAGCCCCAAACCAATGATTATGCACGGGAGTAGGTCAAAAGTCTCGTGGGTTAACAGGAATCCCTCTGACACTATTAAGCATCTGATGTAATTGTTTAAACACATCGCACGACATAACAGCTTCTGCAAGATCATGCAAGGCAGGGATGAAGGCGGACGCAAACGGAGATAGCAGAGCTGGCCAAACAACATCAAAGAGCGGACGGACATAACGTTTCATTTAAATTTTTAAAGATCTTATTGACAAAAAAAAGTAAAATCTGGAAAAGAGTTCTTCTGGTGGAAATTGTCAAGGGAAGAAACCATTAGAAAAGAGTTTACGTTTAAACTTAACAATTTCAACAGCAAAACGATGCCATGCCAAATTAATTCTTACGCTTAAGTTCGAGATATCAGTGACGCAAGCTCATCAGAACAATTACCATAAGCAATATTTTTTATTTATTTTCTTAATCATTTCACCCCCAACAAGGCAGTTTTACTGCCACTGTTGTGCAGAGGGTTACATAGGGGGAAAGTGATGAGAAAGTGGGGTTATAGGGAGTGTCAGGAGGAGTGTAATAGAAGGATGAGAATACTGGTGTGGTGGGGATTTAATGGATGGAGAAAAGAGCTTGAAGGAAAGGATGCAAGTTGGTGAGATAAAAGATGACTATTGACTTTACATTTAAATTCCTGGAGATTGTAGCTGCTGGGGAAGCAAGTATACGGAAGGAAATTCCACAGGCGGGAAGTGCAAGAAAAGAAGCTATTAGAATAGAAATTGCGATTACATTTTATCGGTTTCACTGTAAAAGTTTGGGACCTAGTTGCTAGTCTAGTAGCTAGAGTAAATTCATGCATAGGGGGCACCAGTGAGCCATAGAAAAGACAAGAAGTTACTTTATAGCGGTTGAAAATTTACCTAAAGCGAGATGCGAGATCAGGACAGATAACATTTTGGAAATTTTTCAAGAATCTCTCCTTGAAATATCCAGGATCCGACAAGAGGGACACCTTTGTTAACTTTTACAGTATTTACATTTTTCGAACATTTTCCTCTATCATTCGTCCGTGCATTTAACACTGTCGCCATGTCTGGTCTGGTGTTCCTGCTATTTATCTTCAGGCTTTCGACAAAATCCAAAGAAGGATCTGCAATCTAATTGATCCTGACTTGGCATTTCAACTTCAGTTACTTTCTAATCGACGTGACGTGATTTCACTTTGTCTTTTCTACAAATATGTTCATAGTATTTACATTATTCGGACTATTGTCCTCATTTTTATTAGAGGGAGATAACCCATGACTTCCAGAAGAGTTATTAGGCAAGGAATGGAGTTCATATACCCCAGTGATTGTAATAAAGGGTTCGGTTCGAAATTCCTAGAAGCGGAAGAAGACCTAAGCGTACAACGACGTAAACGTCGTACAAATGACAAGAAAGATGAGGACAATAGTCTGAATAATAGAAATACTGTAAATACTACCTCATTTTCAGAAATATAGCCAAATATTAAATATGTTCATGGTAATTGCTCTGACGACCTTTTTTCCCGGGTGCCCCGAACTCATCAATTTAAGCATACTACTAGATTAGTATCTCGGTTAGCCTGGTCAATACTTAGATGGGTGACCGCTTTGGAATACCAGGTGCTGTAAGCGTTGAGTGACGGATATGCGTTGTGGTGCAGTGGATATCGGCTCGGAAAGAGAAATCGGTGAGCCGAGTTGGAATTCCAGTTGAATACCCTGCATTCACTTCAGCATTGGTACCCTTGGGAAAGGTATTAATCCGTCCCTTCCCTCTAGTTATGGGTTAAATAACAGGGCAGAACTTGGGGACCCTGCCCTTAAAAAACAAATCCCAATGAATCTTGATACTCGAAAAGAAAAAAGTATTACTAGATACAAAACTTATGTAAAAACAACAATAAATTGTTGAAAGTAATAAATAAATAAAATTTAGTTGGCAATAAATGACCCGCTGAGGTTGATATTTTTTTTTTAATCATTTCACCCCGAGCAAGGCAGAAACGCCACTGATGTGCAGGGGGTTACATAAATGTAGAAAGATTAATTAGAAAAGAGTGAGGAGTACAAGCTAGTTAGAAAGGAACAATAGAAAGCTGAGAAAGCAGGTGCAATGACAGATACATGGGCGGAGAGAAAGTGAAGATTATACAGGGGAGAGGAGAGAGCTAGAGTCCAGTGGTTAGCAGATGAGTATTAACTTTGCATTTAAATTTCTGGAGGTTGTAGCCGTCAGGAAAGCAAGAATACGGGAGTGAGTTCCACAGGCGGGAAGTGCGAGAGAGGAAGCTGTAGGAGTAGAACTGTCGTCTGCATTTGGCTAACCTGACTGTGAATGGGTGGGACCCAGTTGCCAGTCTGGTTGCACGGGTAAACACCTGTTGAGGAGGCATCAGTGACTTAAATGCCATTAAAACAAAACAACCGTAAAAGATTGGTATCTAGGTACACCCTTTTACCGTTGAAATAGTTAAATGGAACCGTCACTTCTACTCCAGCAGATTTTTTTCCGCATTTCCCGTTTAGTTGCTTCCATGATAGCTACAATCATCATAAAGTTAAATACAAGCTCAGATGCTATATTCTATTTATATATTTCCGATCATATTATGTCCTTTCAACAATACTCCCTGTACCAAGGCTTTTCTCTCAATGTAACCCCCTGCGTACTAGTGGTGGTCCTACTTTGCTTGGGGTGAAATGATCAAATACTAAAAAATTTAAGATTACTACATTTTAAACGCCCCGATTAAGATGTGTTTTTTTTTCTAACTTGTTAAACTAATTGTTTGTTTGTTTTTGTTTTGTTGTTTATTGGAAAGTTGAATGAGAAATTTGATAAGCGATTATTAATAAACATTTCTGTCTTGCCAAAAAATCATTTACATTAACGAAACATGTTTTCTTGCTTTGGTTTTAAGTAATTTTCTTAAAACGATATCAATCACTTTATGGATCAATATGCAGATCGATGCTCCTACTTTATGTGATTGCATATCAACTTTTATTGTCTAAAGACTGGCGCTGATTTAAATACTTCTAAGAAAATAGTGATACACACAAACTAAACCATTATTACGTAAAGCACGCGATATGGTCTATTTAAAGTGGATCAACATGTTACAGGTAAAGATCTAATGCAAGGGTCAGCATATAGATTTGGTGGTAACACAGATTGACGCCAAATATTGATATTAATGATAGGGAAAATTATTTAAAAGCAGAATAAAATTTATATTGGAGACGTTTGTTAACTTCACAAATCCGAATTTATCTTTAAAAATGTCATTAGATAGCAGGTTGATCAACTCTAATTGAAAATCTGTTGCAAGATTTTTAATGATCCATGATAGGACGTTCATTTTGTACTGAATAATATTAAACAATGTTTTTACGGGTACAAATTATTAATTACATTCTTGTCTGCGATGTCTGAAATAGTGTCAAATCATCGCCTATACATACTTACATTTATTTATCTATCTATCTATCTATCTATCTATCTATCTATCTATCTATCTATAAGCAGAGACTTGTACCCACAGAAATAACAAATAGACTTAAATAAAGTTGAAGCCATAATGTAAGACCTTAGGATCCAGCCAACACACTATCAAAGGTGTTCGTTGGCATGTACCACTAAGAATTCTCAAAAAGGATGTTCGTGCGAGTCAACTTGCGAACATTTCCGGGTCCGCCATTGCTGAACACCTGATAAGTAGCAGAAACTGTGTAAATGGCTTCAGTGTGGACCAGTTCACTGTTTTGTCTGGTTCACACTCTACATTCTATTTAAAGGCATTGTAGTGTATATATATATTCAAATCAGGACCCCATCTCTTTGTATCGAACTCCATATTTTTACTATTTAGTGCCTGCTCGTACCCTCCTCATTTTTTTCTCCCAGTACGTCATGATTCATTTTCTTCTTTTAATATTTTAAATGTCAAAAAATTGAATAAAAAAGGACCCAGTAAACTCTGAAGAAGAATGGGATTGAAACCGGTCGGTCGTTTTCGTATTTATTTTTTGTTCTGTCGGAGCAGAATCCGTGAAAATATTTGTAGAAGAGACAGAGAAAAGCCACCTACCATCGGTTAGAAAAAAATTGAGATACTAATTTGCAGATTCTCTTTAAATCTTGTCGAGAAACCCAAGATGAATTGCAGGGGCGCCTAACCAGATATAGCAACAGTATTCAATGACCGGGCGGATGGTAGATTTGTATATGTGCAAAATGGATTCTAACGAGAAAAACTGCCTAACCCGACACGATGATCCGATTTTCGTAGCAGTTGATTTACCTATTGATTTGAGCTAGAAGTCACCGGAAATGTGGCCCGCGCACCTATATAAATGGAAGGGCTGGTTTCTTGTACCAGTTCAGTTCATTTGCAGATAATATCGCTGTCACAGAAAAGATTTAAAAAACTGACCCTTATTTCCGACAATCAGTCCTGTCACAGTTCTAGCACAGACTCACCGGTAAAACATTCATTTCTATCTTTTAATATTTGTGACCAAAACTACTGTTAACTTTTTGTTAGGGATAATATCTTTTATTTTTTATCTTGTTTTAGATAATTTTTAAATTATCCCTAGACTGAATATTGTTTTGAATCTTTAATTGGAATATGTTTATATTTTGACTTTTGTAAATAAATCATTTTTATTTTTCTAAAAGTCTAGCGTTGATAATATTTCTTCATTTTCTTTTTCATTCAAATTCTCTGTCTCCCTCTCGCTTTCTTTTAGTCGTAATCGTTACAAAATGGGAGTGCGTCCTGGGTTTAATATTCACTGCAAAACAAAAACAGCAATTTAGTTGTCATAACAAAAACAAATAATTTTCTCATTCGAGGTTCATTTCAGAACGACAACAAAGAAAATAATTCACATTTCTGTTTTTTTTTTGTTGTTTTTTCGGTTTTTTTTTTTAATATATAACTGACTTTATATTTGTGTTTGTTTCTGATATGTCCCGGAAAAATGTATATATATATATATATATATATATATATATATATATATATATATATATATTATATTACGAAGTAGCTAAGTGGTTTTGGAAAATGTAACCGGTTAGGACAATCTAGCAAGTAGCCGTAATGGACTGCTACTCACTGTAGTCGTATGCAGTATGCTTAGACGTAGGCTTATGCAATAGGCGAAGTCAATAGATGTTCTAATAGGCGTAATCAAAGGCGTACCCGCTTCAGTCTGACACCAGCCAATCATACTGTGAGTGGGAACCAAGGCCTATGCATATTCATTACATCAGTTTAAAATGTCGTTTTCTGAAGTAATTCTTTCTTTATTCAATTTGAATGAAGAATTTCACATTTTTGTTTAACTTAGAGTAATTGTAATTAGATATATATTTTGATTTAAACATTAATGCAAATATGAAAAAAGCAGAAGTAACATTAGACCTACTATTAAGAGTAATGACATGATTATTGGATAAAATGTTTAATGTAGCCCTAACTTGGCATCTCGACTTCAGTTGCATTCTCACTGCCGTGATGTGTTTTCCCATTAATCCTTTCTTATAATGCTTCAGTAACTTTCTTACCGACATGACGTGGTTTCCTTCAGTCTTTTATATAAATATTTTCATGGCAACTCTTCCTACAATTTTTCCTTGTACCCCGACCACGTGAATGTAAGCGTGTTACAAGATTAGCAACTAGATTCCAGCCTTTTACCGTTGAAGTAGATAAATGTAACCTAACTTCTACTACTGTTATATATCGCCGTACGACGACAAACAACGAGAACACGCATATATAAAAATATAAGGTTATATTTTTATTCCTGACGACGAACCCGTGTGGAACAGAGAATGGAAGAGTGAGAGCGCACATAGAATGGGTCGACGGGAGTGTAGTCTTGCCTGTGGTGTCTATCTGCTTCCACTGGCCGTTCTCTGCTGGCGAATCCGTGTGTCGAGGTCTTTTTATAGTCTTCTAGAACCGGGACTTTTCCTTCCGGTTTTGCCTCGCCCACGCAACGCCCACGTAATTCCAAGAGACACCTGTTCTGTTTGCCTCCGTAGTCATTTCCGCCGCTGTCGGAAATAAGGTCAAACGAGCCCGACTCATCACCCTGCGACATCCGCTCCAGGCCCCGACAGGATGTATTTCTCAAACACCTGTCTTGTCGTTCGCCGACCCCTTCACCGACGGGAAACACCATCGATTGCATCAACCTTCCTCGGGTGGGCCAGATTGCTATATTACACTACAACAGTTTCTTTTCTCATACCTGTTGTCCGTGGAATTCCCTTCAGTTTACTTATTTCGCTCATAGCTACAACCTCTAAAAATTTAAATACAAACTTAATTCCCATCTTTTTCCTTCTTGAATCCCTTTCATCTTTTATCCTTTCTTCATACCACCTGTACCCAGTCTTTTCTCTCACTTTAATCTCCTGCATACTAGTGATATTTCCGCCTTGCCTGGGATGAAATTAAAAAAAAAAAACTATGACCTTTTGTAGTTTTATTCGTAGTATACCCCTGTTCTGTATACTGCCCTTAAATTTGTTTCTGTTTATTTTTGTCCTTTTTTTCCATTTACTTCTTTATATATATATATTCATTTGTAAACGAGTGATTACGCGACCTAGGTTTCTACCATGTGGTATCTTCAGGCGATTTGCAAAAAATTCAGGCGTTTTTTTTTTTTTTAATTTTTTTGGAGAACGCTCAAGTAACGGGAGATTTTTGAACGCGCAATTTTTAAAATTAGAAGAAATCATAGCGTTTTTATCCATGGTTGTATTAATCTAATATGCATTTTATGGTATGGTTACTCTTAGTCATAATTTCTGTTCTTTCATTCAGTAATTCATCTTTGTTTGAGAATAACATAATAGTTAACTTTTCTTCCTAGCACAGTTTACGTATTTTGACACCGTTGTAAGACTTGGCTGTCTTCACGATACTCTAAGTTATGCCTGGGTCTTTTTCATAATTTAATTTCAATATCCACACGTGGCTATGGCTAACCAATTTTGTATTTTAAATTTAGACCTGTGATTGGATCATCTGGCTATATATATATATATATATATATATATATATATATATATATATATATATATATATATATATATATATATATATATATATATATATATATATATATATATATATATATATGACCCAGATGCATCTATACATATATACACACACATACACACACATATATAAAGGCACAATCACTTATGCACACATGATGCACACAAACTTCCATACAAACCTCATACATACACATACATACATACACATATACACACACATATACATACACCCATACACACACATATATAAGTAAATATACACACATGTATATTATATATATATATATATATATATATATATATATATATATATCAAAAACATAAGCATAAAAATGTTAAGACTACACTATTTACATTTTCCAGATTATTTTCTTCATCTTTATTGCCACATTTATGACGTTTCAGCCAATGTACACTCCGGTCTTTTTCAAGTGCTATGAATTTCGAGCCGAAATCTTTATTACGGTCACTGGCGCATATAATATATCATTTCTTGAGAGACGCCACTTCTGGTAGCCATGTAGTTTTCTCCTTTTAATTTAACTAAGTTATTTTGTTCATCACTGCCGACTGGTGTTGAACGCACAACTCTTTGGGTCTAGATAATGGAGCTAACCAACGTCTATATCCACATCTCTCCGTGGATATAGACGTTGGAGCGTGCAATGGCTGAAACGTCGTAAACGTGGCAATAAAGACGAAGACAATAGTCAAAACAATGGTAATAGTTACAGAAAATCCCAAATATTAACAAAATGGTTAATATCTAAATTATTTGTTTGAACATTATTTTATATAATGTATCATAATTTTCAGGATTTTCTGTAATATTTTATGTTTGCATTTGTTGACATTACGATACATTTCAAAGCAGAGATGGTTATTTGCTTAAAATCAAAAACTGTGTTGTATAAAGCTTGATTTGACTTCGTTCAAACTGTGGAATCAGTCGTGGTCAAGTAGTCTAAGACGCACCAGATTAATTGGTGGATTTGAATATGTTGATAAGGGTCGCAGATTTGAATCCTGCCGAAAGACACACATTTTCGTAATAAAATTTATCGTAAATAATCAGGCCGGTAGAAATAATTATAATGTTTGATTAAAAACAGAATATCTACTCAAATATGAGTATCGATTAAAAATAATGTTCAAATAAATAATTTTAATAGTGTAAATATTACCTCATTTCAGAATTATAGACAAAAAAACAAACATATATATATATATATATATATATATATATATATAATGCGAAACAAAAGACACTTAAGATATTCCAAAATAAAAAAGTGGCTATTCTTGACGAACCTCACGAATCAAAATAATATATTATTCTAACAAATAACTCTATCACAACTCCAACTGAAAATAACTTAACATAAAATTTGTACAACTGCGCATAATCGATAAAGAATTTACTTAATACAAAACAGAATAATAACCTAAAACATAAAGGAGGAATTTACTCTATTACTCGTAAGAATAGGTCAATATCTGCCCCCCATGAGAAGTACCAAGCGAGTCTCCCTGAAATCAATATACTGCGCTTCCTTGGCCTTACCATATCTTCCGACCTCAATTACATTGAGTCAATAGCTATATCTACTGATAGGAAGGTTGGGTCACTGTGTCGAGCCAGGAAGTTTATTCCGTCTGAATCCATCTTGCACATATACAAATCAACAATCCATCCGTGCATAGAATACTGTTGTCATATCTGGTCAAGAGCCCCTGCTGTTCATCTCAGTGTTCTCGACAGGCTCCAAAGATAAATCTGTAATGTGATAGGTCTTGACTTGGCAGCTCGACTCCAACCATTTTTTCACTGGTGGGATGTGGCTTCCCTCTGTCTATTCTACAAATATTTTTATGCCTTTGCTTAGACGAACTTAAGTCACTGGTGCCCCCGCCACAAGAATTTATTCGTGCAACCAGACTGGTAACAAGGTTCCACCCTTTTAGAATTAAATCAACCAAATGCAGGCGACAATTCTACTCCACTAGCTTCTTTTCTTGCACTTCCCACCCGTGGAATTCACTTTCATATACTTGCTTTTATGACGGCTACAGTCTCCAGTAATTTAAAAGCAATGTCAATACCCATCTCTTATCCACTTGACTCCAGTCCTTTTTCCATCACCCCATGTATCTTGTTCTTTTCTTTTCTCTCTACCTTTGCAATTGTCTTCCCACCTGTTCCCATCCTTCTCTTGCCATTTCTCTGACACCCCCTGTAACTGGTTCACTCTCCTCCTGTCTTAACATTTACTCTTATGTAGCCCCCTGCGCATCAGTGGCGGTACTGCCTTGCTTGGGTTTAAACGATTCAAAAAATGTATAGCTGACGTGTAGCGGTTAGCATTTTGGGGGACTTTTCTATTAACGCAGATCGAAAAACAAACAAATCGCTCGTACATTATTATCAAAGACAGAAAAGAAAAGTTTGTACACTGATTTTCCTCATGAGAAAAACCCTTTTTTTAAAGTTCTTTTGAAAATCTCAGAAAATGTGAAGACTTGCAGCTGGATATAAAATAAAGTTGTGGCACTTAAAAGAAACTTTTGTAATTGTAGCTTTGGGTCTGATAAATAACTCAAAAACAAGAAAATTCCTGTTGACCCATCCCTTTAAGGAACCCAAAAAATTGTTCTAAAAGGCACAATCCATATTTTGCGAAGAGATTTGGGCATTTAATTTTTTGCTGTCTTTTCCTTAAGTAGAAACAATAAAAAATCACATTCTGTGTTTCCCCTGAGGTCATTTGTTCTGACCCGGCATGTGATTATAGAAATTAGATTATAAAACAAATTAAATAATAATAATAATAATAATAATAATAATAAACTATTGCGGCAAAAAATATGAAAATGAAAGCCAAAGATAAAGCTCTTGAAAAGATGAAACAGCGCTGGCAAGACAAACCTCTGCATGGCCAATATCCAGTACGTGCCAATAAATCCAATGTTGACAAAGTTAATACTCATCGATGGTTATGTGCATCTGGATTAAAGTCTGAAACTGAAGGATTTATACTTGCAGCACAAGACCAAAGTCTTTTCACGAGAAACTTTCAGGCAAATATTATGCATAATAATATGGATCCAAAATGCAGGTTTTGTGATAAACACCAAGAAACAATAGACCACCTAATCTCAGGCTGTTCCGTGCTTGCCCCAAACGAATATAAAAATCGCCACGATAGAGTTGGGCAATATTTACATTGGGCAATGTGCAAACATTATGGAAAAGCTGTAAACAAACACTGGTATGAACATCATCCAGCACCGGTTACAGAAATAGAAGATGTAACCATTCTATGGGATTACACCATCTACACAGACAGAAAAATTGAAGCAAACAGGCCAGACATTATTGTTAAAAACCAGAAGGAGAAAACTTGTCTATTAATTGATATGGCTTGTCCAGCGGATTGTAACATAGCAATCAAGGAATTTGAAAAACTGACAAAATATAAAGACCTGGAAATTGAAATAGAAAAAATGTAAAAATTGAAAACAAGAGTTGTGCCAGTGATAGTAGGTGCACTTGGAATGATAAAAAATGGAACAAAACAACACATTGAAAGAATCCCTGGAAACCCCAGCTTAAGAGATATACAAAAAATTGTCTTATTAAGTACAGCCCACACACTAAGGAAAACGTTATCTATGTAATGCTGGGGATGATAGGGAAGATAGAAAAACATGAAATGGAGTCATAACAACACGCCACTACCTGCCTTAGGTCTCCCCGCAGACTTGGTTGGTAGTGAGACCAATGCAGAAATCGAAATATGATGAAAAATGAAATAATAATAATAATAATAATAATAATAATAATAACGACTAAGCTAATAGCCTAAACATTGTGACAGAACGTGTTTTCTTATTGACATCGCAGCCCCTGTAGATTTTAGTGTATTTATGAACATCTTTAAAAACTATCAAAATACAAGGATCTTTAAGTGAAAATTTCAAAAATGTTGCACATGAGGACATCAGTAATTCCATTTGTAGTTGGAGCCCGCGGATTGATTAGAAAATATTTCGATAGACTGACTGATTACTAGTAGTCTATGCAATAAATAAATACAAAAAATTGTACTCACAAGTACATCTCACACATGAAGAACTTTATCTTTATAAAATGCGTGTGATCTTATGTGTTTTTAGGGGTGGGTTTAAAAGTTATCAGTGGAAATATCATGATGCTAACCTTAGGTCTGTTGTTGAGACCCAGAAGAAAACGTGTATACAACAGAAATCAAAGGAAAAAGTAATTATATATATATATATATATATATAATTGGCGCACGGAAAGAAATGTATATATAACAGAAATGCAAGGAAATGATAATAATAATGCAAAAATGATCAGTGAAAATCCAAGGAAATAATAATAATAATTATAATAATAATAATAATAATTAAATAAGCGATAAATAATGCCCAAGAATGAAATTCCTAAACAGGATTAGTCTTTGCCTATAGTGACACTGACATTTCAAACACTACAATTTGTCTTGATTGGCGCTTGAGATAATTGCGCTGATGGGAAAGAAAATTAACACCACTTTAAGACACTAATCTAATGAATAGCTCGAAGAATTACTCGCTCCAAAGACTAATTAGAATTCCTTTATTGAATTATGACCAAACTTCTAATTTAAAACTTGCTATTATTTAAATCTTGAACAAGCGTGATAAATGTCGATCACACTCAATATAGATAAGAAAAGGGAAGAAAAGTCGTTTTCTTTTTATACTTCCATCGCTTTTATGCCACATTTAAATCATATGTAGGTTATGTGTATCTTAGATGAAATATCAAACGTCAAAAACAGATAATAGTTTATTTATGTTAAAAGCCAGGCATAGCAGAAAGGTAGATAGCTAAAAATATTTACTTCAAAAAAAATAATTTGGGAACTGTATAAATATTTGAATAGAAATGTACAATATTGCTTCTTTTTTCATTTTTGTTTTACTGAAGAGTTCCTCAAAAGAATGAATATAAAACTGATTGCCTGTTTTATCGCCATGTTGCTTTTTTCATCAATTATTTATGTGTTGTTGTTTTTTTTTTATTTCTTGTTCTGTTTTGCGCATTTTATAATTTAACTGCATTGTTGTGGGAAATCATTTCACTGATTTTGGCTTATTTTGAATGAAAAGTCGTCAATACCAATAACACCGCACTTTTGATTTTTTTTAATTGTCTACAGGATATTTTGACGAATTTTGAACAATCTAGGGGTTAGTAAATTGAGTGCTACGTGATAATTGCTTAAGCAATCATGTCTCTAAAGAGACATAACTGACTGGCCAGATTTTCCAGTAGTAGATTACCATTACTTTCTCCGGTAGACTGATTGCCAACCAAGGCTATAAAAACCAATCCGATCTGCTATTTAACCTATAACTGGAGGGAAGGGACGGGTTAATAACTTTTCCAAATGTATTTTCCCGTAACTGAATGCAAAAAATTTAGCTGGAATTCGAACTTGGCTCCCCGATTTCTCTTTCCAAGCCGATATCCACTGCACCAAAACGCAAATCTAGAGGTATAGGAACATAAAATGACAACCATCCACGCTTGATTTACTTCTTCTCTAAGGGTGGGCATTTTTTTCTGTAAAGACTGGAAGAAATGTCAGGATGATGGAGAATTTCCAATTTCAACTCATTCAAGTTTTGCAAGGAGTATATCGACGTGGTGTAAGGGTTAGTAATCTTACCTTGATAGTTCAATTACAACTAAATATTGCCTGAAGAAGAGAGTTCTCGCAGAGGTCTCATTCTTTCAGGGTCTGGTCAAATGGTTCTTTTGCTTACTAAATAGCCCAGAAGTTTTATTTTTTATCACTCTGTAGATTCGCCAAACTTTATTATAGGCAAACTAAAAAAGATTAAATTCGAAAAGTTTAAACAAAAAACAATGGACGTTAAGAAATAATAAAACAAATAATTTTTTAAAAAAATTAACCCTAAAATACGAAAAGTTTAAACTAAAAGTAATGGACTTTACGAAATAAAAATAAAACAAATAATATAGGAAAATAAAAATAAAATTACCCTAAAATACGAAAAGTTTAAACTAAAAGTAATGGACTTTACGAAATAAAAATAAAACAAATAATATAAGAAAATAAAAATAAAATTACCCTAAAATACTAAAGATGTAAACAAAAACCAATTGACTTTAAAAAAAAAAATAATAATATAGGAAAATAACAAAAAAAGAAAAAAAAATAACCCTAAACTTAAAAAAAACTCAGACCAAAAATGAACTTTAAGAAATAAAAATGAAACAAATAATTTAGGAAATTAATAACAATAAAATTAACCCTAAAATACGAAAAATTTAAACAAAAAACAACGGATTTTGCGCAATAAAAACAGAAAAATAATAAAAAGTAAAGTCAGTCGAAGCCGAAGAAGAGAACTAAAAATGTACTTACAAAAAGAAAAAAATAAGAGAATGGTCAATAAACTAAAAAGGATTTTTTTTTTCAAAATAGATCTATCAGTTATTAAAAAGACATAAAGTGTAAACAAATGAAAAATAAAAAAAACAAAAAGTCGTCTGGTTAAGATCAGAGAAAAAAGAAAAGGAAAATGGCGAATAGAAAACTGAAAAGAAAAAACTCATAAGAAACATAAAAATAAATATAAAATAAGTTAAAAGAAAAAATAAGATGAATCTAAATACACTTAATGGACAATTAGTTCTTCGTAAAAAGTAATTCCAAAACGTTATGAACAAGGGTGTGAACACGTGAGTAATACGATTCCAATGTCGTCTAATTTATCAACTGTATCGACCATATAAATATATGGCGGTGATTAAGGATAGTTTTGTGTTCATCTTTTTTTCTTTTGATGAATAATGAATTTTACAAGTAATTTTTACTTTTTTTTAATTATAATAATTTATAAACTTCAAATTTTTAAAATTCTGTATTAATATCCAGCTTTTAGTTTATATTATTATTAAATGAAAACTATATTTCAATTAAGTACCATACGTGATTCACGTTGGGCGTTCATGTCTCTTTCGAGACATGACTGACTGGGCAGAAGATTATCCCGCAGTAGGTTGCTATTGCTTTCTACGGTAGACTGGTTCCCGACCAAGGCTACAGAACCCAATCTATCCTATTATTTAACCCATAACTGGAAAACTATATTTACTAATCATAAATAGAAAAACCTTATTACTAATCATCCGACATAAAAAATTTTTAAATGAATTTTGAATTCTTTTTATTAGTGTATAAACGTGCTAATTTTTGTAAGTGCAATCGACCATACTTGACATTCTTCTTCTTCTATGTGTTGCGTCTCTTAAGAACGTAGGCGATACTTGTCCACATGTCTCTATCACTTGTAGCTCTTAACAACCCTTCTCCTGTTACCTCAGTCAAACTCTGCTCAGTCATACATCTGCTCAAGTCCATCAGCTATGTCACGCATCGCTTTCCCTTGTCTCTCCTTCCCTCTATCCGGCCCGTGAGTATCCGATTCTCTAAGCCCTCCGTCCTCATTACTTCAGCTGCCTTTTCCTGATGTTAAGTATCAGTTTCCTTCTAGTACCCATCCTCTCTAAAACTGCGTCGTTGCTCACGTGTTCTGTCCATGGTATCCTCAGCATCCTTCTGTAGAACCACATTTCGGTTGCTTCAAGTCTTTCTTTCATCTTCGATGAGATTGTTCAGCATTCGCTACCATATTGAAGAACAAATTTTCCTGTTTCTTAATAATCCTCTCGGCTTCTGAAATGCATCCTTGGCCATGCCAATATGCATCCGGATATCCGTATCACACTTTCCATCCATTATTAGAACTCTTCTCGGGTATTTAAATTTCTGCACCTGTTTGATTTTTGTATCCCCAAAAGACCCAGAAAAGAATCTGCAATATAGTCGGTCCTGACCTGGCAGCTCGATTCCACTCACTTTCACACCGACATGATGTGGCTTCTTTCTATCTCTTCTACAAATATTTTCACGGCTTCTGCTCCGACAAGCTTAGCTATCTGGTGCACCCTCTGCATGAATTTTCTCGAGCAACTAGACTGGCAACAAGGTCCCACTTTTTACAGTCAAAACAAATAAATGCAGACTTCACTTCTACTCTATCAGCTTTTTTCTCGCACTTCCCCTCTGTGGAACTCCCTTCCGTATACTTGCTTCCCTGAAAGCTACAATCTCCAAAAATTTAAATGAAAAGTCAATTTCTATCTCTTATCCTCTTGATCCCCATCTTTTTCTTTTCCTTTCCCTGACACCCCGTGTATCTTGTTCTTCTGCCTTTTCATTCTACTCTCACGTAACACTCTTTTTTTTTTTTTTAATCATCTCACCCCAAGCAAGGCATTCTACTGCCACTATTGCGCATGGGGCTACATAGGGGAAGGTAAAGAGAAGGAGTGGATAGACATAGGGAATGTCAGGAGAAAGGTGACAGATGAGTAAGGATAGCGAGGATGAGGGTCGGACAGATGGGAAGAGTGCTTGATAGAATGGGAGCAGGTTAGTGTGTTAGGAGGTGTGTATTGACCTTACATTTAAACTCCTGGAGATTGTAGCCGTCGGGGAAGCAATCGTTTGGAAGAGAATTCCACAGTCGGGAAGTGCGAGGAAAGAAACTGTTGGAGTAGAAGTTACGGCTGCATTTTATCGGTTTCACTGTAAAAGGGTGGGATCTAGTTGCTAATCTAGTATCTCGTGCAAATTCGTATTTAGGGGGCACCAGTGATCTAAGTTCATCAGAGCAGAAGCCGTGAAAGTATTTATAGAAGAGACACAGGGAAGCCACGTCTCGCCGGTGGGAGAGAGACTGCAGGCGGTCTGCCAAGTCGGTATCTATCACATTACAGACCCTCCTCTGAACCTTATCGAGAAGCCCGAGGAGAACAGCAGGTATTCTCAACCTTCTCTTACCCATTCTCTGACACTCCCTGTAACCGGTTCCTCTTTTTCTTCACTCTCCTCTTATGTAACCCCCAGTGCACCAGTGGCATTACTACTTTGCTTGCGATTATAAAAAAAAAAGAAACAAACATGTAATTGTCATTATGGGCTTCTCTTTTTACTGATTACCATGCATTCAGTTTTTTTTTATATTTTATATGTAGTCCTTTCTTTTTGCTTTCGTCAACTAGTTCTTGTAGAAGCTCATAAAGTTTATCCTGTTTCCCCACATTAAATCCTGCTTTACAATCCACCTGCTCAATTATGTCACACGTTACTTTTTCCCGTCTCTCCTTCGCTTTATCCGTCATGTGAGTATCGGATTCTCTAAGCCTCCTTTCATCTTTACTTGCAACAGAAACTTCAGCTAATAGACAAAGTAAAACTAAAACTCCATCTGAAAGGGAGTTAAAAGCTAAAAGTTAATTGTGTGGGGGAGTAGGTTCAGTTCTTGAAATGGCAAATTTAGAAATCAGTAAAGTGCCATACGTGATTGGTTGACGTTTTTGTTCTCCATGTTAACAAGATACTTAATGGCTACATGAATTTCCTTCTCGTGTTCATCTTCTTCAAAACCTCTTCGTTACTTACGAGTTCCGTCAATGGTATCCTCAGCATTCTTCTGTAAAACCACATTTTGGTTACTTCCAAGCTTTCCATCATCTCTCATGCGTTTGTCTAGCATTTGCTGCCATATTGAAGGACAGACATAACATAGCAGTCCAATACTCTCTTCTTTGTTCTAGCTCAGCTTCTGACTTTCGGTTTACTTGACATTATTAGAAAATGCGAGCGAAAACTATATTAAATTGAAAGCCGAACTATCTAAAATTCAATGAAATATTTAGATTACATTGAATCTTTTATGATATTTAAACTTTACTGAGTACTTAAAATATTTTTTAAAAGGGCTGATATCATTTTCTTAAATTATGTTTTACTGCAGAAAACAGTCTCCATTGAACAAGATTAGCTGTCATCACGCTGTGAAACATGTCAACAGATCTACATTGGGTTAAAAACACAGTTACTGACGGGTTAAAAAAGCATTTCTGCAATATTTTAAACTTAAAGTAAATAATATTTGCTTAAAATCAGATTAATTTTACTTCAAAAAAGTAATTTTTATTTTTGTAAGATATTTTAATAAAGAAATGAAAGATAACTAAAATGGCACTGATCAGCTATTTTAGCAAAAAGAAAATTCCTTCCTGTAAATTTTAATTTCATTTCGTTGTTTCACCGCACTTTTTAATAGCGAAATTTTATTCCTTTCCTTACTTGGTTTATTTTCGTCCTTATGTTAGGGAATGGTGATCTTTTGTTAGCAGTCGATTAAAATAAGTGGTGTATCAAGCGCAAGAAAACAGAATATATGATGGCCATAAAAAGGACCGATTTTAAATATAGACAGATTGATAAATCGAGGAACTGGCCAATTAACATTTATTTTAATTAATTATTTGTAAGAATTCAGTTTTTCAATGAAATCTGGGTACGTAAGACATTGCTGAATATATTCTTTATACGTAGAAAACATTTTTTCCATTCTGCGCATGCGCTATCGTCAAAATGTTTTGTCAAATTTTATTCAGAGGATCTTTGTATCACCATATCTGAAAAATAAATCGTCATTAATTATTTTAAAATATTAAACACCCATAATCTCTTTATTTAAAGGTCTTCTTGGCATACATGAAATCTCTAATGCCTCATTTATTTTTCCAAAAAAAATTCTTTTCTGTACTGGGTATTTTACTAAAAGCCAAGTGAATCGACCAACCTTTGGTTGCTTATGAATGCACTGCGCAAAACGATATTTGGTGCTAAAAAACAAAACACTTTTTTTTAGCTAATTTGATGGTGCTAATTCCGGAAATGACCTTGGATTTTCATCTTAGTTCATTTTAGTTACCGTTTCTGCTGTACAAAAATGTCTCATTTTTTAAAAAAAAAAGATCAATTTACGATTTTGGCTGATTGCAAGATTTAGTTAATAAACTTCGTAGAAATGTATCAATTTTCATGTAGGCCGAGCAATTTAAACAAACTATGTTTATAAGAAAAATTTAAAATAGAAGTACTGCATTTTTCCAATTTATCACCAAAATTAAAATTAACTGATAAACTTTATCAGTAATACGCTAATATTGTGGTTCTACAGAAAGATACTAAGGATAGAATGGACGGAACACGTGAGTAAGGACCAGGTTTTGGAGAGGATGGCCACGAGAAAGAAACTGATATTTAACATCACTGGTTCGCTGGGGGTTACATAAGTGGAGAGTAAAAGCAGACATAGAGGAGAGCGAAAAAGAGGAGTCGGTTACAGGGAGTGTCAGAGAATTGGTAAGAGAAGGATGAGAATCGTGTTGTGGAGAGAGTCACGTGTAAGTAGAGTGAAAAGGCAGAAGAAAAAGATATAGGTTCATATTTTACATAGCTATCTAGAGAAATTTCTGCATAATTGCGTCGATGTGAGAGATGAGCAAGAATAACGATTCCATCAGACATTATTTACATTATTCGGACTATTGTCCTTATATTCGTTGCAATTTGTACGACGTTTCGGCCATTGTACGCTCCGTATTTCTTCATGTGTTAGGAATTTCAAACCGAAGCCTTCACTACAATCACTGGGGTATATGAACCTTGTATAGTAGTGCCTCTTTTGGTAGTCGTGAGTTATCTCCCTCTAACTCTGTAAGTTTCCAACTGTTGTAGCTTGGTATTGAACTCACAAGTCTTTGGGTCAAGTAAATAGAACTAACCAACGTCTATATCCACTGGGCCATGTATCCTTAAAGCTACAGCAGTGGTGAATAAGTAACTTGCAGGGTTGGAGGGATATAGCACATCACTTCCAATCGAGGCATTACTATGCAAGGAATGAGAATGATATCCTCCAGTGATTGTAATAAAAGGTCGAAATTCCGAGCACCGGAATAAAGCCGGATCGTACAACGGCCGAAACGTCGTACAAATTGCAACAAAGATGAGGACAATAGTCCGAATAATGTAAATACTGTAAATACTACCTCGTTTCAGAAATATAAACAGATTCCATCAGAATATCAAAACCATTCATGCGCACTACCAGGTATGGGGGGGGACAAAGGAATGATGGCTGACTACTGCTGGAGTATCAAAAGAGACTTAGATAAAATTGAACATGACACACAATCAAAAAAGAAAAGAATATTTACCATAGTTCTTACGTTCACGAAGGCTTTATTTCTGCTATTAGTTTATTAAATGATTTGATGAAAATGCATGTTGGTCTTCGTATATTCAATTGTGTTATTTTTAAAGATTTAGGGTCTGATTTCTATTGAAAAATAATATTTCTTATGAATTTATCAATATTTGTTGGTTTAAATACGAATTAAGAGGATTTTATGATTTTACTTTAAGAAATATTGTCATCAGTCAATATCATGTATACAGAAAACAAATGAAAAAAAACGATTTTTTCCAAAAATTAAAAATTTCTGCACTACAAAAACGGTAGCTAACCAAGAAAAATTAAGGTTATTTTAAGATTCGGAGCCCTCAAATGAGATAAAATAGATATTTGGTGCCTCGACACCATTTCTAATTTTTCGTTTTTGTTGTTGTTGACCAGTGTTATTATTGTTGGAGATTTTTTGTCAAAAAGTATGAATCCTTTAAGACATTCTCTAATTAAACGAACCCTACACATTGGTGCTAATCAGTCAAAGTGAAGCGCCACTCTGAAAATTGTGAAGACGTTAAGGGGAAAATGTTGCGTTTTTTTTTTTCAAGAAATAATGACAATTCATCAATAAAAATAAAAAAAAAATTTGTGGAGAAATATAGACGTTGAGAAGAGACATGACAGTAAAAAAACTGATTTACATAACTGTAGGAATCTTATAGAACAACCAGTCAACTAGAATAGAAGTTGAGTCCAACTAACCAAAAAACCACCAGGGCAAATTGGTAGGTGGTTTAAATAACAACCTAGGAGATTCCATTCTGTTACAGGCAAGTCTATTCTGTAAATAGTGATTGGCTGATAATTTCAGTGTGTACATTGAGCTCCATAAATATTGAGCACAACATCACTATTTGTCTTTGGGCCACATACGGACATGTATTCAGTTACAACACTGTTTATTTTTGTTTGCCAACTGGACGCTAGTTGGACACATCAGGAAGGTGAGTCTCACAATCTTGAATGTTCACCTTCCTAAAGGGAGACAAAAGAAGACCACCATGTTGAAAGGTAAGTTATTTGACTTCTACAATAACCGAAACTATATCTAAAACATAAATATATAATTGCAATAAGAAAAACAACATATTAAAACGAAAAGAAAAAAACAACAAATATACATATATATCATATGATCAGAGCCAAAATATCAATGACAGTTATAATTCTAAAGCGGATATATATATATATATATATATATATATATATATAGTTTCTAAATTTAAAAATTAGGAAAAGCCGATAATATTTTTACACTTGTATACAAAATAAAATCCTTGCATTTGCCTTGATAATGTCTCTCAGAGGATGAAACGTTTTGGAAAATATATGTTTTCATTTTGTATCTATTTATATGGTCCTATGGCAGATATATTTTTAACCATAACTGAAATTTGACACATACATATGTCGCTGCAAAAGATTTTACAGATTTAAAATTTCATCTTGAAAATGTTTGTTTTTAAAAATCTTTATTCATAACAATAACGACCTTTGCTGTCTATAACTTGATTCCATCTCTCAACGAGCTTATAAATGCCTCGCTTGTAAAATTCTTTAGGTTTTGATGTGAAATATGAATCTAACTCATGTTCAATCTCCTCTCATAATTTTAACCTAAGGTCATTCAGTTGATTTTGTAATCCTCAAAATAAGTGATAATCCGCGGGAGCTAGGCCAGGAGAATATGCAAGATGGGTGCAAGATGGCATTACTTATCACTTATGACAAGCCTACCCAAAAATGGTGTCTGAAGGTGTCGTGAAAGCAAAGATTCGCAACAATAAACTCGTTGTCGCAGGTTCGCTAGAGAACAGAGGTGAGAATATTGCAGAAAAATATGAATGATGCTTTAATAATCTGAAAGAAAAGGTTAAAAATTAATCATGGTGATATGTTTAAGTAATAACAATATGCATAAAATAAATTACAATTTAAAATGCCCCTTTTACAAACTAGCAAAACCTTTTGCACCGACCTGATATGTTATTTATTGTTTTGGGCGAATCAACTGAAGAAAGTCGGAGTGAACAACGGCCGAGACGTCGTGTATATGACAATAAATATGAGAACAACCATCTGAACAAAATAAATAATTTAAATAATTACAATACTTAATCCCAGAAATATATATATATATATATATATATGTGTGTGTGTGTGTGTGTGTGTGTGTGTGTGTGTGTGTGTTACGGAAAATCCCGAAGATTAACGAAATGGTTTAACAACCGATATATTGAAAATATTTGTTTGGACATTATTTTTTAATCGGTACTCGTATTTGAGTAGATATTCTGTTTTCAATTAATTAAACTGTATATTTTTTAATTAATTAGACAGTATATTTATATATTTATTCTACCGGCCTGATTATTTACGATAAATATTTGTTGCATTAAAAGTTATACATCTATATCTACATATATATATATATATATATATATATATATATATATATATAGATGTATGTATGCATACATATATACATATGTTCCACTTCGTCTATATGCGTGACTCTTCAGAAATGAATTGAGTATACAATGCTAATATACAAGACGTTAAAATTTCCCTTCTCTGATGCCATGCGCCGATGGCTTAGGGAGTAGAGACTCCGACTAACACCAAATCGGTCGAGTTTCGATCCCGGTCAGAAGCAAGTGAATATGTCTAGCACACTGATGAGCTGTGATACAGAGAAACGGGCTTGTATATGGATGACTAATATATATATATTCTTGTTTACCCACGTATATATATATGTGTTCTTGTGTCTATTTGTGAGTTATAAGGCAATACAACTGCTTTTGTCTTGATATTGTAAAATATTTATTTAATATTCATTTTAAATATTATATGTGTGCGTGTGTGCATGTGGCAAACAACATTCAAGACGAAAGCTCACTAAAGAATAATGATCATTACCCATCCATCTATATGAGCACACCTCATGACACATACATATATAGACATGAATTATTTAAAATAGATAGATAAATAAATCTGAACAAACTGAGAAACATCTAAACAAACTGATATATATATATACATATATATATACACAAATATGCGATTATATATATATATATATATATATATATATATATATTGTCAGTTTGACTTCATGAAACGGTGGTTATTGAATCAATATAGACATTATCCATAATAATTTGATGATATTAAAATTTTTGCCCCTGGTCCTATCCTATAACACAAATATTTCATTAATTTCTATTCGCACCCTTCCCATTTTTATTTCATTTTATTAATTCATTTTCATTTTCCATCATTTTTTATTCTTTAATTTAGGGATTGGACAAGCCATGAATTTTTTTTTCAATATTTACTGTCCGAGCAATGTTTGGCTTTCATTTTGTAATCAAATTTTTCCACGAAACATTAAATCTCTTTAAACACTGCTAAAATCAATATGGCGACTGATGATTAATATCGTTCTGTCTTTCAACTTTGTTTGCTATTTATGCAGTTCATTCAATTTAACTTCGCGTTAATCGGCTCTAGGGTGGCCTTCCCATAGATTCGGGTCTCTTCCTTGCAGTTTTGATGCCTTCGGTTGGCATTGCTTAAATTCTTGTTATGTTTGGCAACTTTCTTTCTATTAAAAACATTTTCAAAGCTTTTTTCCTTTTATATATATACTAGCAGTATAGCCGGGCGTTGCTCGGGTGTAAAGAAAGCTTTAAAACTGATCCATGGTTCTGGAGCTCAAACTCTTTGGACGTTGGCACGAAAGACTAAAACGCAATAGTTGTTTCCAGTTAAATCGAAACTGTAGACTGAAAGAAAAATGAATGGATGTAAATCAAATTTTGGTCTTCTGGTATCGATATCAAATTTTCTGCACTGTTGTAAAAACTACAACCTTGAAATTTCTGAATATCGTTTCTTATGCCTTTGTCTATGAGTGCATCAAATTTGATTAAAATTGGACCACTCCTTCTATAACCCGATTTTTTCGATTATCGATTTTCGATATTTATCGGGGGTACCTCGACACAAAACCTAGCTAAGAACACTCGCAGACGCTTATAATACAACTGTGTAAATTTTCACAAAAATTGGTTCAGCCGTTTCGGCGTCTATAGGTAACGGATACACACACACACAGACACACACACACAGAGACAAAGTTCCATTTATAAATAAGTTTATATATATATATATATATATATATATATATATATATATAATCGTATCGCCCCAAGCAAGGCAGTTTACTGACACTGGTGCACAGAGGGTTACACAGGAGGAAAGTTATAAGAAGGAATGACAGGTTACAGTGGGTGTCAGGAAGAATGAGTGAGAATACTGATGAGAGTGGAGCAGATGGAGAAAGGACCGTGAGAGAGTAGATGCAAGTTAGTGAGATAGAAGATGGCTATTGACTTTACATTGAAACTCCTGGAGATTGTAGCTGACGGGGAAGTTAGTAAACGGAAGGGAATTCCACAGGCGGTAGGAGCGAAAAAAGAAGCTGATGGAGTAGAATTTGCATTTACATTTTATTGGTTTCATACCAAAAGGGTGGGACCTAGTTGCTAATCTTGTGGCTCGAGTAAATTCATGCATAGGGGTCACGAGAGAGCTATGTTCATCGGAGCAGAAACCGTGAAAGTATTTGTAGAAGAGACACAGGGAAGCCACTTTGCGCCGGTGAGAAAGTGACTGTATCCGTGCTGCTAAATCGGGGTCGATCACATTACAAATTCTCCGTTGGATTTGTCAAGGCCCTTAAGTTGGATAGCAGGAGCACGCGACCATATATGGCAGCAGTATTCAATGCACGAGCGGATGGTAGATTTATATATGTGCAGGATGGTTTCATGCGGTCTTTCTTTTTTGAGAGTAGCATTTGCATCCTAGTTATTTTTTTTTTTTACCAGTTTAATTAATTGCTATATCAAGCCACGGTGCACCTAAAAAATTATCCGAGTTTACGCTCGCGTGAAATCACTTATTTCGGGTACCCAGTGATGAGTGAACTTGATACTCAGCAGTAATTGAGCATTTCCATAATCGTTATGCAAAATTGATCTGCTCAGAATGTTGTCATTACCTAGTGTGTCACAAAGCTTTAACTTTGAAGCATCCAGTGACGATCAATTTATCCTTGTAGAAGTGTGCAAGCAGCTATGCTTTTACGCCGACTAAATATTGTGATGTATTACTCTTCGTACATCCTTGTTATGATGATGAATTATATCCGACTGCAAGGTTTCTGATCAGGAGATTGTAAGTTTTGACGAGCGTGGAACCTCCATTAACTTCTGTTGTCACCAGGTCCACACTGAACCGGGTAGTAGCACTTGTTAGATTCCCAGCTATGGGCAAATAGACAACCTTTCCAACTAAAAAGTATCAACAAGTTATTTTTATATTAAAATGACCATCAATACATTTTTATAACAAAATAAAACTGTAATACCCCAAAAAAGTATATAAAAATACATTTTTATAGTAAAGTTGTCAACAATACATTTTATGATCTACAATATATATATATATATATATATATAAACACCTTAACCCTCTAAGTATAAATTTATGTAAAAAGTATTAAACTTTGACATTAAATAAGCCATGACATTGATATGTCAACCAATTGGAGTAGATAGACTAAACTATCGCCCGGTTCACACTCCACCCACGTCTATTGAACAGGTGAAGAGGCTCATCCCTTGTTTCCTGTTTAGGATGTGATTTCCGGTTTTCTCTTTTCCAATTTGTTCACTCCTATGTAGCTCCCTGCACATCAGTGGCGTTACCGCCTTGCTCGGGGTGATATGATTAAAAAAAAAACATACCAGAAGGTTCCCTGGTGGAATTAAAAGCCACGTGTACGTCACAAAAGCAAGTCTTCAAGTTGGATAGTTTCTACAACCACTCTAGGTCGTGAAACATGATGATTTTGATGATAAGAGTGATGGGGATGATGGTGGTTGTGGAGGTGCTGATGATGACGATGATAATGATGATGATGGTCGTGGTGGTCGTGGTGATTATGATGATGATTGTGGTGGTTGTGTTGGTAATGGTGATATTTATAATTTTGGTGGTGTTTTTGGCTGTGCTGGTTATGATGATTGTGATGTTGATGGTGGTTATGGTGATGATGATGATGATATCCTATTTCACTTTTTCTTTTTTCGTTCTTCACACTTTCCATTGTCTCTTCTAACATGAATTTATGCTTGCTACTGGATTGGAAACTACGTCTCATCGTTTTACTGTTGAACTGACTCGATGCCACCCTCACTTCTCTTCTATCAGTTACTTTTCTCTCCCTTTTCACATTAGGAATTCTCTTCCAATTTCTTGCTTCTTTGTCATTTACAATCTTATAACAAATGAAATGCAACTCCAACTGCCATTTTCGATTTTCGTAAATTCTGTTCTTTTATTTCCCTTTCTTCTCATTCTACCTCACTAAAGTCTTTTTATTCTCTTTGACTTATAACCTTGCTGGGCGTGAAATGATTAAAAATGTTTTGTCTTTATTATCAGAAAAATTATATCACGACTGAGAGCATTTTTACGCGCGTAATGGTTAAAAAGTTAACTTCTTTAGACCGATTTTTAAATAGTTCAACCCTCATTTTGGCTCACTAGGTACGAATTTCTATCACTACAGAGTAAGTCCAAATAATGTAAATACAAAATTTGAAATAAAAATCATTACATGACCGTTGACTACAAACAGTTAAGTAAAGTTAATGTTACTTAGAAAATGTCTAATGAGGATAATTTTTTCGTGGCTGAAATGCGTGAACGGAGAAGGTTGACTGATATTCAAGATTGAATTTAAGTCCTTTGATCTTTCTCTACAGTGTAGTATTAAGAGGAAGGAGAATGACGCCGTAATGAACTCTCTCTGAGAATTGTCGGCCGTCACAATCAGTGCAAGATATTTTAGCTTTGCACATTTCATTTGTTGCTTCCCTTACGTCATTCAAAATAGTATACGTATTTTATGACCAGATGTTTGTATCAGGGTTTAATGTTATTCTGAATATTTTCTTCATTATATCTAAATTGTTTATTTGCTTCATATTAATGACAACATCATAATTTTACTTCAAATTTGCAACAAATATCACACACACACACATATATATATATACTCTAAGTGTATAAGTAGCACAGATATACTACGCTCTGGTCTTGATATATAGGGTGATCCCAAAGAAACGGGAACTTTTTAACAACCCAATAAAACCAAGAGTGATGGAAATATTTTATTCAAAGTAATTGAAACCTTAAAATATGTCATCTATGAAACAATAATGGAGCTTTCAGTTTTTAAAAATTACGTTCTGTAGATGGCGTCCTCCTGTACGAATTCATTCTTTAAATCTGCTGTTGAGATTCCTCATTGATCGCTGCAACATCTCAGCTGGAATACTGTGAATTTCATCCTGAATTCTCTGTTTTAACTCATCCAGAGTTCTTGGCTGAGTCGTGTACACTTTACTCTTGGGATAGCCCTACAAGAAAAATGTCACAAACGGACAAATCTGGCGATCCAGTGGGCCATGAAACATAACCAAATCTTGAGATAAAACGTTTACCGAACAATTCTTATACAGCCTCCAATGATTGCAGTGCAGTGTGTGATGTCACTCCATCCTGTTGAAACCAGGTTTCTTGAACATGTGGAAAATTGTTCAATTCAAGTGTCTCCCCTTAACGATTTGCAATGACATTGACCGAAGTCCTCTGTTCATTTTCATAAAAATAAGGTCCGATGCTCCCATATAATGAAACAGCACATCATACTGTCACCTTACTAGCGTACAAAGGGCTCCTATGAACTTCATTAGTACTTGTGCCTGCCCAGTAACGGTAGTGTTGCTTATTCATGTAACCTGTGAGATGAAAATTGACCTCATCTGACATCCATAACTTACTTAGAAATACATCTTACTGAAATGGCAGAGTGTTTACTTCGTGAGGCCACTGTTTTGCAGTTCTGACACTTGCTCATGTCTGTCAATACACGCTTAACAAAATTCCCGTTTTTAGTCACCCTGTATATGAAGCCGCTCATCAAGTGAACATTATTCTTTTTTTTATTTTGACTACTGAATCCCCATTATGAGTGGTGATATTGCCAGACAGAGAAGAGAAGCTGCTAGAAGTGGTCAAATGAAGTGGCCAAGAAGATTGAACAACGGACAATGGGTAGCTGTAAGACAACTAAATACTACTCGATTATGAGAATCTCGGGCTAACTTGAGCTAAGCACGACGTTCAGAAATCAAAAAACAAAATTCTCAATAACAGCTCGAAAAAATCAATGACGAGAAAGAAGACGAGGGTGTTTCAGATCAGAATGCTAATGCACGCAGATTAGAACGGCAAAATCGACTGAGATCTTCAACTGTGGTCAAACAACACAATAATGAAGCTCAATAGACCACAAAGTTTTCTGTCATAGGTAAAGTACAGTGTTGATTCTGCAGCTCTCTGATGTTAATGGGAGAAACAAACAAGTGGAATCCCTAACATACCAGAACTACTTGAAGATTTCATTCAGCTATTTATCAATGATACTACAATTTCTAAATATTTTCGAACAAATATTAGATGGTTCAACATTGCTTTGTCAATGAAAGTGGATGATGCTACTATTGCTCAAGGACTTGAAACTTTTAGGATTCACAGTGTTGCATACAGATTAATGGGTCCTCCTAGAATATTGCAACCGAACCACCTTCAGGTCTTCAAACTTATTTTTACCATCCATAAGAACAAATTCGCCAAGGAATAAACAAGGCATTGAGAAATAATGCTGTTTAAAATAATGATGAGAAAATATTTCGTACAATTCATTCTGCAATGAATAACCAAGATAATTCTTACTTGAGATATTTCTTGTTTGTTTAGAAACAAATAAACTTAATTAATGTTCCAGAAATTTACACATGTTATTATAACTGATAATAAATAAAACTATTTCATATTATAACGTTGCAATAAATGTATGCAAACAGAAAGTGGATATTGGTATTATTCATGCAACATTGCGAGATTTAAAAGCAACGTCTACAATACTAGTATTTATTTTTAAAAAGGTACAGGGAATCAACGTTGCGGCGATGAGAAATGTTAAACCTGAGATGCCAGGTTAGAGCTAATAATATTACAGATTATTCTTTGAATTCTGCCAAAATCCTCTAAATATATAGATCAGCTGTTGCAACAATATTCAGTGTAGTGGAGAATGGTATACATAAGCATAATAAAATATAAATAAGTGTAATAAAAGTTGTTTACCACAACACAATAAACTAAATTTTCATACAGCAGACCGAGTAACTGATGCATCTTTCCACTTCATATTAGCGGAAAACGTTAACCCAGGCAGACACAATGAGTTACTATCCTAGAGTTTACCATCAGCCATATTGCTAGGTCCTATAACTAAAAGAAAGTAGTTTAATTTTGAAGGCGTCAAAATTAATAAGCTATCACATTTTTTTTATAAGCGTTTCACCCCGAGCAAGGCATGTCACTGCCACTACTGCGCAAGGGGCTACATAGAGTGGAGAAAGGATGATTAAATATAGGAAATGTCAGAGGGTGGGTGATAGGCGGGTAAGGATACCGAGAATGAGGGTTGGGTAGATGAGAGTGTTCTGAGAATAATTGGGAGTTAGTGTGATAGGAGGTGTCTATTGACCCTACATTTAAACACCTGGAGATTGTAGCTGTCGGGAAAGCAGATTGAGGAAGGGAGTTCCACAGGCGGGAATCGCGAGAAAAGAAGCTGTTGGAGTAGAATTTACGGTTACATCTTATTTGTTTAACTGTAAAAGGGTGGGACATAGTTGCTAATCTAGTATCTCGTGTAAATTCGTGCTTAGGCGGCACCAGTGATCTAAGCTCATCGGAGCAGAAGCCAAGAAAGTACTTGTAGAAGAGGCACAGGGAAGCCACATCACGCCGATGAGAGAGTGGTTGCAGCCGGTCTGCCAAGTCAGTATCAACCACGTTACAGATCCTCCTTTGTATTTTGTCAAGAAGCCCACGGAGAGCAGCAGGGGCACCCGACCAGATATGGCAGCAATATTCAATACACGGGCGGATGGTAGATTTGTATATGTGCAGAATAGATTCAGGTGGAAAAAACTTCCGGGCCCTGCACAGAGAACCGACTTTCATAGCAGCAGATTTGGCAATGGATTCGATATAGTCATTCCATTTGAGGTCCGCCGAAAGCGAAAGGCCAAGGAGGCGTAGTATTTTACTCTCTGGGAGGCTAGCCTGTCCCATGCTAATGGGAGATGCGATTGTCTATGGTGGTTAGTTGATAACAGCTTCGTTTTAGAGGCATTGAAATTTACCAGCCATTGCCTACCCCAGGCCACTACGGATTGAAGGTCCTTTTCAAGTACGGCAGCGAGGTTCACTTTGTCGCCCACACCTGGTTTTTGATCGATGCGAGAGTAGATTGTTGTGTCATCGGCATACATGCCAACTTAACAAGAGATTGCTGTTAATTTCTAGATCAGCTACCAATTTGATGTTATCGAACCAATCAGTCTGACCACTTTGTTATATATCTACCTATATTCAGGTATGAAATGATCCTATCCTCTTCAATACGTGGACAATATTGGAGTAGAGAAGTGATCATCCTTGAGCCAAACTCTTTCTTTGTCAACTCTCTGCTTAATTTAACCCTATTCTGTTTTCATTTACAATTATTCACTTGAAATACATCATTTTTTTAAACACTGGTTTGGCTTAATAATTATGGCCGGTAGTGTATATATAAACATATATTAAATATAACAGACAATGAATGTCTATTATGCTTAAAGATGAGCCGTTTTAAACACCGTATTTTGGCTTTAATTTCAGGTGAAAATAATGACAAAAGCTGTCCAACATTTAGATATTTTTTTTATTATGCCGATTCTAAGCTTTCGGCTCACATGAGCCATCTTCAGAGAGGTTACAGGGACATTAACATAAAGACATCCACCATCAGACATGATATTATATTGTATTGACATAAAACATTGCTTTGCGACCATAACAGTCACCGAATAGCAAACGCAGGTTATAAATATGTAATGCGGTTATATGACGTCATACCACGTGAGAGACCGAAATGTTAACAGAACCATATGTCTAAATGCAATGTAAGGTGTTGTGACCAGATTTAAACGTGATTTTACTAAGGCTGGGCTGCTTCGATTTAATATAAATAGCGTCCAATATCTGAAGGTTCGTTTTACTGTGTGTATGTGTGAGTATTATTGTGTCTCTAATATTACATACATGGCCATGTTTTTCTAAGAAACGCTTTATCAATTGACATGGCCTTTCAAAGATTATATCTCTAATACTAATAAAAAAAACCACTACATATATTGGTTTTACTATAACCACGCTCTCACGTAGAGCCAGCTTTCTGATCATAGTTCAATTAAACAATATTTCTTACAACATCAGGAAAAGAAAGTTGAGGTTTCTGGAATATATAGTGGGGAAGGAAGGAGTGTTTGGAGAATCTGATACTTACAAGAGGGACTGAGGAAAGTAGTGACATGGGAAAGCAATTGATGGTCTTGAGCAGACTGAAAGTGGAAAGGGTTTTAGAAGAGTAACAAGAGAAAGGCTGTTAAAAGCTCAAGGGATATGGAAAGTGTAGGGACGTGATCGCCTACGTCCTGAAGGTAGATAGCACATAGAAGAAGAATATTTCACCTTTTGATATATGTCATCTGCATCCTTCTTTACTTCTGCTTCTTTATATTATAATGTCATTTTTCACCATAATTCGATTTCTACAATAGTCGCACTACCTACCAAGTCTGCAGGAAGAACTAAGGCAGGTGGTAGTGTGTTGTTATGGCTTCATTTCATGTTTTTTTCTATCTCTTCTAACATCTCTAGCAATACATAGACAAAGTTCTCTTTAGTGTGTGGGCTGTAGTTAACAAGACCATTTTTTTGTATATCTCTTAAGCTTGGGTTTCCAGGGATTCTTTCAATGTGTTGTTTTGTTCCATTTTTTACCATTCCAATCACTATCACTATCACTGGTACTATTCTTGTTTTCGATTTCCACATTTCTTTCTATATCAATTTCCAGGTTTTTATATTTCATAGTTTTTCAAATTCCTTGGTTGATATGTAACAATCCGCTGGACAAGCCATATCAATTAATAGGCAAGTTTTTTCTTTTTTCTTTTTAGCAATAATGTCCGGCCTATTTGCTTCAGTTCTCCTGTCTGTGTAGATGGTGTAATTCCATAGAATGGTGACATTTTCTATTTCTGTAACCGATGCTGGGTGATCATACCAGTGTTTGTTTACATATTTTCCATATTGCTTGCACATTGTCCAGTGTAAATATTGCCCCACTCTATTGTGACGATTTTTATATTAATTTGGTTCAAGTACTGAACATCCTGAGACTAGATGGTTTATTGTTTTTTTTTTGTTTTTTTTTTTTGTATTTATCACAGATCCTGCTGTTTGTATCCAAATTATTGTGTATAATATTTGCTTGAAATTCCTAGTGAAAAGACTGGTCTTGCTCTGCAATAATATAGCCTTCAGTTTCAGACTTTAATCCAGATGCACGTAACCATCGATGTGTATTAACTTTATCAACATTGAATTTATTAGCACGTTCTGGATATTGGCCATGCAGAGGTTTGTCTTGCCAGCGTTGTTTCATCTGTTCAAGAGATTTATCCTTGGCTTTCTTTTTTATATTTTTGTCGCAATAGTTGGTTCTTGGCTTCTGTTTTGCTTTTCTACAAAATCTAAATGTAAATCTTGTTTGTATTTACTACCTTCTTTCATTATTGAATATTTTTTTAAATTTTTACTTTATTATTATGTTGTCATTTTTTATTATATTTTATTTCAGATATGGTTGCACTACCTACCAAGTCTGCGGGAAGAACTAAGGCAGGTCGTGGTGTATTGTTATGGCTTCATTTCATGTTTTTCTATCTTCCCTAACAGCTCTAGCGTTACATAGACAAAGTTCTCCTTAGTGTGTGGACTGTACTTAACAAGATAATTGTTGTATATCTCTTAAGCTTGGCTTTCCAATGATTCTTTCAATGTGTTGTTTTGTTCCATTTTTTATCATTACAAGTGCACCTGCTCTCACTGACACGATTCTTGTATTCAATTTCCACATTTTGTCTATTTCAATTTCAAGGTCTTTATGCTATGACAGTTTTTCGAATTCCTTGGTTGCTATATTACAATCTGCTGGCTGTGCCATATCAATTAATAGGCCAGTTTTTCTTTTTGGTTTCTAACAATAATGTTCGGCCTATTTGCTTTAGTTCTCCTGTCTGTGTATATGGTGTAATCCCATAGAATGGTGACATCTTCTATTTCTGTAACCGGTGCTGGGCGATGTTCATGCCAGTGTTTGTTTACATATTTTCCATAGTGTTAGCACATTGTCCAATGTAAGTATTGCCCCACTCTATCATGACGATTTTATATTCATTTGGGGCAAGTAGAGAACATCCTGAGATTAGATGGTTTATTGTTTATTCGTATTTATCACGGAACCTGCATTTTGGATCCACATTATTATGTATAATATGTGCCTGAAAGTTCCAAGTCAAAAGAATTTAGTCTTGCATTATTTGCTTTGATTTCTGTTGTATATGCATTTCTTTCCGTGACCCAACCAGAGACCTAAGATCAGTGATGACATCATCACATTTTACACTGAGCATTTCTGAGGGGAAGAACTCTTAATATTACACATATTTTACAAAGAAAAAGCCCTTCGTAAGGTGTGGGCTGTAAGTGTAATTACAGTTTTTTTTGTATGTCTTTAAAGCTAGAGCTACCAGAAAACCTTTCAATGAAAACCTTTTCTCAATTAATCAGAGAACTCCAACTACAACTGGAATTATTGATGTCCACATGTGTAACATCTTTTACATTCCCACTTCTAGATCATTGTGTTTTGATAGTTTTTGAAGAACTTCAAAAATACATTGCAATCAACAAGGGCTGTAATGTCAATAAGAAAGCGCATTTTATTTTTGTAATCTTTGATCAGGATGTCAAGACTTTGATTGTTCTATCTATGTGTATTTTAAAGTCACATAAAATTGTTACAGGTCCCATGACTATAACCAGGTCTAGTATTATTATTTGAAGCCATAGTAGAGTAATAGCTTTTTTACAGGCCCATCGTTTCCAGTACAGAATATACCATTAAAAAACCCTCGCCATTGACGATGCTTGTCGATGCTTCTGTAACATGTCTTTTTCACAGATAAGGTGTTGACCCTATGTAAACCCTTATATAATCCGGGAGCAGTGATAGTCAGTAAATGCCATACGTGATACACTCATGGGTGATCATGTCTTTTTCGATACATGGCTGACTAGGGAGTTGATTTTCTCGCATTAGATTGCCATTTTTACTTGCGGTAGACAGGTTGTCATCCAAGACTATATAACCCAATTTGTTCTGCTATTTAACCCATTAGGTAGGGGGAGAGGAAATGGATTAATAACTTTCCCAATGGTATTTTTGCGTAAGTGAATGCAACATAATCAACTTGAATTTGAACCCGGTTCTCCGAAATCCACTGTACCACAATGCACACGTAGGAGTAAAATTTTATTTATTTCGCCATTATTCTTCTTCCTTTCTTTCTTTTTTCTTACTTTCTTTTTCTGCGTCCTTATTTCCCGGTCGAACTTGTCTTGTTTCACTACTTCCTCTTGTTTCACTACTTCCTCTTCTTTTCGACTGACTTTTTTGTCTGTCTTTCACAGTTCCAGGCTCTGTGCATACCATTCTAACACGAATGAAATAGATCAATTAATTTTCACCGGCTTATTACAGTTTTGGTGACAAAAGAACGGCTATTTCACATTATTCATTGTGCAGATCGCACGTCAGCATAATTGAATAGCTTGCCGGCGTGAGATTGCAAAGGTGACAGCAGTGAATAGGGTTGCGTCCCGAGAAAATAAACGACTATGGGGGTCAACGCTTGCTTGATTATAAACACAAAAGTGATTCATAAGATAAGTAGCACATTTCAGGCTAGAGAAGAGGATACAATATTAATATTAATAATAATGAACCTCAAAGATAATGAAGTAAAGACTGCCTATGTGAATAAGAATACATACGGTCTATCTGATTTGCTTTGGGGAAAGGATTGTTGGCTTAAAAATTACAAAACAAATATAAGAACAGTCACATACTGAGAACTGTGCAAAGCGACCTGGGTTCGATCATCTCGAGAAGTGGTGTCAGCATAAATCAAAAACTATTGTAGAAATCGAAAAAGAATATAAAAGCTTGAGATATTGAAATTAAGATAGACCGCCAATATTGGAACAAGAAAACAGCATCCAATAATTACAAACAAAGAAAAGAAAAAACAATTCTCAGATCATAAACACGAAAAGAAATAAAATGTTGAAGAAATATGTTTGCACTGAGATCTGGTGGTATGGTTGACCATTTTGTGTTCAGGACGCCAGCCTCTTTGGAGGAAAAAAACGGTGACGTTGCGATCACTATGAGCTCATTTTAACATTCATGATGATTAAGTCTGAACAATAGCTGATTGATGTAGGAAGGTCAATAATATCAAACAATAAAATTGATGTATAAGATAGATGTAGCTCGTTCTCACAGAATTCAGTTTGATATAAAACTTACCTTTAGAATAATAATTCAAGATTGCTATCTTGAACGTGTATCAAAGAGAAAAACTGGCAAAATTAAATGGTAAAATACCACCTGAGTCTCGCCATGAAATCAGGAGAGTAGATCAGCAGACTTCTTACCAGATAAAAGCGTCCGTTGCAGTCCTTTCCTCAACCACCTCACTAATATATATATATATATATATATATATATAAAATGATTTTTTTTAACATTATTTTTTATCGATACTCGTATTTAAGTAGATATTCTATCAAACAGTATCATATATTTATTTCTACCGGCCTGATTATTTACGATACATTTTTTATTATGAAAGTGTGTGTCATTCGGCAGGGTTCAACAAAAATTTATCGTAAATAATCAGACCGTTAGAAATAAATATATAATACTGTTTGTTTATATATATATAGTCATTCACAGACAGATCTATTTCGCTGTATCACAGCTCATCAGTACGGAAGGACATCCGATTGCTTTTAACCCAGGATTAAAACCCGACCGAATTGGCGTCAGTCGGCAATTCTACCTCTGATCTTTGCTTTGATGTATCATACGTCAGTGATGTATCTAAATATATATATATATATATGGATCAAAATCCGGCAAGATGAATAGAACAGGTAAGAAAAAGTGTCTTTAGTCTGACGTTTCACTTTAACAAGCTTCTTCAGAGATTTCCAAAAGATGAAATTGTGAACTGTATCGAGGTTCCCATTGAGTTCACAGTAATGGCTGGAGGTCTTCCTGATGTGGCCAGAGTATGAAGGTGTCGTCTATGTATCTCAGCAATAGAGCTGGTTTTCGTGATGCAGATTTTAATGCCATTTCTTTGAAGTATTCCATGGCTGGTGATAACGGCGAGTCAATTGCTAAGCCTTCATTCAGGTCATAGATGACTGATCCCATTCAGAAGTGTTTTCTCTGTGTGCAGATAGTCAGTATCTCTATCGGATTATCTGTTAGTTCTCTGGTAGGTTTCAATAGGGGTGAGTCTGAGGCCAGTTGAAACCTGAATACTGATAGTTCCTTCATACTGGGTACCTTAGGGAACAAACTCACCGTATAAATAAAAGCTTAGTCGAGTTAAGTAGTGATAACTGTTGCTGCGACATCTTGAAGAAGAATGGCACGTAGAACTATAACAATCTACCCCTCGTGAACAAAATAAAAGGTTCAGTTTGCAGTTACAGTCACCTAAAGAAGGTCTGAGAGCAGAACGGCCAAAACGTCGTGAATATAGCAACAAAGATGAGGACAACAATCTGAAAAGTGTCAGTCAGTTAAGTACCATACGTGATACACGCTTGGGCGATCATGTCTCAAAAGAGACATGACTGGCTGGACAGAAGATTATCCCGAAGTATGTTGCCATTGCTTTCTGCAGTAGACTTCGTTGCCAGCTAATGCAAAATTACCAAATCTGTCAAATTATTTAACCCATAAATGGAGGGAAAAGACTATTAATACCTTTTTCAAGGGTATCTGTGCGTAAGTGAATGCAAGGAATTTAACTCCTTACTGGCTCATAAACGCACATATTCAGACATGATTTTGTCTCAACGCATACATTCATAACTGATTTCCCTTATTTTATTTAAAAAGACGCGTTGGCACACAGTTAAACAGACACAGGTTTTTTCTTGTACATTTAATATTCATCCATTGCTTTATCACACGTGACACGTATCTGACCTTTGAAACTATGCCCCATTTAAAAATAGTCTCTCGGATTTTTAAATCATTCGTTTTTAATATATCTCTGAAGAAAGCATGTTATAAGTGAAACATATTAGATTAAAGACACTTTTTCCCATTTGTTCTTTACTTATTCTATTCATCTTGTCGGATTCCGATCCATATATTCTACTCATATATATATATATATATATATATATATATATATATATATATATATACAATACCTTTCATATGAGTCACTCTCTATCTCCCTGTGAGTGTGTCTGTGTGTTGTAGGTGTAGAGGTTTATGGATGCTTTCCTCACTTGCACATTTATGAATATTTCCCGCCCTTGTTCCGGATTATACTTTTCCCAATACATATCAGTTAAGAGTTTTGAATCCTTCCAATCAACGAAATTGTCTCTTTCCTTTCTCCCAAGAGTAATCAATTATAAGCAGCCCTTTATTGAATCGAAATGATGAAAAATGCTTGCAATTAGTTCAAGTAATTTATTTCTGATGAAGAATCTCCCAAAATTTTCATAGATATATTCTTTGTATTCCACCATATTTTGTTTACGTGTGACGAAATTTGCCCCAAGAGAATTTCCAGTATATATCTTCGCTTTCTTTCTGTTATCATGAATATGAGTTCATAAAAGCTTCATTGCATTCAAAATATTTTCCTCTTCCAAGTTTCCTCATAGGAACGCGCATATGCACTCGTGCACATGCACACACACGCACATATATACTTACTAATGTTTGATATATACAAGGTTCAAGAGCCACTCAATGTAGTGGCTTACCGAAAGAGTAAGATATGCAGTTTGTGAAGATACGCGGGAAGGATAATGGTTAACCATGAGTTTGAACAGTTTAAGATTGTAGCGGTAATGCAAATCATTCTCTGTGGTGTGGGTTCTACAAAGTAGCGCCTCGTGTGAGAAGACGCTGCATGAGTGGAACGTACATCTCACTAATGGAATATGAAAGAAATGAAGTCTGTTCACCCTAGTATATATGATGTTATATGATGTTATATGTTACAGTTACACTAAGTGAACCTAAAGAATGTAGCTCCTCTGAACAATTTCAATGGAAATAGTGATAGGCTTGGAACATTTCGTCTGTTGGAAAGGATTTGTAAGATGGGAAAAGTATTAATCCCCCCACAAGTTGCAGTAGACGCTTTTTGAAGTTTTCATGAATTAAATTGTAGCTACAGCCAAGAAATGGTTGCAGTACTTTATTTTTGGTCTCGTCTGGTTCTTGTAAAGGTAGTGCACATCAGAAATAGTCAGTACTTACTTGAACGGTATAGGTGTAGGCGTGTGTAAACGAAGAATAAAAGAAATGAATTACAAAGATTCTTTGCGAAACAGCTTCACACAAAATTAACTTGTTTGTTTTTTTTGACAATACAACCGAATTAATTATGTTAGTATTACGATAGAAGAAGCAGAAAATATCTACATCAGGTGAGACTCACTTATTTACGTTGTTTTATGAATGTGTGTAATATTCCAGCATCAGCAGTAACCAGACAGTGAACGATAACTGAATTAATACTACTGTCAAAATTTGTGATGATAATAACTTGGTACATTGGTTGATAAGTTCAAACTGTGCTTGATTAACATCACTAAGCTTTTTAAAGTATACTCGAATAAATATTCAAAAGGTCCTATGTGTATTAGGTTCTCCAAGCCCTCCTTCCTTATTACGTGTCTCAAAAACCTCAGCTGTCTTTTTTCTGGTGCTTAGTATAAGTTTTTATTCGTTTGCATTCTTTCCAAAAACTCATTTTGCTCACATGTTCGGCTAATGATATCATCAGCATCCTTCTGTAGAGCCATATTTCTGTTGCTTCACTGTTTAATACGTTCGAATGTGGAAATTAACAATCTGGAGTCTACATTTTTCACAAAAATGAATCCATTTCTGTGTGAGCTAGTGTTTGTACAGAAATCTATTGCATTTTCTACAATTTTTCAGCAGGGTTCCACACTAGGAATCGACCATTGTTCCATTATCTTTAGTGATAGATCAACTATCCAAGTTCCACGTTAGGTCTTGGGTGAGCTGACGCGTTCAAGACAAGAGAACTCCCTGAGAGAACACCTGTCCTTGCGAAAGATGAATATTATTAGGTTGTTCGGGAAATTACTTACTTTACCACTATGAAGGAAAAACAATTGTTAAAATGTAACACATTTCATCTAAAAGTATTTTACGGAGTTTTTTCTTTTATAAGCAATTCACCCCAAACAAGGCAAGACCGCTACTGGTGTGCAGTGGGTTACAGCGAGAGACAAATTCAAAGTACAGCGGATATCGAAGAAAAGGTAAGAGATAGATGGGAATCAAGGAGATAGAAGATAGCACTTTACATTGCACATTTTTTGCGAGTAATGTAACCATTAGTGTAGAAGAGGTGGTTAATATTTAACTATTTTCACGGTAAAAAGGTGGGACCTAGATGCCAATCTAGTAGCACGAGAAAATACATGTAGTCGGACAACCAAGGGGAAAAGTTCGTTTCAGCAACTGCAATGAAAATACTTGTTAAAAAGACAGAGTGTAGCCACATCACATAGGTGAGAAAATGACTGAGAGCGTGCTGCTAAGTCATGATCGATTCTATTGGAGATCCGCCTTTGGATTTTATCGAGAACATCAAGATGAATAGCAGGAGAACCTGACCAGATATGACAACAGTATTCAATGTATGGATGAATGGTAGCCTTATAAATGTGAAAAATGGATTCTGACGAGAAATAAGTTCTTGGTCCCACACAGTGACCCAACACTCAGTAAATGCAGCTATGGATTCGATGCAGTCATTCTATTTGAGATCATTTGGGAGTTTGGGATATTCCAAACTTTCGCTTAAGAACCAAACGCAGCGCAGGATTTTTTCTTAACCATTAATTCCAACTGTTCATTCAACATGGTCCTTGCATTTATCCAGCAAATTGCAAACACCACCAGCTCTCCTCTACTATTACAAGATTACAGATCAAGCCGAAAAAGAAGTACTGCTGTCATATATGGGCGAGAGAACCCCAATTTCACTTTCCACTCTGACAGAGTACAGTAGCGTCTCGCGTTCTTGTAGGTAATTAATTTTTTCTACTCTCCAACCCCATTCTCCCAGTCATAAGCTTCTTGCTTTATCTGTATCTCTATGGAATCAGTAATTCAGTCAGTCAAGCGTCATACGTGATACACGCTTGGGCGATCAAATCCCGAAAGGGAGATAAATGACTGGACAGAAGATTATCCCGCAGTAGGTTGTCATTACTTTTTGCTAGCCAAGGCTATAAAACTAATCTGTTTATATTTTTGCGATTAGGTAGTATTTACAGTATTTACATTATTCGGACTATTGTCCTCATCTTTGTTGACATTTGTACGACGTTTCAGCCGTTGTACGCTCTGGCCTTTTTCAGATGCTAAGAATTTCGAACTGAACCTTTTATTACAATCACTGAGGTATATGAAATTCATTCTTTGCGTGGTAGTCATGAGTTATGTCCCTCTAAACCTGTACGTTACTTGGTCACCACTGCTGTAGCCTGGTATTGAACTCACAACTCTTTTGGTCAAGTTACAGGAACTAATCAACGTGTATATCCACTGAGCCATGTGTCCTTAAGGAAACGTCGTACAAATGGCAACAAAGTTGAGGACAATAGTCTGAATACTGTAAATACTGTAAAACTTAATCTCTTCTGTTATTTAACCCATAACTGGAGGAAGAAATGGATTAATACCTTTTCCAAGAATATTTGCGCGTAAGTGAATGCAAAGAATGCAACTGGAATTCAGACTCGATTTCTTGTTTTGAGCTGATATCCTCTGCACCACAACGCACTTCCATTTCCATGTTCATACGAATTACACTACTCAGGTCCACCAATTCAAAGATTCACTGCTAAGACCAACATGCCATACACATTGTAGAGAACCACTCTCGTTCCCTTTCGTATTCCTCTCGTATTCCTCTCGTGAGATGTAAGCAGCTTCCTCCCACAAATCACTGCCTTGTTAAACCGACTCCCAAAAGTATGCTTTCCCGATGGCGACAATCTTAACCTGGTCAAGTCTAGATTTAACCGTTATCTTCCACACATATATGCCTAAACCGTACTTTTTGCCCTGTAACCATCTACCTTGAGTGGCCAGAAAGACTTGCACAGGGTGAACACAACTAAAAATTTAAAAAAATAACGAAAAAGATAGTGGTCATCACAAAATAAGAAAACTGTACCAGCATTTACTCAATCAGAAATCTCACAAAGATGACGAATAAAACGTGCTGTTGCTCTTGATAAGGACCTCCAATGTGTGGTAGATTGGAGGAAAAAATGGCTCGTAAATTTTAATGCTTCTAAAATGAAGCTGCTTTTTTTTTATCACTACAGACAAACTTTCCTACCTTCAGTCAATATGAATCACAAAAAAAAAACCACTACACTGTGCCTCCTCGATCTCATTCTCTCAGCCGACCTCAAGTGATATGACTACGCCGAATCAAAAGTTACAGTTACAGGAAAATGTCCTCGTTAAAGTCTATCTTGCACAAATACAAATCTACCTGACATTGAACACTGTTGCCATCATAGGTCGGGAGCTCCTGCTATTCATCTCAGGGTTCCCTTCAAAACTCAAAGAAGGATCTGCAATGTAATAGATCCCGATTTCTCAGCTCGACTTCAGACACTTTCTCACCGACGGATGTGGCTTTCTGCTGTCTTCTATTTCCACGGCTTCTGCTCAGACAAGCTTATGTCTCTGGTGCCTCTCGACATGAATTTACTAAGGCTACTAGATTGGCAACTGGGTTGAATTTAACCGCCATTCTCAGTCTACTCTCACATAACACTCTTTGCACCAGTATTCCCACCTTTCTCTAATCCTTTCTCTGACACCCTCTGTATATTGATCCCCTTCTCGCTTTTCTCTCATGTAGACTCTGCATACCAGTGGAAGTACTGCCTTGCTGTGGGTGATATATATATATATATAATTCCGAAAACCCTAGTTGAAAATACAACTATACTTAAGCATGAAAACAATAAACAAAAACTAAAAATTCTCATATCTATCTATCTATCTATCTATCTATCTATCTATCTATCTATCTATCTATCTATCTATCTAATCTAATCTAATCTATCTATAATATAAAATAAATACTATCAGTTCTATTGGCAATATATTTATAGATACCACCATCAAAGATGATATTATATTGTGTTGACATAAAGAACCCGTGTTTAGCAACAGGACAATGCACTATGCCACACAAGCAAGGGAGCCCAGTCATGGCTGTCCGACAATTTCTGCCACCACATCACCCCACTTACATCTTTGCACCAGTATTAGATTAGATTAGATTAGATAGATAGATAGATAGATAGATAGATAGATAGATAGATAGATAGATAGATAGATTTGATTGATTTGAATTGATAGGATAGATAGATAGATAGATAGATAGATAGATAGATAGATAGATAGATAGATAGATAGATATGAGAATTTTTAGTTTTTGTTTATTGTTTTCATGCTTAAGTATAGTTGTATAGTTGCTAAGCAACGATAACAGTCACCAAATAGCAGACGCAGTTCGTAAATTTGTAATGCGGTTCTATAAAAACGTAAGAGACTACGATGTTAACAGAACCATATGTCTAAACAGAAAGTAATGGGTTGTGACCAGATTAAAATGTGATTTTATTGAGTGTGGGTTGCTTTGATTTAATGTAGATGGCCTCCAATATCTGAAAGTTTTAGTCGATAACACAATAATACTCACACATACACAGAATACAAAAATAACATCATTTTTGATGGTTGATGTCTTTATGTTAACGTCCCTGTAACCTTTCTGAAGATGGCTCATGTGAGCCGAAAGCTTAGAACCATTATAATAAATAAATATCCATTTGTTCTACAATTTTGTCTTTATTTTCACCTGAACTTAAAGCCAAAATACGATGTTTAGAACGGCTCATGATTAAACATCATAGACATTCATTGTCTGTTATATTTAACAATGTATGTTTAGAAAATTATCTATATACACTAAATATATTTATATATATATATACATATATATATATATGTGTGTGTGTGTATGTGTGTGAAAAGTGCATGTACATAATTATAAATATCAATATATATATATATATATATATATATATATATATGCAATATGTTATATATATTATATTATTTATATATAATATATGCGCTTTACTTATTTGAAATCGCTCAATATCAGTGATAGAACGGACATATTCATATAGATAGGTGTGAGTTTGTAATTTTGGGTTTCATATTCTTGTGACAATCGCAAGAGCGTGAAACCCAGAGTTACAAACTCTCTCTCACACACACACACACACACACACACACACGCACATATATATATATATATATATATATATATATATATATATATATATATATAAGAAGAATACATGCATGGATCATATTCCTTTATTAGCATATACATACACACGCACACACACACACACATATATATATATATATATATATATATATATGTGTGTGTGTGTGTGTGTGTGTGTGTGTGTGTGTGTGTGTTTATATGGAATAGATTGGTTGATGGAATTCGAGAAACGAAAAACAACGAAACGATAAAAATATTCATAATAAAACTGACAGTATTTTTTCATATTATAGATAGATAGATTGATAGATAGATAGATCTATGTATGTATATATGTGTGTATGTATGGTGCAATGGATAAATTGTTGTTTAAATTATGCAAAAATGAAAGTAAAACTGACATCTCATTTCAGCACATAAATTTACTAAAATAACAACAAATACCTTGAAGTAATAAATTGTTTATTCCTTAAAATCGCCATTGGCTTCAAACACGATCTCCGGACTTTTGCTTCTTTTCTGGTCAGTCCCCTATAAATTGATGACTGTTGTCATAATCTTAACCTTATGATCATCTTTGGTGTTACAATGTGTTTTGTTGGTCTCTCGATCAACTGCGCCCCACACATAATAATGAAGGGGGTGGCAGACTGGAGAGTTAGGTGACCAGATGACCAATTTCGTCATAGTGCTGTTTTTCTTACAGATGTTGCCCAACTGACCCTTCTATACAGTGCAGTCGACAAAACTAAAATAAACAACGCGCATGTGTGAAATCATATATATAATGGCGACAATGTACTTATCGCACTTTCTTTGTGTGTATGTGTGTGTTCGTGTGTGTGTGTGTGTGTGTGTGTGTGTGTCTGTCTGTCTGTCTGTCCGCGAAGTGTGTTCCGTTTAGGCTAGATTAATGTAATCTATTCAGTACGGTTAGAGATTAACCTCGGCACGCTATCTTAGATGTAGTCCGGATGCTCTACGGTGACGGCCGAGGACCTAAGTATTCACTTTAGCCAAAGAATGATATCATAGAAATTGTTAATGGTGCCTTGTCGGCGTTTACCGAGCTGACCAATGAATCAAGTTGTGATGTGGACGTTTGTTGCTAAGTGATTCACCGGCTGGCTGACATGCACGCTAGCCAGTTCCTCGCGATTCGAATTTATATCTTACTCTCACAGCATTCATTAGAAAATGACAAGATGATTTAGATGTGGGTCTCCGGTTCTTTGCTCACGATAAAAGGGCAGTATCTGTGCATTCCGTGAAGAGAGAAATAGATAGTAGCGTTCATAAATAAGTAAAATGCTTACTAATTTTTATTTATTTTCTTGTAAATCTAACTTTTTAAAAAATATCCACAATGTTTTTTTCAGTATTATTCTATTTTTTTTCTATTAGAACATTACGCAAAGAAAGCAAGCATTTATCAAAACCTACAACATTTGAAACGCTTTTGCCAAAAATGATCAACGTATTCGTTTTTTTAGGTTTATCAACCTTTTTTGGGTTATTTAAATACACTAAATATTTTTACAGTATAATAATCTTTGAGGGGTGGTCTAGTGATGCAAATTTTATTAATTAGCCCATAACTGAGGAGTACAAGAGTTGGATTCATACTTTCCCTAAAGGTTTTTGTGAGAAAGTGAATGCACCGATACCAACTAAAATTGGAACTCGTCTCTCCAATTAACTTATTCTAAGCTATTACTCATTATTCCACCTACATACCTAAACATACAGCACATATTATTCTCAAGTGGTCACCCATCTAGGTACTAACCAAGCTTGATGTTGCTTAACTTATAATTGTACGAGGACCAGTGTTTCAAAATGAAATGACCATAATCCTTGACAGTTGTATTAGATATTATAACGGACACAATATTGTCATTATCATAACCACTCACACCAAAGATGGAACCTGGAATATGGCAGTAGTTTTAAGCTTATCCCACAAGCTATTCATTCTTCTAGAATAGTTAAAGCATCACCATTTTTTGCACAGATTATTAGATTAATTTACTTTTCATACTGTCAGGATTTCATTATGAATACAGAAGATATAACAATGGTGATAGAAGTTGATGAACGAACTCAGTTTCTTGAGTTGCGATATTTTTCTGATATTGTTGTGTGCTATAGATTTATTCAAGTTCTTATAAAAGAATTACTTTCGTTGTATCATTGGTCTCTCGCTTAACTGCGACACACATATAATAATCAGGGGCGTTGTATATTAGGTAGTTAGGTGGCCAAATGTAAGGGATGATGTGGTTGCTGAATTTGTCTGACAGCCATGACTGGGCTTCCCTGCTTGTGTCGCATAGTGCAAAGCCCTGTTGCCAGATAGAGGTTCTTTAGCAGCCAACCTCTTGACCAAGGGCTGCACTACATTTTCTCTCGATTATCCATTATACTAATCGCATGTCCAAGCTTACACCCACTGATATTACAAAGTTGTCACCAATCTAGACCAGGTTCGATGTTACTCATCTTCGCTGATCGTATGATAATTGGTGTTTCACCGTAATAAGCACGTAAACTGCTAAAAATGAATATAGATTTTTTACTTTAATATATCATTTTAACGTACTTTCTTAAAAAGCAGTGAATTTTTGGCCTAAATATTTTTGCTGTTAATAAATCTGTATGTATATAATACTATAATTAAAAAATATTATATCTTCTACATACAACGTGTGATAGTGCGTGGGATACCCTATCCTCGTCAGCCACCAACCAGCGGAGGTAAAAGAGTTTCAGTGACTAAGGTTGTACTGCCACCTTTGGTGCCACCGTCAACTTTTGCCACCAAATAGATTTTTTTTATGTAGACTTGTTCGTCTACATACTTACGGTCATATCACGTTGAATACACTAGTTCTCGTTTGATCACCGAAGTTAAGCAACGTTGAGCCTGGTCAGTACTTAGATAGGTGACCGCTTGGTAATACGAGGTGCTGTAAGCGTTTAGTGACGGTTGTGCGTTGAGGTGCAGTGAAAAGAGAAATTGTTGAGCCGAGTTCGAATTCCAGTTGAATACCCTGCATTTCACTTATGCGCTGGTAGCCTTGGGAAAGGTATTAATCCGTCCCTCCCTTCTAGTTATGGGTGAAATAACAGGATAGGACTTGAGACCCTGCCCTTAAACAAATCCCACTGAGACTTCCTCCATGTGGGAGGAAGCCAGCTCAACCCGACTAGGGTGAATGCGGCTTGCACACACAGACGTTTTTGTCTCTTACGATATTTTAACTATTGCAAGTCAAATTTTTAACGCTGTGTTAAATTCGTTTGCTTTTGATCGTTAACCAATACACAACGTGCTCGTAGCGACCGTTATCAATGAAGTAGAATGTGTTTTCAATGAAACAGATGTGTTTCACTTCGGAAGTAGCATTGTGTTGCGGGCATGGCTTCAATCAACATTGTTTAAATTAGATCTTGAGTAGATCTAACCCGATGCCTGTTAATCTGTGGGCTGGAGACGATGTGAAGCACCCTTCACGTTCCATCCAGCAATTCCTGCACTGAAAAGGAATGGAACAATTGATTGTACAAGGAATCCACGGCACCCAAACTCAATACGAGCAAATGACATGTCCACTCTTTTTACACGTAGTCTGATCGCAGTTTTTCTTTCACTTGTTCACCTCCTCCCTCTTCTCAGCCTATGGAACCGTTAATTTTATTGGGAAGAGAAAATTATTTTAATTGACCCTCGTTAAAATGAAAGGACATGCGTTTGACTGAATGATATGTATCGGAAATTTCAGAGGTGTTCTAAGATAAACTAACACTCTTGAATTAAGTGCTTCTCCCAGTATCGCCATCTTCGGAATTATTTGGACAGGACGTTCACCTTTCTTGTGAAAACAGATCTTAAGTTCTCTGGCCGTTACAGGCCATTTGTTGTCTACTTCATGTTGTGTACTGACTAAGTTCATGACCTCATCCAGCACTTTGTTATGACACCACGTGTACATCTGCAGTGATTGTGGACATGCAGAGAGCACATGATGTAAAGTGTCTCGATTATTTTGACACAATGCGCATACATCGATATCAATGTATCCCCACAGCTTGAGATTGGTCGCATTTGGTCGGAGGTCATAGGTAGATCTCAGGAAAAATGACATTGTCAATGGCTCCATTGCAATCAGGGAATATTACGTCATAGCTTCATCAGATCAATACTTAACTCTAGTCCTTCTTTCTTCCTTTCCCCATCACCTCGTGTATCCTGTTTTTTGTTTGTTTGTTTGTTTGTTTTTTTGTTTTTTTTCTTTTCTCACTCTACCCTGGTAACTGTCTTCACATTAGTATTTCCACCTTTTTCTTGTCCTTTCTCCGACACCTCCTGGAACTGGTTCATCTTTCTCTTCGGTCTCCTCCTGTCTAAACTTTCACTCTTCACTTATGTAGCCCTTTAACCCTACCGCTTTGCTTAGGGTGGAACGATTAAAAAATGTAGCCCAAGCACATTGTTTGAACAAAAAAATTGGTAAAAACTATTTGCTGCTATTCCTCGAAATTCCTAATTTTTTCACTCTCCATGTGTCATTTTTCTTTGGAACCCTGATTGTAGAAAAAAAAAACTGTTTGCATATGCTGTCCAGATCGGCTTTGTTTGTCCGTATCAACCTCATAATCTTCTTTGTTCGCAGGCTGGTTTCTGATTGTTTGGTAGCTTCTGATGCTGACCATTTGGTTCGAGTGTTGATATCTGTCTGTAACCTACGAACGAACTCATCGTCCGAATCCCTCAATTCCATGTGAAGGCGTACCTTCCTGACCTTAAAAGACCTCCATCAACGAAAAGATGAGAAGTTACTGGTTTCCGGCATTGGTATAGAATTCCACTGTGGAGAAGCAGGGGAAACTCCAAGCCACTTGCGGAGGTACTTCTTGATATACTGTTGCGTCTGCTGAATGCAAGACAGAGTAATATCATATACGGGCAACGGCCACAGAAGTTGGGACATAAAACCATGTCAGTCGAACCAAGTCTTCATTTTGTCAGGGGAATAAATTCTGTCTATTGATTCGAGTCTATCTAGTGCCACATTCTGCAACTCTATCCCTCGGCGCCGATCAGTCAGTGGAATTTCCTAAAAAGCTCTTCATTGGATTCTCTTTGACTGTCGAGACCATTGACTGTCGAGACCATTGACTGTCGAGACCATTGACTGTCAAGACCATTGACTGTCGAGACCATTGACTGTCGAGACCATTGACTGTCGAGACCATATCATTGTCATTTGTTCCTTAGTCATCACTCCCTTTTAACCCCGTAATATGAGGTTCATGGAAATAATGAAAAGAAGTGTTGCCGACTACGAGATTTGCTAGTTGCTGGTGCGGTTACCAACGGTGAACTACATAAACGCTACTCTGTAATATTTAATTATATTTCCACAATCTTACGAACGAAAACGTAAAATTTGAGAGACATTCTCATTAGCTTATGAGGAACTAATCCATACGAATTCTCGAAATGAAACCAAATTACATAAAGCTCAGTTTTATTTTGTTTGGCTGATAGGATTGTTTTCCAGGTTATGTGTGAATGCGCCAGGCAGCCGCAGAAGCAAAGTGTTGTGAATTCTTGTTGAGAAACCACACAAAATAATAAATAACAAAAACAGATATGGAGATAGAAAATGTGAGTTATATTGAACTTTCACGGCTTCTGCTCCGATGAACTTAGATCACTTGTGCCCCCTAAATACGAATTTGCACGAGATACTAGATTAGCAACTAGATCCCACCCTTTTACAGTGAAATCGATAAAATGCAACCGCAACTTCTACTCCAACAGTTTCTTTCCTCGCACTTCCCGACTGTGGAATTCCCTTCCACACGATTGCTTCCCCGACGGCTACAATCTCCAGGAGTTTAAATGTAAGGTCAATAGACACCTCCTAACACACTAATCTGCTCCCATTCTATCAAACACTCTTCCCATCTTCCCAACCCTCATCCTCGCTATCCTTACTCATCTGTCACCTTCCTCCTGACATTCCCTATGTCTAATCACTCCTTCTCTTTACCTTCCCCTATGTAGCCCCTTGCGCAATAGTGGCAGTGGAATGTCTTGCTTGGGGTGAGATGATTAAAAAAAAAAAATGAACTAAAATATACAAACTGGAACACGGGTTAGTCAATTCAGAAATACTAGGAATACTATTAGTAGAAATTAATACATACAGTCTTGTAGTGAAGTATGTCCGGGTAATGAGTATTTATCCTTACTGACTCCTTACTAACTCTCTTCGACAACCACTCTTTATAACTGCCTTACAACTCTGTAACAATCACTTCCGTACTCTGTATAGGCAGAATTATATGTACGCCTAAGGCGATTCCATTCTTATGTGCAAAAAGAGGTGCTTCTCAGCACTAAGTATCTCTTCCTTCTGTATAACTGTGGTTATATAATGATTACCTAGCAGAAAAACCGTCCTACGACGAGCAAGGACCCCAAAAAATATTGTCGTTGAATCGAAAACAAAACAGAAAGAAATAACGAATGAACGAACAAAAGAAAAAAGGAATAAGGGAAGAACGAAATAAAAAAGAAACAAATAAACAAAAGGAAGGAAGGAAGGTCGGATGTAATGAACATGAAAAGAAAGAAAGAAAGAAAGAAAGAAAGAAAGAAAGAAAGAAAAACAGACAAAAAGAAGATCAGGAAAGAAGGTAGTTAGAATGTAGTTAAATATAAAACGAAAAGAAAGAAACAAATAGACAAACAAACAAAAAGAAAGAGAGGAAAGAATGTCGAATGTAGCTAAATACAAATAAAAAACGAGACAAAGAAAGGAAGAAAAAAGAAAAAAGAAAGAAAGAGAGTAAGTAAATAAACAAAAAGAAGAAAAAAAGAATGTCAACTGTAGCTAAATATAAATAAAAAACGAAACACAAAGAAAGAAGTAAAGAACGAAAGAAAAAAGAAACAAGAAAGACCGAAATAAATAAAGAAACAAACAAAACGAAGAGAAGTAATAAAACTAAAATGAAAGAGAAAAGTAGAAAGAAATGATAAAAGAAAAGAATAATTGTAATAAATGAACGAAACGACCTGCAAGTTTTGCAGTTAGAGACGCTGTTTAATGTCAATGCATTTCGAAATCGTCTTGATCACGTGACGCTGATGTCAACCAATGTTTAAAAGCAAATATGCACATTCAAACATTTCTGGCATTGATGACGTCATCCTACGCAAAACTCCCTTCGTAAATCTGTTTTTTCCTTCTTACTTTTTTCTTTTCTTATTTTGTACGAATGCCTTTACTAATAAAAATCTTTCGACAAAATGCTTTTAAAGTTTCTCTCTCGAACTCCCAATGCATATACTTTGCTGTTCCATAAATACAACACAATTCATAACATCAGTCATTCATATATATTGATATACTCATTTTTTTATTCAGACTGATGTCCTCACCATTCGTGTATTTCGTACAACTTTTCAAACGTTATATTTTTTGACCATTCTTAACAAGGAATATGGCAAATATATATTCTTTATTGCATTATTCGTCTTTTTCTTAGTTTTCACGTACCAGAACGTTCTTTAACCCTCTTGCGCCGTGTAAACTTCGAAGAGAGAAAATGATTCTGAGAAATTAGGAATCTTTATTGCAATATTCGTCGTTTTCTTAAATTACACATATGCCCAAATGATTTATTATTCTTGCACTGTCTAAATTGCAAAGAGAGATGTTTTACAACTAAAATTATGAGAAATATATTATCTTTATTGTATTATTCATGTTTTGATGAGTTTTAACGCGTAGAAACTGTTCATTTCTAATTTGCATATATTTGATCTGCAAGCCTCACTCTTGTATATATACCCACCTACATACACACATACGTCTACGTATTCACTATCATTTGATGTTTTTTCTTTACCCACATTAATTTGCATAAACAATTCTATTAGAACTTTCCAGAACAGTCTCTTGTTAAATAATAGCTGATTGGTCGTCAGTAGCCAATCAACAACAAGAATAGTAACAGGTATTTTCCCGCCAGCTTTTTTAAGAATTTGGATGAATATATGTGGCCTCCCTCTGTCTCTTCTATAAATACTTTCATGGCTTCTGCTCGGATGAGCTTAAGTCACTGATGCCTCCTCAACAGGTGTTTACTCGTGCAACCAGACTGGCAACTGGGTCGCACCCATTCACAGTCAGGTTAGCCAAATGCAGACGACAATTCTACTCCTGCAGCTTCCTCTCTCGCACTTCCCGCCTGTGGAACTCACTCCCGTATTCTTGCTTTCCTGACGGCTACAACCTCCAGAAATTTAAATGCAAAGTTAATACTCATCTACTAACCACTGGCCTCTAGCTCTCTCCCCTCCCCTGTATAACCTTCCCTTTCTCTCCACCTATGTATCTGTCATCGCACCTGCTTTCTCAGCTTTCTATTGTTCCTTTCTAACTAGTTTGTACTCCTCACTCTTTTCTAATTAATCTTTTTACATTTATGTAACCCCCTGCATATCAGTGGCGTTTCCGCCTTGCTCGGGGTGAAATGATGAGAACAACTCATACATTCCTATAACCTGACTTACTAATTGCATGCATTATCTTATCAATATCACGATGTATATTATTGTTTGAATATATATTTTATTCCTGTTGTTTCGAAGCTGTATCGTTGTCTTCACTTGTTCCATCGTCATTTCGTAATCCTGACTTTTGTATCAAATCGAATATAAATACTGTTGGAGAGTTTTAGAGATGTTATTTGACCAGATCAGGAGAAATCCGGAGTTTATTGTCCTTGAACCAGACGTAGTCTTCAACTTGATGGTAATATCTCCAAAAACCCTCTATAACTTGGAGACCACCGACGTTCCCTAAAGATTTGTGACCGCCGACGTCCTCTACAAACGTACCAGTCCGTTTTTTAACATTCTTGCCCTAAGTAAAATGAGGAGAGAAATGTTTTTTTTAGCTGGAATTCTAAGAAATAAGTAATTTTTAATGCATTATTCGTCTTCTTCATCACTTTCACATAATATCTCGTTCTTTAATCATTTTCACTGCATAAACTGCAAAGAGAGAAAAATCTTTCTGGCTGAAATTCAAAGAAATATATAATATTTATTGCATTATTCATTTTTTTCTTGCTAGTCACGGTTCATCTCGTTCATTAACATACTTGGAACAGGGAAAATGCTTCTGAGAAATATATAATCGTTATTGAAACATTCGTCTTATTTTCGTTTTCACAAACAACTCGTTCTTTCTTGCCCAGACTATACTGCGATGTAAGAAAATGATTTCTTAATTGGATTTCTGATAAATATATAATGTTAATTCGTCTTTTTCCTACTTTTCACGTATCATCTCGTTCTTTAACCTTCTTACCCCGAGTAAAATGAAAATTGATAGAATTCTTGCTTGAATAGAAATTTTAGAAATATATAATATATATAGCATTATTTGTTGTTTTCTTATTTTTCACGTATCATCTAATTCTTTCACCTTCTTGCCCTGAAGCTTCGAAGAGAGAAAATGCTTTCTTAACTTCAAATCTGCTAAGTCTTTATTTAATTATTCGTCTTTTTCTTGGTTTTCACGTATCATCTCGTTCTTTAAACTTCTTGTTTTGAGTAAACTACAAAGAGAGAAAATGCTTTCTTAACAGTATCTATAAGGAATATACAATGACGTGCGTATCCCTGCCGTAAAAAAAGGGTGCCAAAATATTTGAGGGAGTTTATTAGTTGTTTCTTCACAGGTAATCATTCCTGACCGTGACATCTTTCAAAGAGTTCTATTTCAATCAAGATTTAGACAAGAAAGAAAGTAATTCCATTGGTCCGCAGGGGGTCAGATATACACAGTCTTTCTTTTTTAATCGTATCACCACGAGCAAGGCGGTAACGCCACTGGTGTGCAGGGGGCTACGTAATAGTGCAAAGATAGGAAAAGAGAAAGCCGGAAACCACATCCTAAACAGGGAACAAAGGATGAGCCTCTTAACCTGTTCAATAGACGTTGGTGGAGTGTGACCCGGGCGATAGATAGATCTATCTACTCCAATTGAAAAAAAAAAAACAAAGTGAGAAGATTGAAAAAGAGAAAGCCGGAAACCACATCCTAAACTGGGAACAAGGGATGAGCCTCTTAACCTGTTGAATAGACGTGGGTGGAGTGTAAACCGGTCGATAGATTTAAACAGACACACGTTTTTTTTCTTCTACATTTAATTTTCATCCATTGCTTTATCACACGTGACACTTTTCTGACCAATAAAACTATACCTCAATCGACATACTGTCTCTTGGATTTTAAATCATTCGTTTTGAATAAATCTCTGAAGAAGCTTGTTATAAGTGAAACATTATTCCTTTATTCCTTTATTCCTACTTATTCTTTACTTATTCTATTCATCATATTGTTACGCCCTGTGTTTCGATGGGACTACCATAACCGGGACGCAACAAGAAAGTAAAAAAAAATAAATCCCAGGGTTCATTCATAAGTTATTAAAAGAACAATGGGAGGGGAATTCTCTAATTCTAGACGTTGGTAAACACAATGAGAAATGAACAATAAGCAGATACAGGAGACGATAGGAGAATATCTTATAAAAATACTTTATTTACAAACTATACGCATATTAAATTAAAGAAAACAAAACTAATTCAAAAGGTATGAGGGGAAAACATATATCTAGACGACATAATATATAAAACAGTAAAGACAGCAGTTTATAGAATATATAGAAACATAAAAAAACTTACTAATTTGTAAGGATTGACCAAACGTAGCAATATATATATATATATATATATATATATATATATATATATATATATATATATGAAAATATTTTTGGTTACAAAATCTAGGTATAGATGTAAACGTGCGTAGCTGAATATTGCATTTAAGTATTTTTTTAAAAAATAATTTTTAAAAAGCAGAAATTTTTCCGTCCCAGAATTATTGGTTGAAAGATGTTGGAGAAGATCTTGAATAAAAATACGTTCGTTCTTCTAACCAGGATTTTGTCCTCTTTAATCTAAATTGAATAAAGGCGAGACAAACCTGGTATCTAATACATTTATATAGAAATACAGCATTAAACTTCAAGATTTTCAAATTTGGCCTAATTTTTAGTGCGCAGGGGTTTACAAACGAGGAGAGCAACGGGAGAGAAAGAAAAAGAAACAAGTTACACGGTGTGTTGAAAAATACATAAAAATAAGATGGGAATACTGGTGTGAGGAGAGTTACATAAGAGTAGCGCGAAGATAAAGAACAAGATACAGTGGGTGTCGGAGAAAGATTAAGAGAAAGATGGGAATCACAGAGATAAGAGATAGCAACTGACGTATCACTCTTGGAGATTGTAGCTATCAGGAAAGTAAGTATACGAAAAGGAGTTCCACAAGTCAGAAGGGCGAGAAAAGAAGCTAATAGAGTAGAAGAGTTGGCTACATCTGACGGTTTTGAGTGTAAAAGAGTATAACCTAGTCGTCAGTCTCGTAGCTCGAGTAAATGCATATAGAGGGGGCACCAGAAAGCTAAGCTCTTCGAAGCAGTAGCCATTTGTAGAAGAAAAAGAAAGGAGGCACATTCCGTCTGTGAGAAACTGACAAGAGTCGAGATGCCAGATCAGGATCTATGATGCTGCAGATTTTCCTTTGAGTTTTGTCTAGAATACCGAAATAAATAGTAGAGGCGCCCGAGCAGATATGACAACAATATTCAATGCACGGACGGATGGTAGATTTGTATATATGCAAGATGGATTCTGATGAGAAAAGCTGCTTGGCACTACATATCTCAAAGGATAACATTTTCTACTGATATAAAATGGGGCAACTATATGGAATCGGTTGCTATTTCTGCTGTTGGGAATGTTGGTTCAATGTTTCGTGTCAAACACTTTTCGCGTCAGAATCCATCTTGCACACTTAGAAATCTACCATTCGACCGGGCATCAAATATTGCTGCCATATCTGTCCTGGTATTCCTGCTGTATATCTCGAGATACTTTTCTACAAATATTTTCATGTCAACCTTTTGCTGAATACAGAGAAAGGCAGTAAACAACCGGTATTAAATAATGAAAAACTGCTCAATACAAAATTCAATAATAAGAAAGTAGAGTGAAAATATATACTCAATAATTAAAGGTTACTGTTAAGTAAGCTACCGAAGATTCAGCCGTGAGGTACCGTTAGTGCCTGATGATACCTCACGATTGAAACCCGAGTAGCTTGGTGTTAAAACCTTAATTATTCAGTATTGCTGTCTCTCAGATTTTTAAATCATTCATCTTTAATAAATGTCTGAAAAAGCTTGTTATAAGTGAAACATGTTAGATTAAAGACACTTTTTTCCTCTTTGTACTTTACTTATTCTATTCATCTTGTCGTATTCCGATCCATATATTTAACGCTTATATAAGTTTTTAAGAGTTGTTCAATGCGTAGTTGTAAACACAGAACAATCCTTGAAAACGCCCGTTCATATGACGTCACCGCGAGTAAGTTGAAAACGATTCCATCCAACGTTTGAAATTGATTTCATGAAATATGAATAAAATGAAAAACCAATTGCGTAACTACACACAGGACAATCCTTGAAAACGAATGGAGAAACATTATCAGTGGAAGAAAAACATTACATAATATATAATATAAATCTCAGCAAATGTAACTATAATAGGTTAAAACAGCTTATTCGGAAATTTGAAAGTTTTAATAAAACAATTGACAGACAGAATTTGTTCAGATTATATAACAAAAAATGTCTGAAAAAAATTCTTGCTTCGAATATATATATATATGTATATATATATATATATATACTCAGCACCTGAAACTTGTACGTTATTTATGAAAATCCTAGTTGTGTATCGGTAAGGGGTAATATGTATATTTATTAATATATAGATACCTTTACTCATTTTCGATAACTAACTTTTAAACTAAATTTTTTAGTGAGACATAATTTTTGGAAAATTAGCAAATTTATGTTAAATTAATATGGTTTACGCAAGTATTACTTATTTATAGCATGAAATTTAGAATAAAACTATTTCTTAAACACAAAGTTAATAATGTTCTAAAATGTTTGTAAAAAGAACAGTTTTTTTTCATGCTTTAAAACACGGACATTACCATGACATTACAACATATAAAAAAATACAATTTTGGATAACTTTCACGTTCTAATGAACGCTAAGCAATGTGTCAACCGTTATATTTGAAGCTGAAATCAATTACAGTAATTTTTAGCAACACAGTTTTGTGGTAGTTTTTTATTACCATAACTCACACCCCTGAAGATAATCTTGGAAAGAGATTGAAACTACTTGGGTACATTGAGAAATAAATGATAATAACATCTGTCAATATTACAGCTCATTTCTGACATCTTTACGCGAAAGATTATCCGTGAGTATGAACGGATTTTATTAAAAATAAGCAAACACAATGTTTGCAATTTATTTAATCTGATATATATATATATATATATATATATATATATATATATATATATATATATATATATAAAGATTTTATATGCATATTAAGGATATTATAGTCTGAAGAATCAAGTAGCTGAATAATGAATTTTAACAAGAATTGTTTTCACTTTTTCTTTTTTAATTATAATAATTTTAAAAAGTTTAAAAAATATTTTTTAAATTCTTCAAAGTCTTGTGGTGGTTAGGTTATTAAACTTGTCTGACCATTTGTTCATCCATTTCTAGACATCTACAACGACATTCCAATCTACATTCACAATATAAAAAATAATGATAACACAACTATCCTACAACAAGAAAACCAGAAAAGCAAAATACAGATTCTCGGGGCAATATTCATCAAAAAACTTAAGCCGTCAATTTATTATAATTAAGTGTAATGTAAGACGTCTTGTCAATGTAGTTGTTGTAAATCCGATCTATATATATATATATATTGTCGGAAATATATTCTCCGAAGGGACATTTGAATTTATATATAATGTTGGTTTTACGTAACATATTAGTTGATGGGAAGAAGTTTTTACTGATAATTAACTATAAAATCTTTATATATATATATATATATATATATATATATATATTAAAAACCCTTGAATTTTTATCTAATTAAATAATATCATAGGTTTATTGCATGTTTTTCTTTACTATTCGAAGCAGATTTTCGGGAAAAAGCTAACTGTTTAAAAAAAGTAGATGATTTATATTTCAGATAGCTACAATCTTCAAAAGTTTAAATGTTACCTAATTGCCATCTTTTATCTACTTGATTCCCATCCATCTCTTATCTTTTTTCGGCATCTCTTCTACCTTGTTTTTTTTTTATCTCACTGTAACCCTGTGCACACCAGTGCCATTTCTTCCTTGGTTGGGGTGAAATGATTATAAAAAAGAATACTTTATTTTTTATTTTTTTTAAATGTAGTATTTAGAACTATTATTTATTCATAAGTCATAAATCTAACGCAAATTACATTGACATTTTATTTTTCTTCAGATCCGTCCGTGCATGGAGTACTGCTGCCATTTATGGTCAGGTGCCCCTGCCGTTCTCCTCAGTGTTCTTGACAAGCTCCAAAGGAGAGTCTGTAATGTGATAGGTACTGATCTGGCGACTCGACTGCAGCCACTTTCCCATCGTCGAAATGTGGCCTCCCTCTGTCTCTTCTATAAATACTTTCATGGCTTCTGCTCGGATGAGCTTAAGTCACTGATGCCTCCTCAACAGGTGTTTACCCGTGCAACCAGACTGGCAACTGGGTCCCACCCATTCACAGTCAGGTTAGCCAAACGCAGACGACAATTCTACTCCTGCAGCTTCCTCTCTCGCACTTCCCGCCTGTGGAACTCACTCCCGTGTTCTTGCTTTCCTGACGGCTACGACCTCCAGAAATTTAAAAACAAAGTTAATACTCACCTACTAACCACTGGACTCTAGCTCTCTCCCCTCCCCTGTATAATCTTCACTTTCTCTCCGCCCATGTATCTGTCATTGCACCTGCTTTCTCAGCTTTCTATTGTTCCTTTCTAACTAGCTTGTACTCCTCACTCTTTTCTAATTAATCTTTCTACATTTATGTAACCCCCTACACATCAGTGGCGTTTCTGCCTTGCTCGGGGTGAAATGATTAAAAAAAAATATATATATAATTCCATCCGACGTATTTATTATACTAAATGTAATAAAACCGTATAGAATAAAAAATGTTTCTTAAGCTACTGATTATATTACGTTGAAGAAAATGTATTTTTAACAGAAATAGAAAATACAAGGGAACCTCGACGTGGTGTGTGGCTTCGCAAATTTGCCTTGCTAGAAAAATTACTACCGAGATCGATCCTAACTGATTACTGCATACATTCAGGTTTGCGCCATGCTTAATCAGTGCTCAGAAAATAAACATCAATAAAAAAAATTCTTGATTATTGCATGCATGATCTTTCGTAATTTTATGCTTTCATTTTCCACGTGATTTTTCTAATACGGGTAAAATTATTGTGTTTTAATAATTCTTTTTTTTCCTCAGAGACTTCTTTTTATTCTCTGTGCCATGTCCCTTCAGGACGTAGGCGTTCATGGCCTTTCACGTCTCCCTATGCATAGTAGCTCTTAGCATGCTTTCTCCTATTACCCCACCCAAAATCCACTCTGCCATCCACCTGCTCAGTCCCTTCAAATATGTTATTTGCTGCTTTCTCTTGTCTCTCTTCCCCCTAGGTAACCTGTGAGTTTCAGATTCTCTAAGGCTTCTTTTCTCATTACATGTCCAAAGAACTTCATCTGTTATTTCCTGGTGCTCAGTATTAATTTATTTTTCATTTCCATCCTTTCCAAAACCTCATCATTGCTTACATGCTCGATACATGCAATCCGCCGCATCCTTCTTTAGGACAACATTTCAATTGCTTCAATTTTTCCTTCATCTATGATGATATTATCCTGCATTCACTGCCATATTGAAAAACAGACATCACATAGCAATCCAGTACTCTCTTCTTTGTTTCTACTGAAATTTTCCAATCTCTTAATACTCTGCTCAGCTTCTGGAATATGTCCTTGGTCATTCTAGTTCGCCTTCGGATTTCAGTGTCACACTTTTCGTTTTCCATTAGAACACTTCCCAAGCACTTAAAGGTTTGTACTTGCATGATTTGAATATCCGCAGCCAGTAATTAGCATTTTGAGCTCCTCCGTTTGCTTATGGCCATACATTCCGTTTTCTTGTACTTTATTTGTTGTCCTTACTTTCGAATTTCGGATGTGCGTGGTGGCGCAGTGGATATCGGCTAGGAACGAGAAATCGGGGAACCGAGTTCGAATTCCAGTTGAATTCATTTCCTTCACTTACGCGCAAATACCCTTGGGAAAGGTATTAATCCGTCTCTTCCCTCCAGTTATGGGTTAAATAATAGGACAGATTGGGTTCTATAGCCTTGGTCGGCAACCAGTCTACCGCAGAAAGCAATGACAACCTACTGTGGGATAATCTTCTGCCCAGTCAGTCATGTCTCTTTCGAGACATGATCGCCCAAGCGTGTTTCGCGCATGGCACTTAACTCACTGACTGACTTTCGAATTTCTTCTTGTACCTTTTTTAGGAGGTCTTGTAGTTTTCGTTCCGTGTCAGCTATCAGAACTGTATCGTCTGTGTATCTTATGTTGTTCAGATTGTGACTGCCAATGGTGAATCCTGGCATAACTTCTAGGGTTCTCAGAATAGTTTCGCTGTACAAGTTGAACAGATCCAGTGAAAAGACACATCCTTGTCTTACGCCTCTTTCTATCTTTGTATATCTGCTGAATTCGTTAACTGTCCATATGCAGGCGGTTTGCTGCCAGTAAAGATCCTTATTACTCTGATGTCTTTACCAAATATGTCGAGGTTACTGATAATTTCTATCAATTCTTTGTGGCGTACTTTGTCGAACGCCTTGGCATAGTCTACAAAAGTTAGGTAAAATTCTTTTTTCCTTTGTATCGCCCTTTCTGATCGCATCCTAAGCATAAATATCACATTCCTTGTTTCAGTGTCCTTGACAAAACCGCACCGTTCTTGTCTTATTTCCGGTCTGATTCCGCTTTGCGCTTCATTCATGAGGATTCAGTCAATGAGTTTCGTTACGTGACTCATCAAACTGATTCTTCGGTGGAGTTCGCATTCGATTGCGCCTGGGATCTTAGTCAGAGCTATAAAAATTGATCTGCTTAGGTCATCTGATATTACACCACAGTTGTAGATTTCATTTATTATTTCCGTAATTTTCTCTATACTGTGGTGGACAGGAAATTAAGAATTAAAATCAACCTTTTTCATTACTTTTACAAAAATTCACAATGACATGTGAAATCCTGGTTTTGCCGAATAGAAAAAGTATTTACTATGTGTTTAAAGAAAAAGTTGAAACTGGATTTCGTGAGTAGATGTTAAATTGGTTTTCTGACCAATGGAAGCGATTTTTCCTTCATCTATGATGATATTATCCTGCATTCACTGCCATATTGAAAAACAGACATCACATAGCAATCTAGTACTAAAATCTAAATGACTATAAAAGGCTTCGGTTTGCGTCACTCAGTTAGATGGGAGCAGCGAAACGACACACTTAAATGTAACAGGAGAAACTTCAAGTCGACCCGGACGTAAGGTCACGTCTTTTTCTCTTTCTTTCCCGTGTGCTATTTCCTTTTACTTCTTCTTCTCCATTCAAAGAAATTCCTACCAAACAAACGCTCGTACGTACATACATACATGCGTACGCATAAACTCTTTCCAAAAAATTACTACTACCAACATTTCTATAACATTTCCTTAACTTTCTCATTGAACATGAAATTCTACGAATTCTTGTTATACATTCCTTTTAATAAATTTCTATTTTAACATGAAAAATGTATATTTTTATTCTTCCACTATTCTACACTATTCCACACATTCCACACAAATCAACACAACTTTCTGATGATTACGAATAAATCTTAAGTTGTAAGGAGTTTGGTTATGTATGACACAAGGCCGAACCAAGAAACATTAACCATCTCCCTATAGCTTTAATGCCAAAATCTTCTAAGGCTGTCAATATCTTTATTATAATGCCGTCTAGTCCATCTGCTTTGTTCCTATTCAGTTTGGCCATTGCAGCTTTTACTTTGGATTCGTGCGTAAATAAAATATACTTGCCTTGTTTTAAGTCAAATGTAAGTATTGATTTCAATAATAAAGTTAATTAATTCTAAAATTTGCTCATAGAAATCGAAACACATTATATTTAATAACAGACTTCCAAATACATCTCGAGGATAAATATTGTATTTTAAAGAGAATTTTAAATTTGTTGTTTACATTTCTCGATATACAATGGCGGAACAGTGAGTCGAGGTGCGACAAAGAAAACGTCTGAAAGAAAAGGAACGATTACTAACAAGCGAAAGCGAACGAAAAATAGAAACAAATAAAGAAACAAAGAATATAAGCTCAGGGAAGTTTCCAGAAGAAAGAAAGAAAGAAAGAAAGAAAGAAAGAAAGAAAGAAAGAAAGAAAGAAACGAAAAAGTAAAGTAGGAAACGAAAAATGAAAGAAGGAAAAAGTGAAAGCAAAGAAACAGTAAACGAAGATGAAATTTCGAAAAGCAACTGAGAAAAACTACAGAAAAAAGAGCTAAAAAAGAAAAATGAAAAATATAACAAAGAAAGAAAGACAGTAGAAAGGAAAAGAGAAGGAAAAATTGGAAAAGAATAGAACGTTAACGAAAATGAAATTAGAAAAGAAAAATTAAAAAAAATATTATGAAAAAAACGACAGAATGAAATAAAAGGTTAAAGACGGAAAGAAAGGCAGAAAGGTTGAATAAAAAAAGGAGGAAAATAAAAAAAGGAGGACAATAAAAAAAGGAGGAAAATAAAAAAATAAAAAATGCAAAGTAAAAAGAAAAAAAGAAAAAAACAAACTTGATGAATTAAAAAATGAACCCTAAAATAAAAGAGAAAAGATAAATAAGACAAAAAAAGAAAAAAGAATTGAAACAGAGAAAGAAAATGAAATGAAAAAACCAAAAGAAGGAAAAATGATAGAAAACGGTCAAATTAAAATTAGGAAAAAAGAAAAAACAAAATAGAAACTGAAAAAGAAATTAAGAAAGTAGCAAGCAAACTAAAAAAAATGAAATAAGAAAAACAAGAAAAATGAGAGAGAAAAGAATTTGATGGAAATAAAAAAAGGTTTTCATACAAGCTATACTAGACAGTACTTCCAAGATTCGAGAAGATTTTCCCCCGACAGTTTTCGTAACAAAAAGAGCAACAAAACCTCGTCGATTTGTAAACAGATTCTAAATTGAGATAAGATTTTTTTCATTGGTGCCCAACTCTTGTAATAAAAATATCATTTACCCAAAAAATGAATTAACGTAGATGTTTGCAACGCTTTCGAGAGTCGGGAGCAGGAGATAAGATGATCACGGAAAATCACGTCAAGTTACGCGTAAACGAGATATGCTGAAAGACAGGTTAAACAATTTGGAACGAATGAAGCAAAAAAAAAAAAAGAAAAGAAAAGAAAAAAAGCTAATCATTGCGCTAATGGATTCCCAGATGAAGAGAATGATGGGATTGTCTGGAGGCCATTTTCTGAGCAAACAAGACAGGGTTGGTGCCTCTCTCATTCTTCCTCCACGTTCAACATGTCTTTTACTCCCATCACATCGCGCGCATGCGTACGGACAAACGCTGCAAGTCCGACAGCAATCATTTTATTTTCAACGAACCATTAAAAGTTACAGTGATGTGGGTCACAAATTTGGAAGTTGTGCGTAAAGCCACGCAAGGGGAAATAAAAGGAAAATGGAAAAGTTAAATGGATGAGGAACGTAGAGAAAAAAAAGGAAACGAATAAAGCAGGGATATTTCGTAATTGTTCCTTGTTTCAAGTGGACTATCTTCTAACAATTTTCCACCATTTGAGTCCATCTTACAGGGATTAGAGTAACAGGATAACATCATGATAAAATCCAAACTAAATTCGATAAACATCCCATAACGTTTTTGTCGTGTCAGATTAAAATCCAATAATGCTTGCTGCAACGCAGAAAGCGATAAAAGCCCTAGTGGCTTAAATAGTTAACGCAGCTCCATGAGTGTGAAACATCAGTTTTAGAATTCAAAGAAAAGGTAAGCTTTCACATGCTTTTTAGGAATATATGCTAACAGTAATACTATTAATATCCATCTCTCCAAAAAGAAAAAAATTGGCATTCTTTGACCAAGTAGCCAGTACTGGCGTCGTTTCAAAATTTTAAGATCTTTGTCTTAAAACATGTTTCCACAATTGATTGGTAGTTTCCTTCTTAGTTTTTTATTTGAAGCTGTGTGGCTTGCCAATATCTCGATTATGCCATAAGTTTTTGTTCCCGTTACATATTTTATTTGTTTGTTTAATGGCATATCAAGTCCTTGTATGTATGTATGTATGCCGCATTCACCCTAGTCGGGTTGAGCGGGCTTCCTCCCTGAGGGAGCAAGTCTCATTGGGATTTGTTTAAGGGCAGGGTCCCAAGTCCTACCCCGTTATTTAACCCATAACTGGAGGGAACGGACGGATTAATACCTTTCCCAAGGGTACTAGTGCGCAAGTGAGTGCAGTGTGCTCGACTGAAATTGGAACTCGGCTCACCGATTTCCCCCTCCAAGCCGACATCCACCGCACCACAACGCACATCCGTGAACGCTAACAGCACCTGGTATTCCCAAGTGGTCACCCACGTAAGTACTGACCAGGCTCAACGTTGCTTAACTTCGGTGATCGAGCGGGAACCGGTGTATTCAACGTGACATGACCGTTATGACAGTAAGGACATATCAAGTCCTTACTGATCATTTACAAACTTAAACTTTCTTAGGAGCTTTAAAGTAATAAAAATATGATATATGTTATTCGGCTTTCACAATTTAATACATAGTAGATTATAAACTTTCTTAGGAGCTTTAAAGTAATAAAAATATGATATATGTTATTCGGCTTTCACAATTTAATACATAGTAGAACATACTCCAATTTTGTGCATATACGTGTTTGTTTGGTCATACATCAATTTTCAGTGCTGAAGCCAAAGACTTATCTTTAGATCTCATTCTCGAATTTAACCTCAACAAATATATTTTTTCAAACTCATTATCAGTGCTAATGGCACTAAAACCAAAAATCTAAATAACCCTCTCTTCATCAATCTCCTACAAAGAATCAACCTCACGACCCAAAACAAAAACATTATTTTATGCTGGATTCCCAGCCACATTTATCTCAGAGTAAACGGAAAGGTAGACATAGCTGATAAAAGATCATAAAACATCAACATTAGTGATAAACAAGTACCCCACACAGATTACAAAACTCTGATCAATACCTTTATTACGACCAAATGGCAAGTGTTGTGGAACTCCTGCAAAAATAACAAACTCTACAAAGTTAAACCAATCATCAAAGAATGGAGAGAAGTTAAAATTTCTAATAGGAAAATGTCAAGAAGAGAAGAAGTAGTAATGACTAGACTTCAAATAGGCCACTCCGCTGTCACCCATTCACACCTACTAAAAGGTGAGGAGGCACAAATTTTCATCCCATGTCAGGAGCTCTACACAGTGAAACATATACTAACAAGCTGCATAGATCTTGAACAAATGTGATTAAGATACTAAGTAAACAATCTGAATGACATCTTCAACAAAGCTGACCGAAATAATCTTTTAGAATTTCAAAAAGTAACAAAATTATATAACAAAATATAGTTGTAAAAGAAGATAGCATATAACCATCACACCACAATACTATTACTATCCATCTCTCCAAAAAGAAAAACATTGGCATTCTTTGACCAAGTAGCCAGTACTGACGTCGTTTCAAAATTCACAACACCTCTACTTATATCTCGACAGCAATAGACTCACAAAAGATCAACAAGCAGTAAACAAAAACCAAGCAAATTCTTCAGCATTAAATAACCCAAAAGTGTAGATATGACCCAAAAGTGTAGATATAAGCCAAAAGGATAGATATGACCCAAAAGGGTAGATATGACCCAAAAGTGTAGATATGCTGGTAAAACAAACAACTAAATTAAATTAAATTACTAGAGGCGTTGATAGGTGTTTTTTATGTTTTAGCTTTGTTGAATTTATGTTTTAGAATATAGTTTGATTTCTTTAACAAATTGTCGGATACTATATGGATTGATGCAAGGAAATAATTTTATTCATGTTGATTGGTTAATTATGTTTACTCATAAAAACCTCTTGGGGTAATTTAATATCGAAATTTAAATATTTTGAACACAATTTCTATAGCTTCAACTAAATATATCTTGAATGAAATTCTGTACCTTCAACTATATATAAAATATATCGGTGATCATTTTGCTATAAAAATGTATTTTTGGTAATTTTATTATAAATATATGTTATTGGTTGGATGATGTTGTTTAGCGGCATATGAAACTTTATTAGATATTTAATATTGAACTCTAAATATTTTGAACACAGTTTTGTGGTTTTAACTAAATACATACTTAAACATAAGTGTATATCTTCATTTACAGGGAAAAAGTATTGTTGGTCATTTTTCTATGAAATGTATTGCTGGTAATTGTATAAAATGTTATTGTTATAACTAGATATCGTTAGTTATTTCACAATTTAAAAATGTGTTACTACAAAATGCATTTTTATACTTCCATAGTGTTTTTCTTTTTGCTTATGGATACATTCTTTGCCTATAGCTGGGACCTTAACAGCTGCTGCCATTCCGGGTCAGAATAAACTTGGGAGTAACACCAATCAAGATGTGGTGATTTTACTACGAAATAAAAATAATTTTTTTCTTCACTGTTTGCAAATTAGCAATCCTGCGTGAAAATCTATTTTGACTAATAAGCAAAAAGATTGCTCAGTGCTGAGAAAAAGACTAAGATAAATTACGAGAGCAAGTATGAAGTATTTATTAACCAATGAAAAGTAGAGTGATTTACAGAAAAGAATAAATTTAAATTTCAATAACCTTATCCTATGTCTTCTCACTCAAAAATGAATGTACATTTGGAGCTAACTGCGTGATTTACTTGGCTACATATATCAGGTTTTTCGGTCGTTCAGTCAGATAAAGAAGGAAGCAGAGAGCACTCAAACACCCACGATGTAACAAGAGATTTTTTTCGAACCACTCTTCAGTCACAACTGTCCTATTGACTCAAACTTGCATTCTCCCCACCTTTTCGCGTACTACTTGCTTATGTCTCCTTCTTCCTCTTCACCTACTCGGCGTACTCAACAGAAAGAGGGCAACAAGACATTACTACTACTTTGTTGATGCACACGGAGAAAACATGAACTTATCCTTCTTTGTACAAATCACATTTCGCTAAAATAAACGAACTCTGAATTTTTATACTCTTTATTGGAATAAGATATTACTACTACATTGCTGATACACACAGCGAAAGCATGGACTTCTCTTTTTCTGTACAAATCACATTTCGCTAAACAAACGAACTCTTACTTCTGTAAACATTTTACTACACTTTAACTTATATTTGCAGGGTTAAAAATTTCATGCATACAATTTAATGTTATGCTGTTCGATGAATAAATTTTCAATTATTTATATATACGAAACAGTTTATTTCATCAACATTCTGATAACTTTAAATTGTGAAGATTTCTGTTACATTCGGAACAAGGTCAACTTAATAAACAAGATAGAGCGCCCTACTTTAGTTGTGATATGTTCCTCAAAATTTTTCGATCAAAGACCTCGCTGCCAGATGCAGTTTGTCTTCATAATCAGGACTCCAGTTACACGTGCTTATGCTTGGTACCTCTCAAGTAATGTAGTTTCTATTATTTAGTAGACTTCCTTGTTTGTGATTCTCTAGCCCCAGTCTACAATGACCAAAAAGGTTGGTTTTTGCCGAAACCCTCAATGTAAATAATGTAAATAACCCCTTTTCAGAAATACAGACAAATATTGAAGGTGAATATAGTAACAACGATTAGAACAACAGTCCGAATAATATTTATAGTGCAATGCGAACTCCACCGAACAATCTGTTTGATGAGCCTCATTACGAAACTCATTGTCCGAATCCTCATGAACAGAGCGTGAAGCAATATCAGACCGGAAATAGAAGAATAGAGCGGTTTTGTCAAGGACACTGGAACAAGAAATGCTATATTTATGATTAGGATGCTATCAGAAACAGCAATACAAGTGAAAAAAGGACGTGTACCTATGTTGTATCGATTATGCAAAGGCGTTCGACAAAATACGCCACAAAGAACTGATAGAAATGCTCAACAACCTTGACACATTTGGCAAAGACATCAGAGTAATCAAGAACCTCTACTGGCAGCAAACCGCCTGCATACTGACAGATAAAGAATTCAGCAGATATACAAATATAGAAAGAGGCGTAAGATAAGGATGTGACTTTTCACTGGATCTATTAAACTTGTACAGCGAGACTATCCTGAGACCCTAGAAGTTGTGCCAGGATTCGAGGTCACAACCTGAGCAACATAAGATACGAAGATGAAACAGTGCTGATAGCTGACACGGAACGAAAACTACAAAACTTCCTAAAAAAAGGTAGACGAAGAAAGTCCAAAGAAAGGACTACAAATAAATTACAAGAAAACCGAATGCATGGTTATCATCAAACGGAGGAGCCCAAATTACCAATTACAGGTGGGGTGTACTACAATCAAGCGATTACAAAAATCTAAGTACTTGGGAAGTGTTCTAATGGAAGACGGAAAATGCGAAGGCAAATCGGAATGGCCAAGGACGCATTCCAGAAACTGAGGAGAGTATTAAGAGACAGTACAATCTCGCTAGAAACAAAGTAAAGAGTTCTGGATTTCTATGTGATGGCTGTCTTTCCATATGGCAGTGAATGCTAGCCAATGTAATCAGAGATGAAGGAAAAACTTGAAACAACTGAAATGTGGTTCTACATAAGGATGCTTCGAATATCATAGATCGGGCATGTGATCAAAAATAAAGTTTTAGAAAGGATGGAAGCAAAATAGTAATGTGTAAAAGAAAATAATCCTGAGCATCAGGAAGAGACACCTGAATTTATTGGGACATGTGAAGAGGAAGGAACGCTTGAAGAATCTGGTACTCACAGGTCAGATAGAAGGAAAGGCAGACAGGAGTAAGCAGTGGATAACATATTTGAAAGGCATGAGTAGGTGAATTGCAAAGCGAGGTTTGGGTGGGTTATGGAGTCGTGGAAAGTTATAATTGGATACATCCTGAAGGGATATGGCACATAGAAGAAAAAGAAATAATTACAATCCCTATTGAAGATGAATTTGGTGACAAAGATGAGGGCAACAGTCTGAATAATATAAAAAGTGTAAATAATTACAATTCCTCATCTCAGAAATATAAATAAATATTGAAGGTGAATATGGCGACAAAGATAAGGACAACAGTCTGATTAGTGTAAATAGTGTACATAATTAAAATCCTTCATCTTAGATAGATAACAAAAACACATCGGAGCAAACCACCGTCATTTCTTTCGTTTTCATTGTTCAATCTCACGAATCTCTGCTTCCTAGAACCGACTACCAATAAGATTCTTACCCGTTCACTAGAATCAAAACAAGTTTAGATTCCAACGTTATCTTTCCACATATTCGCATAAACTGTACTTATTTATGCCTCGAGTGATTGTTTTGCTTTGTACAGGGTGAACATCATTTCAAAAAATGGAATAAAAAATAAACTAAATGTCATATATGTGAATTAATATCTCCGTCTGGGTATGCTGCTTAGTGGAGGGGTCACCGAACGAGGATTCTACTTCCCTCTGTGACGTAACCCAGATATTCATCCCTCTCAAGTACATACTTTATATCTATCTGTCATCGAGTTTATCCAAATTGTGCACATCGAAACCGCAGCTAAGTCGGCCAATTGTTTGTACGTTGCAAAAAACCACGCGTTATAAAAATAATTCAGTAAGAAAAAAGGATTGGAGAAATCAATACTCCCAAGACACCAAGAGAACTAGAAAGAAACGAGTACCCTATTCAATTATTATGTACAACAAGTGCAACATAACCCGAGGTGCCATTAAGACAAAGTATACGAATAGGCACAAAAACAGGAAGCATTAGAGAACATTGCTAATCTTCTGGAAAGTAAAGATCTTCTTTAAACAATAGAGAAGTTATTGACTTTCTGCTATCGAGGTCTTGTAGTTTTCCACATATTGCTGCCAGAAACACAATGTCATGTACGTATCTTATATTGTAAATATTCTAAATTGACAGTCACGGTCTTAATCAAGGTAATTAGGGTGTGATTCTGTCATAATGTAGCTGGTCACTGTAGGTGATTACTGGTGGATTAGCATGTCTTGCGTCATGGCCAGATCAGAAAATCGACCGACACGGTCTTAATCAAGGTCATTAGGGTGTTATTATATGATAATATAGCTAGTCGCTGCAGGTGATTACTGGTAGATTAGCATGTTTTGCGTCATGGTTAGATTAGAAAATCGACCGTCATGGTCTTAATCAAGGTCATTAGGATGTTATTATGTCATAATATAGTTGGTCTTGAACCAAGGTCATTAGGGTGTTATGTCATAATATAGCTGGTTAATGTAGGTGACTGCAGGTGGCTTAGCCACTCTTGCGGCAGATGACACCACCATTTATTCATGTTTAAATAGAAAATCTGCCAAGTTGACAAGTAAACCTGGCTGCTGCTCTTAAAATAGACCTCCAATCAGTGGTTAATTAGGGCAGAAAATAGGTTATAAATTTCTATGCCTCTAAAACAAAGCTAGTCTCATTTAACCATCATAGAGAAACTTTTCAGCCCGCCATTAGCTTGAATGGTACTAGTCTTCTGGAGAGAAACCCTCTGTGTCTCCTTTGCCTCACTTTTTCATCCGGCCTGAAATTGACATCGAATCTATAGCTACGTCTACTGCTCGGAAGAGTGATTCACGATTCTGGGCCAGAAAGCTTTTCTCATCACAATCAATCTTACACATTAATAAATCTACCATTCGTCTATGCATTGATTACTGTTGCTATATCTGGCCGGGTGCTCCTGCTAATCATCTTTAGGTTCTCAACAAAATCCAAAGTAGTATTTGCAATATAATCGGTTCTAACTTGCCATTTCAATTTCAGTGACTTTTTTACAAACGTGATGTAGCTCGCCTCTGATTTTTTTTATGGCAACAGCTTTGACGAACGGTTTTCCATGACAGCCGATCACTTGAATTTAAACACGTTACTAAGTTGTCATCTATGTCCCACCCTTTTATCGTTTAAATAGTCCATTCCACTTCCATTCCATCAGTTTCTTTTTTCGCGCTTCCCACCTGGGGAACACTCTTCCGTTTCCTTGATTCACTAGTAGCTACATTCCCCCCAAAAATTAAATGCAACGTCAATTGATATCTTCTATCTTCTTGAATCCTGTTCATCTTTTATCTTTTCCTCAATAGCCCCTTCACCCAGGCTTTTTCTCACCTTGTTTGGGGTGAAATGGTTAAAAAAATATTATTTATTCAGTCAAGCTAGCTCGGACATTCATGAATTTATAACGCCAATCGTCATGGTCCTGAATCAAAGTCATTAGAGTGGTATTCTGCGTCATAATATAACTGGTGAATGTAGGTGATTGCTGGTAGATCAGCCCGCCTTGCGCCATGGCTAGGTGTCAACAGCAGTAAATCGCTCACAAGTTTTTGTTTTGCTCGCCATTCTACTTTCGTGTAAGGTTGTAGAAATATCAGGGGCTGGGTTCATAGAGCTTTGATTTAGATGATGTCTCCAAGAGATGTTAAATATAATTCCCAGCATCCTAGAACAGGTTTCATCGTAGCTTAGCTTTTAGTTAATGTCCAAGCAGTGGCCCCATACATTAAAACGGATTCTACAGTGAGGTGAAAGTATCTCTGTTTGAAGTAATAAAAGTGACGAGATCGTCATAAAATCTTTTTTCTTTTTTTTACCGAAGATCTTAGTAATCTCAGCAAATGGCTTCTTTAACCAAGCATTTTCAACTTTCTTGAAAGCACGCATTTTAAGGTTTCTTTTCGGCAATTCCGAAATTTTATCGTCACTATTCTTTCGCTTTGTTACAATTATAAAGTTTTTAAGTACAACTTATTTATTTTAAGAGTTTGAAATTTAAATCTTTCTCTTCCCTCCAGTTATGGGTTAAATAAGATTGGGTTCTATAGCCTTAATTGGCAACCAGTCAACCGCGGAAAGTAATAGCAGCCTACTACGGGAGAATCCTCTGCCCAGTCAGTCATGTCTTTTTCGAGATATGATCACCCAAGCGTGTGTCACGCATGGCACTCAACTGAATGATCCTTTCGGGATGTAGGTGATTATTACCCCCACATCTTCCTATTCCTTTATATCTCTTAACAATTTTTATCTTTTTGTTATTTCTCTCAAATCCTTTTCTATCATCCATTTACTCAAGCTCATCAAGTATGTTACGTGCTGCTTTCCTCTGTCTCTCTTTCCTTCACTCTGTCCAGTGGGTATCAGATTTTCCAAGCCCTCCTTCCTCATTATATGTTCGAGAAATTTTAACTGCCTCTTCCTGATGTTAAGTATAAGTTTCCTTTTTATTTTAATTTTCCAAAACCTCGCCGTTGCTCACATGTTCGGTCAATGCTATCCTCAGCATCTTTCTCTAGAACCATTTTGTTGCTTCAAGTCACTTTGAGGAGATTATCCAGTAATCACTATCACGCAAGAAGATAATTGTTATGTTTCCCTCCTACGAGGAATGGACTCTTCCTCTTGTTATATATAGTTAACTGCGTGACTTCCAAAAGAGCAGTTAACGAAAGCAGTTAACTGCCTTACGTATTGTCGAACTCTCTGCCTTTGGGCAGAGAATAATAACCCAATCGAGGCTCCGCAAAAGGGTAGAGTCTCGTCTGAGAAAAATTAGACAAAACTTTTTGGCCGGACTATATGGGATGTGCGTTGTGGTACAATGGATATCGACTCGGAACGATAAATCTGAAGATTCGAGTTCGAATTCCAGTTGAATTCCTTGCATTCACTTAAGCACAAATACCCTTTGGAATGGTATTAATCCGACTCTTCTTTCCAGTTCTGGGTCAAATAATAGGACAGATTGGGTTCTATGGCCTTGGTCGGCAACCAGTCTACCGCAGAAAGCAATGGCAACCTACTGCGGGATAACGTTCTGCCCAGTCAGTCATCTCTTTTTCGGGACGTATGACACTCAACTGATATGACCAGGAGAACCCACATTAAAAAGCCTTGTGCCACATTTTGCCTTAAATGGGAAGGTGGCTGAATACTGCAGTTAACGAAAGAAGTTAAGAAAGAGCAGTTCATAGAAGCAGTTAACAGCATTTGACGTCAGGTAGTAGTCAGGTAATAAACAGTGTAATAATACCTTCGGAAATGTATTTCTATATTGCTTATTAACAGTTCCTTTGAATATCTTGTTTCTTGATATACTAATATACAGTTTTGAACCTACCTTTTTGTTCCGTGTCTTACTTCCGGCACAAACCGGTCACTACAAATGTGGGGCGAAGCTTTGCCACAACTCCACAACAAAGTTCCGACGAAGATCTGCAATAATGATATAAGATCTATAAAGTAAAAAATCATCTGCACATGCACATGCATGGTTTTTTTTCGTCATTGGTCACGTAATGCAAGCACCAAAACCTACTGAAAAGGTACTGCGATCGAAAATGTGGAAGGGTCGGAGAATTTGACACTCACAAGATATGCTTAAAGAGAAGCCGTGAGTAACCTGCTTGGCGAGATTTTGTAAATGGATGGTCGAAACAGAGTCTGTCGTAGTGGGGGATACATATTAACGGAACAATCTTTGTTTAGAGATACAACGGATAGGGTGTTGTGGAGAGCAATCATCGCTGACATCCTGAAGGTACTCATCACAAAGAAGAAGAAAAAAAAGAAGAAGGAGAAGAAGAAGAAAAAATAAACCTTACATTTTCTGTTAGTGAAAATTTAAAAGTTTTATTTTTATTTTTTAGATGGCCATTTAAATTATTATTCTTTTATACATATGTAACTGTGCTCCATTTTCTTAAGACTGTTTTCTCAATATGTTGTGTTACTACCTTCTTAGGACACGAAAGTGACATTCATTTAAGGTTTAGTCATAAAAAATTCGTTTGTGCTTATCAATTTTATTCCCCTAAAAAATAAAATGCGTTTACATTTTATTCGTTTATATTAGTTTTCTTTTTTTTAATCATTTTACCCCAAGCAAGGCAGTTTTACTGCCACTGATGCGCAAGGGTCCCATAGGATGAAAGTGATGAAAAAGAGGGACAAGGGTATAGGGGGTGTCAGGAAGTGGGTATGAGAAAGATGCAAATACTGGTGTGATGAGAGTGGAGTGGACGGAGGAAAGAGTATGAGAGAAAGGATGCGAGTCAGTGAGAGAGGAAATGACTATTGACCTTACATCTAACTTCTTGGATATTGTAGCTGTCGATGAAGCAAATATACGAAAAGGAATATCAAAAGCGGAAGGTGCGAGAAAAGAAGCTGTTGGAGTAGAAGTTGCGGCTACATTTTATTGGTTTCACTGTAAAAGGATGGGACCTAGTTGCTAGTCTAGTAGCTCGAGTAAATTTATACATAGGGGCATCTGTGAGTTTAGTTCATTGGAGCAGTAACCACGAAAGTATTTCTAGATACAGGGAAGCTACATTTCGCCGGTGAGAGAGTAACTGCAGCTGGATCGATCATATTACAGATTCTCCGTTGGATTTTGTCGAAAACTCCGAGGTATATAGCAGGGGTACCCGACCAGATATGGCAGCAGTATTCAATACACGGGCAGATAGTAAATTTATATATGTGCACTGATGTGTTCAGAGGGGAAAAAATTCCAGGTCGTACACAGTGAACCGACCTTATTAGCAACGGATTTAGCTATGGATTCGATATATTTGGCCAGAAAGTCCTGACTAACTTAGGAAACGGAAAGAAAACAACAAAATTTTATGGACAAATACCAATATTTATTCTTCAAAATAAAGTTCATCATTCTCGACTATCTTCTGACAGTGATCGGTCAGCATTATCCGAATCTGTCTCAGGCTTTGAATTCTCCCCTTAGCGATGAGTTAATTAATAAAACTTATGACTAAATCATTATCATCCTAAAAGAAATCTAAAAATATTTTCTGGCTTTAAATAACCTGCAAAGGGTTCACTAGCCACAAAAATGAATCAATAAACGCGTTGTTCTCAACAAAGAATAAAAAGCAACAATACTTGTATATGTATTAGGTTGGCCAGAAAGTCCTGATTCATTTAGGAAGCAGAAAGAAAAGACAAAATTTTATGGAGCAACGCCAATATCCATTCTTTTAAATAAAGTACATTATTCTCGGCTATATTCTGCCAGTATCTGAATGTGCCCCAGAAACCAATTTACTGACTTTGAATTAAAAAAAATAAACAAGCTTCTTTCACTTCATCGAAAGTGTTGAATCGATGGTCACAGAAGTATGACATTGAGCAGAATAGACTGTACTCACCTAGAGCAGTATCAAGATTGAATTGTGGATGTGGATGAATCTCAACACCATCCATCTGTTTGCCAGGTTGACTTAAGAGAAGTTTAGTGTGTGGCTATGCATTGCCTTGCTGAAACAAAGCTTGACCTCAATTGACCAAAGCAGAATACTCCTTAATTTTGCTGTACATGTGGTCTAGTTGCTGGCAATACAGTTTAGCGTTGATGGCGCAACCATTTATGACTAAATTTATGACTAAATCATTATCATCTTAAAAGAAATCTAAAAATATTTTCTGGCTTTAAATAACCTGCAAAGGGTTCACTAGACACAAAAATGAATCAATGAACACGTTCTCAACAAAGAATAAAAAGCAACAATACTTGTATATGTATTAGGTTGGCCAGAAAGTCCTGATTCATTTAGGAAGCAGAAAGAAAAAACAAAATTTTATGGATCAATGCCAATATCAAACTTCTGCCAACGATCAGCGAGCATTATCCGAATCTGTTCTAGATAACAGTCCACTGAGTTTGAAACAAAACCAAAAATGTGAACAAACTTCCGTCGCATCATCAAAAGTATTGAATCGATGGTCGGAGAAACGGCGTGCCATTGAGCGGAATAAGCCGCTGTCACCCGGAGCAGCAGCGGGATTGAATGGTGCATATGGGAGAATTTCAACACTGTCTATCTGTTTGACTTCTCCTTAGTCAACCTGGCAATGTGTGGCTACACATTGTCGAGCTGAAACAAATCCCGACCCTCGATTGGCTAAATCAGGATACTCTAGTTTATCGTACACGTGTAGGTTAGTGTTGATGGCGCGACCGTGTGGAAAAAGTTCGAAATGCAATAGTTCTTTAAAATTTCACCCGAGATCAAGATTTTCTTTCCGCTTCCTAAGCGGTACAGGACTTTCTGGATAACTTAATATATTCAACATCATTCGTAAAGATTTATTATCACATATCAAGCAGCTTTCCTAGAACATTTCGACAATATTCCGCAGGTATTTTATGAAAAATATCTTTCGACAAACTCTCGATCATTAGAATAAAACCTTTTCAATCATTTTGCAGCAATTCAAAAATATAATAAACAGTTGGAATAAAGTCAAGTGAATCGGGCGTTAAATCGAAAAGACGAAAACGACTTTCAAATATATTAGTTTTTTCTTTTTGTTTTTTTTTTCTTACTTTGTTCGGAAGAAAATGTGTGTATTACACCATCTATACAAACAAAAAACTTGAAGCAAATAGGCCGGACATTATTGTTAAAAGCCAAAAAGAAAAAAAACTTATCTACTAATTTATATGGTTTGTCCATCGGATTGTAACATAGCAACCAAGGAATTCGAAAAACTGTCAAAATATAAAGACCTTGAAATTGAAATAGAAAAAATGTGGAAATTGAAAACAAGTATCGTACGAGTGATAGTGAGTGCATATTGTATGATATAATATGGAACAAAAAATGACAAAAAAATTGTCTTGTTAAGTACAGCCCACACACTAAGAAAAACTTTGTAACGATATGGATGTTAGGGAGATATGAACAAACATGAAATGTAGCCATAACAACACACCACAACCTGCCTTAGGTCTTCCTGCAGACTTGGTAGATAGTGCGAAATGGATTTATAATGAAAAATGACATAATAATAATAATAATAATAATAATAATAATAATAATAATAATAATAAAGAACAAGTAGAAGAAGAATGACTGAGGATTTGTTATCAATAAATCAATAAATAAGATCGTTGTTTTTGTCTTGTTGGCATTGCATTTCCGTTTGATACCAGATTAGACGAGAAACGCAGATAATTGAGAACTATACAAACTTCAAGCACGAAATCAACATAATATAAAATTGCCAAATGGTAACGATCATTCATATTGCCGAGCATCAAGAGCAGGTTCAGAGAATTTTGCATATTCATCAAAATTAAATTTACAAATGCATTTATATATGTTGCAAAAATCGCATTTGCTTGGTACACAATGAACTCTCAATGAATTGGTTACGTTAAGTTACAAAACTTTGTCCATTTTCAAATGAAGTTTCTACTAGTTATTTTTGGAGTTTTCTTTGGCCACTCAGATGTCAGGGAACCAATGCAGTTCTTGATAGCGTTTACCAGTCTGTGGATTCGAGAAACTTAATAAAGACAAATGTGCTCTCCAGCATATTCCTAACCCGCGTTCGCTTATGTATGAAAAATGCTCGTCTGGTCTAGTGTCTTTTAGACCGCTCGCCCATAGAGAATGTCACAAATCTGAAAAGTTACATCACGCCATTTTGAAGAATGAAAATTCTCTCCTTTAAATATTCCCCAAAAGTCATTATCCGCGTATGTTTTCTCGCCTGAAACGCAAAGAAAATCGTTTCTAAATAATCAATGATTTTTTTATTTAATGTTATTTACTGCTACACGAACTAACAATTGTAATAATATGTAATAAATATATATAACTTCAAACGTTATTATTAATAGATACCCGTGTTTGAGTAGACGTTCTGCTTTATTTTTAAAAGTTATTTATTTCGTCTATATTTCTAAGATGAGGTATTTACATTATTTATATTCTTTGGACTGTTGTCCTCATCTTTGTCTTTCTTCAGGTGACTGGAACGTTGAACCGAAAACTTTATTTCGTTCACTGGGACAGATGGTTATTCGGTATTAATTTTGTCCACCGATTGTTTTCGTTCGGTATTTATGTCGTCTACTAATTGTTTTCATTCGGTATTTATGTTGTCTACCAATTGTTCTCGTTCGCTATTTATTTCATCTACCGATTGTTCTCGTTCAATATTTATTTAGTCTACCGATTGTTCTCGTTCGGTATTTTTTTTCGTCTACCAATTTTTCTCATACGGTATTCATTTCGTCTACCGATTGTTCATGTTTGTTATTTATTTTGTCTACCGGCCTACACACTCGAGAAAATTTATTAAAACAAAATGTTCTTTGGCAGGACTCGAACCTGCGTTCCCCTTCGTATGATAAACTATCATCTGATGCGTTGTACTTGAATATCTATGTTTTGAACAGCTTACACTCATGCTAAATTCTATTTGCATTTAAAGCACACTCACGCGTTCAGGTATTTCTCGAAAAGGCATGTCTTTTTGAAACGTAAACAAGGCAATTTCTGATTAATTCATTTTTAATGCGAGAAATTCAAATGTTATTTTTAGAAGTTACTCGTATTTGAGCGACTCTCTCTCTCTCTCTCTCTCTCTCCCTCTCTCTCTCTCTCTCTCTCTTTATATATATATATATATATACAAGGTGTCCATAAAGTCCGTGTGCACTTAAAAAAATGTATAACTTTATTTGTATTTGTGATAGAAATAATCTGCAAACTTGAAAGATAATACAGTGTTTCAACAAGATGGAGCTTGCAACCAAACCTAGTTCATTAGAAGATTTTAAAGCTAATGTGATTTCAGGCATTACTGTAAATCAATTGGCAAATATTTTCCGTGGACTGGAAAATCGTTTTACTCTTTGTACTGCAAATGATGGAGTACATATGTAAACTTTAATAAAATTTCCATATAACCTTAAAAAATATAGATTTGATTCTTTCTAATCCTTTTTACAAATTACTTCTGTCGCAAATACAAATAACATTATACATTTTTTATCGTGCACACAAACTTTATGGACACCTTCGCATCGCTCATTCAGTGAAATGAATTAGAGCGCGCTAGCTATTGGGCGCTAAAAAGTCTGCCTACTTCCGCCGAATGCCCATAGCCCAGTGGTAGAGTCGCCGACTGACGCCATTGCGGTCGGGTTTCAATCCTGGTTAAAAAAGCAATCGGAGTCTAACCGTACTGATGATCTGTGATACGGCGAAACAGATCTGTCTGCGGATGACTATATATATTGTAATTTTTATTACAATACTTAATAAAAGCATTATATCAATACTCAAAAACTTTCGTGATTCCGAAGAATACCGTTCTTCTACAAGTGATATATTAAAATGAATAGTCAAAATAATTTATTTGGAAAATATAAGATGAACTCATGGTTTTTCAGAAAGTGAACTAGTAGTAGCAGTAGTAGTAGAAAAAGGTAGGTAGAGAAGATACTTGTAGGTGTGTCAATATTGTACAATCAAAAATGAGAACTATGTAGCTATGGAGTTGAAGATTTGTGTCATGAAAGAAAACAGTATTGTCTGATGTCAAGTCATGTCACTTTTTAATTTTGTCTGAATAAAATACATAGTGGGGCCATACATTATTTAAATGGGTAGACAATAAGTTTTAACATCAGGCTGGATTGTTTTTTTTAATTTGATTTCGTACGTGAGTAAATGGGCTGGAATGTTTATGTCAGAATTTAATAATTATGGTATATTGGAGTTAAGAAAACCAAATAAGTATTGTGTGGCTCGTTTATTTTAGTAAAATAATTATTAATTTATAAGTTATATTGGAGCATAATTTATAAATGGAGTCTTATATTTAATTAAATTTCAAAGAATATTTTGTGGGTGAGATAAATAGTGAGACAATATATTATTTAAATCGGTAGACAATAAGTTTTAACATCAGGCTGGATTTTAGGATGTTCTTTTTTTAATTCGATTTTTTACTACTCATGAGTAAAGGGACTGAAATGTTCAGGTTAGAATTAGAATTTCAAATAAGTCTAGTATTCTAAGGTATATTGTAATTAAGAAAACTAAATAAGTATTATTTATTTTAGTAACAAAAATTTAATTTTTAAGTTATATTAGAGCATAATTTATAAACGAAACATTGTAATTAATTAAATTTTAAAGAAAAACTTTTTCGATGTTTACATAAAATAGGCAATTCATCTCAACGATTCAATAGTTCTTTATTTTTAGGGAACCTTAAAGTCTGCAGCGTTTCTTTCAGGCACAGGGGCAGAAGTCGTAGAACGACTTATAGATTCTTGTTGGTTTTTTTTCAGAATTTTCCATTTTACTTTGAGGATTTTGTTTGTATCCTTTAACTTCCAAAAATACACAGAAAGTGATGTTTGGTTTCGTCACGTGTTGTTTTTGAAGGAAGTTAAATGCAAATACCAACGCCGTTTAAAAGTGTTCTTAGTAAATTCATTGTAAACTTTTTTAATAGTTGGATTTTGATTTGATGTTATATTACATTGGTGCCTAATAGAATGTGTTAGATACCTATTATCCAGGGAGCAATTATTAGGAATTCGACAATTACATAAATTTTTATTATCTTTATTTTCATTATTAGGATAGTTATTGAGAAAAAGGCGTAAGACAAGGATGTGTCTTTTCACCGGATTTGTTCAACCTATACAGCGAGAATATTTTGAGGACCCTAGATGACACACCAGGATTTATTATTGGAGGCCACAACCTGAACAACATAAGATACGCGGACGATACAGTACTGATTGCAGACACGGAAAGGAAACTGCAAGATCTCATACAGAAAGTAGCAGCGGAGAGTGACAAGAAGGGACTACAAATAAACTTTAAGAAAACTGAGTGCATGGTCATCAGCAAAAGATACAACCCAAAATGTCAAATACAGGTGGGGGATAACAGAATCAAACAAGTACAAGAATTTAAGTACCTAAGAAGTGTTCTAACAGGAGATGGAAAGTGCGACACGGAGATCCGAAGGCGAATTGGCATGGCAAAGGACGCGTTCCAGAAGATGAGCAAAATACTAACACACAGAAAGATCTCAATAGAAACGAAGAAAAGAGTGCTAGACTGCTACGTGATGTCAGTTCTTCAGTACGGCTGTGAATGCTGGACAATATCATCGAAAATGAGGAAAAAACTGGAAGCGGCCGAAATGTGGTTCTACAGAAGGATGCTACGGATATCGTGGACTGAGCATACAAGCAACGACGAAGTGTTAGAAAGAATGGCAACAAAAAGGAAATTGATGCTGAGCATCAGGAAGAGACAACTGAAGTTCCTGGGACATGCAATGAGGAAGAGAGCCTGGAGAACCTGATACTGACTGGTCAGATAGAAGGAAGGAGAGACAGAGGAAGGCAGCGGATAACATATCTGCAGAGTCTGATCAGATGGATGACGGAACGGGGGTTGCCAGGAGCAACAGGAGCAAACATACTAAGAGCCACAAGGGATAGGGAGACGTGGAGATCCATGATCGCCTACGTCCTGAAGGGACAGGGCACATAGAAGAAGAAGATTGTTACTTTGGTTTACGTGCTGATTTAAAATTTTATTTTTATTATTTTTAATCATTTTTTTCCAGATGATTTGTACAACTATAACATAATTTAAGGGTATTTTTAACTAAAACGTTTAGTGTTATTTTAGGAAAATGCTTCTTAATTAAATTGAGAAACTTTTGCCCTAACTTTATGCTAAGAATTTGATTCAAATGAGAGATACACTAAATTAATTTTTTTGTTTCTATTTTTCTTATTGCAGTCATATATTTTTTATTTTGTATTTAATATCATGGTTTTTATAGCGACTATTCCTTAAGACATTATTGTAAAAACTTTTATCTTTATAAATACTTCTTCACTAGAATGGCTTTATACTCTCTGAGAGAACCTTTTCTCTCTTCCAAAAGTATGGCTGATGCTAACCTTCAAGAGAGTGATTCCTTGCGTCTTTTCGGATTAACGTTTTCTGCTAAGATAAAGTGGAAAGATTATGAATTTTTAGGCCCTTTCCAAGCAAGGTTAGTTTACTGCGTCGTGCTACGCAATTTTTCTCGCCAGAATATATTCTACACATTTATAAGTCTACCATTCGTTCATGCTTTGAAAATTGCTGTCACAATTGGTCTGGTGCTTCTGCAATGTATTTTGAGATTCTTGATAAAATCCAAAGAAGAATCTGCAGTGTTATTGCATCTGACCTGTCATCTCTGCTTCAACTACTATTCCTCCTCTGTAACGTAACTTCCCCTCGCCTTTCTTATAAATACTTTCTTGGTAATTGTTCTCATAAGCCATCCTCTTTGATACCTAGAGTTTATGAATTCAAGCGAAGTACTGGAATGGCGGCAAGGTCTCATCATTTTATATTTGAAATCACTAGATGTAACCCTAAGTTCGATATTAACATTTTTTTCGCACTTCTCGCTTGTTGAATTCTCTTCCGGCTTCTTGCTTTCCAGTCAGCTTGGATCTTCGAAAATTTAAGTTGAAATCAACTATTATCTTCTGTATTCTAAAATCATGTTCTTTGATTGTACGCTATTGGTTCCAAACGAGAAATCGGTGAACCGATAGAGTTAAATTCCTTGTATTCATTTACGCGCTAATCCGTTTGGAAAAAGTATTAATCCGTCTCTTTTTTCTCCTGTTATGGGTTAAATGGCAAGACAAATTTGCTTTTTTAGCCTTGGCTTGCAACCGGTCTACAGCAAAAAGTAATGGCAACTTACTGAGGGAAGATATTCTGCCCAGTCAGACATAATCGCCGAAGCGTGTTTCACGTATGATACTGAACTGACTGACTCCTTAATAATTCTTTTATCGTATTCTTTCACGCATAATAGTCCCTTGCGTCTTAGTGTCTTTAGTGCCTTTGTTATTGTTGCATCCCGGGAGGGGATAAACAGAGAAAGAATAGTGCAAGAAATAACACTTAACACTGAGAATAGATAAATAGAGATATATTATACCTCAGTACAATAAACCAAATACAAGTACACCAACGAACAGTTAACACGAATAACACTTAAGAAGACAATGTTTCTGTATAGGACGTATGCGTCCGTCTAGTGACGTCTAACTCTCGTCTAAAGTCGATGGCTGTTCACTCTCGTATAATGACGAATAATCTTAATCACTACCGTGTAATGACGAAGACTCTCGTATAGCCACGAACACACTCGATCTCTTTCGAGTAATCTTTATCTCTGTAGTTCGTTCTCGTCTAGGTCTTTTATAACCCGGGCCATACCCATTCCGGGGCAGGGCCAGGATATTCCTCTACAACAATATTCCTCCAGAACAGTTATGAAGAAATGATGAAAAAAAACCTCAAAATTTGGCTCTATACATGATTTATTTCGATGTTTCACGATCTTATGGAGGACGATTTTGTGTCTACCTTGAATTTTAAATGATCGTGATTAGAAACTGTTTGTCATCAACATCTAGGATGGTCAAGACACGTTTTTAAAAGCTGTAAATAAATTTTGAGCTGTACGGTCGAATCATTTATTTTCTTGCAAATTAAACTAATTGTCGTTAAAAATTCATTCTATTTCTGAATATTCACAGCCTAGAGGCTCCATTACCAATTCTGATTTTGTTGACAAGGGGGAATAGACTTTGCCAAAAAACGTCACAACATAATGGATGTAGATGTTACTGCAGTAAAAGGCAATTATACTGAACTTGTTCAATTAAAGTTAATAGATTTTTCAATCAACACAAAAAATAAAAATTATATTGAGATGGTGGGTGTTCAATAAAGACAAATGAAACAGATAGATAGATAGATAGATAGATAGATAGATAGATAGATAGATAGATAGATAGACTGAGCTAGAAAGAAAGAAAGAAAGAAAGAAAGAAAGAGACTGAGCTAGCTAGCTAGCTAGCTAGCTAGATAGATAGATAGATAGATGATAGGATATGGCAGAAATAAATCGTACACATACTACCCAGAAAAACTATTTTTTTTTTAATCGTGTCGCCCCAAGCAAAGCATTTTATTGCCACTGCTGTGCAGGGGGTTACATAGGAGGAATGTTATGAAGAGTGAGAGGTTGCAGGGGATGTCAGGAAGAGAGTAGGAGAGGGAAGAGATTACTGATGAGAGTGGGGTGGACGAGGAGGAATGTTATGAGGAGTGAGAGGTAGCAGGGAGTGTCAGGAAAAGAGTAGGAGATGGAAGAGAGTACTGATGAGAGTGGGGTGGATGTAGAAAAGCTTGAGAGATAGGATGTAAGTTAGTGAGACAGGAGATGACTATTGACTTTACATTTAAATTCTTGGAGATTGTAACTGTCAGGAAAGCAAGTATGAGGAAGAGAATTCCACAGGCGGGAAGTTCGAGAAAGGAAGCTGATGGAGTAGAATTTGCGTTTACAATTTATTGGCTTCACAGTAAAAGGGTGGGACCTAATTGCTAATCTTGTGGCTCGAGGAAATTCATATATAGAGGGTACCAGTGAGCTAAATTCATCGGGGCAGAAGCCGTGAAATTATTTGTAGAAGAGTGTTGCACACTTTCTTCTAGTGAGTGCAGAACCAGGGATCGAACCACAGACCGTTGGATTTCAATTCAACGCTCTCCCAGCTGGCTTCTTGCTACGCCTCTTCCTCCTCCTCCTCCACTTTCCTCCTTCCACCTTTTCACTGCGTCTCTCTGCGTCAGCTTCTCGCCAAGAAATTGACGCCACTGACTCCTCGGTGAACTTGGTCGGTCAGTTTTATCTATCCATAATCCATTTCTCTACCCATAATCCATTTCCTCAGTCTATAAAAATTCCACTCGAGGGCCTCCTCTCTTTTTTCCTTTAGAATGAGCTGAAGGTGGATTATTAAGACAGCGGTGAGTATTATTATTATTTTCTTTCTTTGGAACAGATTACTGCCCTGCACGCCAGACACAAACGAACTCTCTTTTTTCCAGAGCCGCCGCTCGTCGCCCTTTCATGTTCACACTCCCCCCTGGTCTCAAGACCACACATGTGGCAAGGCGGACGTGGCCGCTTGTTGCGGGCACTCCTACGAAGGGGGATTGTCTGGATTTCTTCATCTGAGCTCTCAGAAGTGGCATCGGAATTATCGGCAACAGCGTCGGGGTTCGCAGTCGGACCATCAGACTCGCGGGGCGTAGGTCGAATCCACAGTTCGTCATTGGATGATTCACCACTGCCGCTACTTGTCAACGAATTCGTATTCAGGGCGGGCCGAATGTCCCTCACATCGCGTGGAGTACCATCAACCAGCACGGTCTGCTCACTGACGATGCCGGTGATTCGTCCCCTTCGAAAACTGGTGGTGCACCGGCTATTGGGAGGCTTCACCCAGACGGTGTCCCCTAATTCATACGGCCCTCTTGTTCCCCGCCGATCAGGCAGACGCGCGTCAATGCCCTTGATGCGCACTCGATAGCGATGGATCGCATTGGCGGGTGCGCTCACAGCAGTCACAGCATCCCTCGGTGTTGCATTATATCTATAGACCGCTTCTGCAATAGTGCACGCCTTCCTGGCCGCGGTCCTCTTCACGCTTCGGTGGCACCGCTCTGCTATGCCGTTGCCACTCGGCACATATGCACATCGGTGTCTGAGCCTGATCCCCCACTCGTCTACAAAACGCCTAAATTCTACGCTGCAGAAGGCAGTATCGTTGTCCGTGAGGATCTCTTCAGGCGGCCCCCTTTCGTAAAATATGGATTCCAATTCACGGATGACACTGGAGGAGTCCTGTCGTGCCAACGGGCGCCAGATCGCAAACCTCGTCGGTCCGCAATCTATCAGTGTGAGGAAGTGCTGGCTGCCATAATGGGTTATGTCCATACCCAGTCGGCTCCAAGTCATGTCTGTTCCCAGCCGACCCCTCCGCCATCTCGCTGGAGCGGGGTCGATTGACTGGCATGTTTGGCATTCCTTGACCACCGCTCTCACTGCACTTTTTGACACTGACGGATTGGTCAATTGTACAAAATAGCATGTCCGTCTCACTCCGGGGTGCCCACTGATGTGGTGTATTTCCCTGATTTTGTCTGCCGCCTCCACAGAGGCAGCACATAGTAACGGTACTGGCCCAGCTTCTTTCTTCACGGCATCAATCCATCTCTGAGGCACCCGAGTGAGCCTATCAGCGAGGTTGCAGTTTGAGGTGACAAGTACCACATCCACAGACAGATTGTACTCTGTTACTAGCTTTCTTATGGTCTCCAACCTCCGTCTGATCAGCATCTCGCTGGCCGCCTTGGTGCGCACCCTGGCCTTACCTGTCAGTGTGTTCGATATCCAGTGGTACACGCACAGCGAATCTGTGTGTATGTGTAATTTCTTGACTTTCCACTGGAGTGCCAGGTTAATGCCTTTCGTCACCGCATCGAGCTCTGCCAGGTTGATGTGAGCAGCGTCATTCGTCGGTCGCAGCCAGCAGGCGTCCTCAATCGCAGCTCCGTTCTCCTCAAGCAGCACACCAATCGCCACAGAGCTCGCATCCACCCACACGCTCAATTCGTCTCCCTGCACACACCAGTCTCCCTTTGCGGGGTCATCCTGCTTTACCCTTGCGATGGTCTCCTTCACCATGCGAACCAACAGATCGTCCGTCGTTTCATCATCCCAGTCTTTGGTGACTGCGCTTGCCCTCCTTTTTATGGTGCCTGTTGCTACACGAGTCCATCCACACACTGGTAGGTGTCCCACAAGTTTTCCACACAGGGAGAAGACCACTCGTCTCGTAAAGACTTCGGGTACTTCAGGAACTGCAGTTCCGCGCCCCCACTTCAAGGTCCCCCGCTCCTTTCGAACTTTCAGGCCCAAGACACGGGCGCCATCCTCCAAATGTTCCGGGTCCTTGCAAATCAGGCCAAACTCGGCCAGTTTGGTCCTTACGCGTGATGATACAACGTCTTCGTTCACGTATATGTCATCAAGGTACGTCGATGTCCCCTCTTTCATTGTTTCTTGCTGTGACAACACAGCGTTGACTATGGTCTTCATTATTTGGGGTGCCACGTTCAGCCCGAAGCCCAGTCTGGTAAGGCAGTACCTTCTGCCGGCAAGCACCACCGTCTGAAACGGCCACATCGTTTCGCTGACCCGGACCTGCAGATACGCTTTTCTTAGATCCAGCAGGGACACATTGGAACCCTGCTGGCGCCATTCTCGTAGCTTGCTGGCGCAAACATCAGCATCTGCCGTAAATGCATCAACATGCGCATTTAGTTCGCGGTAGTCCATCACTGGCCTCACTTTTGCTTTGTTGTGCTGAGTAACCGCCATCAGCGGGATCAAACCTTTGGGAGGTCCAAGTTTCTCATAGGGGTAAGGAATTAACCAGCCATCCTTGATCCATTCACGAAGCTCCTCTTCGTATGCAGGCCTTATTTGGTCAGGCACATGGTACTCGGCTAATTCGTTCCGCAATTTTGCTGGCTTCTGATTTCCCGACCACTTCCATGAGGCGGTCCAAGCCTTCTGGTGCTGGTCAAATTCGACACTAAAGTCTGGCTGGTCGATCCTCAGCGCTGCGCACACTGGGGTCCTCTCTTGAAACTGCACTTCCCCCGTCTGCGTTATGTGAACACCACCTAGGGCTCTGATGGCATCATAGCCTAGAAGCAGGTCAAAGTTCAGTGGTTTTTTGAGCGCTACTAGCGCCTCGACGTTGGCCGAGTTTCCTGTTCTTGTACGGATGTTTATCGCACTCACCCCGCAACATGTCCGCGATTCTCCACTGATGGTGGTTACCCTGACACCCTTCTCCTTCCAAGTGTGGCAGAGGTCTACGAACACTATGGTGCGGGAGCACCCGGAATCGAGGAGTGCTGAGCACAATGTCTCGTTGACATAGACCTGAATGATCGGAAGCGCCTCTAATTTCTGCTTTGGGGAAAGGTCGACGCCGGCACCTTGTCCCCGGCCCCGTTTCCCGCACAATCCCGGGCCATATGTCCGGTTTCATTACACCGGTAGCAGCGAACAGCTGTCGGTCGCCGTCTGCAGTTCCTTGCAATGTGGCCCTGGCCATCGCACCTATAACACACGACCCCACCACGCGGGCTAAGCCCCTGAGACGGTTTATCATCACTCGGTGTGGATTGTGCAGCGGCGATTACCGGATCTCTCAGCTCGGAATTATCCTTCATCACGGTTCTGGCTCGGTCCACCAGGTCATTAAGGGACAACGAAGTTATGTTTGAGCTCGCCCGCAGGAGCTGTTTTGCTCCGGTTGGGAGCCCCGCCAGAAATTTATATGCCAAGGCCCGCTCGGGCAGCCCACCAAACAACACCGTCAACTTCGTCAGCTCGGCCAAATATACGTCCACAGTTTCGCCAGGATGTAATTGTCTTGCCTCAAATTGCTCCCAGGCAGTGGCGGGGTCGATAGCAAACGCTTTGTATAGGGCTGCCTTGATCCTCTCATAATTCTGTTTTTCCTCAGCACTGAGCTGTTGATACACAGCGAAAGCCCCACCGGACAAACGCAGAGGAATCACATGTTCAATGTTTTTGACACCAGACAAGAGACAATGCAGTTCCACTTTTTCCACCCAGTCAAGTACTGGGGTCGAGCCACTGAACTCTGGAATCAATTTCAGGTCGAACCTGTCCCCCATTACGCCGAAATAGCTTGTTGCACACTTTCTTCTAGTGAGTGCAGAACCAGGGATCGAACCACAGACCGTTGGATTTCAATTCAACGCTCTCCCAGCTGGCTTCTTGCTACGCCTCTTCCTCCTCCTCCTCCACTTTCCTCCTTCCACCTTTTCACTGCGTCTCTCTGCGTCAGCTTCTCGCCAAGAAATTGACGCCACTGACTCCTCGGTGAACTTGGTCGGTCAGTTTTATCTATCCATAATCCATTTCTCTACCCATAATCCATTTCCTCAGTCTATAAAAATTCCACTCGAGGGCCTCCTCTCTTTTTTCCTTTAGAATGAGCTGAAGGTGGATTATTAAGACAGCGGTGAGTATTATTATTATTTTCTTTCTTTGGAACAGATTACTGCCCTGCACGCCAGACACAAACGAACTCTCTTTTTTCCAGAGCCGCCGCTAGTCGCCCTTTCATGTTCACAAAGGGAAGCCACACAACATTGGTGAGAAAGCGACTGTATCCTAGCTGCCAAGTCGGGATCGATCACATGACAGATTCCCCGTTGGATTCGGTCGAAAACACCTAAGTGGATAGCAGGAGCACCGGACCAGATATAGCAGCAATACTCAATGCACGGGCGGATGGTAGACTTGTATATGTGCAGGATTTTTTTGGACGGGAAAATCTCCTGGCCCTATACAAAGAATTAACTTTCTTAACAGCGGATTTAGCTATGGATTCTACATAGTTATTCCACTTGAGATCTGGTGTGAGAGTCAACCCGGGGAGGTGCAGTGTTTCGCTTTCAGGGAGAGAAGCCTGATCCATGTTAATGGACGGGAGGAACGATTGTCTGTGGTGGTTATTAGATAGCAGCTTCGTTTTGAAAATATCAAAATTTACGAGCCATTTCTTGCCCCAGTCCACCACGGATTGGAGGTCCTTTTCAAGCTCGGCAGCGAGGTTTGCTTTTTCAGCCTCGGTAGATTTTTGATCGAGACGAGAGTAAACCGTAGTGTCGTAAGCATATATCCCCACTTGGGATCTTACTATGTCAGGGAGATCGTTAATATAATTAAGGAAAAGCGTAGGATCGAGAATAGAGCCTTAAGGGACACCCGCATTCATGTGATAATATTGGGAGGTTTGTTCGTTCAATACCACCCTCATTGTACGGTTTGAAAGGAAGGACTGGATTAGGTCAAACAATTGTCCAGTTACACCATAGCCCTGAAGGAGTATTTGCGGTGCAGTGGATATCGGCTCGGAACGAGAAATCGGGTAACTGAGTTCGAATTCCAGTTGAATTCCCTGCATTTACTTACGCGCAAATACCCTTAGGAAATGTATTAATCCGTCTTTTCCCTCTAGTTATGGGTAAAATAACAGGAGAGATTAGGTTCTATATTCTTCGCTGGCAACCAGTCCACCGCAGAAAGTAATGGCAACCTACTGCGGGATAATCTTTTGCCTAGTCAGTCATGTTCTTTTGAGACATGATCGCCCAAACGCGTATCTCGTATGGCACTTAACTGACTGATATGTGGAAGGTATTTCTATCGTACTACGAATAGGCTGATATTCATGAACAGATAGATAGATAGATAGATAGATAGATAGATAGATAGATAGATAGATAGATAGATAGATAGATTTCGGATCAGATACAGAATATATATGACTAGGAATTGGACAGAATTATAGGATAAGGAACAAATAGAAAAATAAAACTAACATGTTTCGCTTTAATTCAAGTTTCAGCAGAGAAAAAGTGTGAGATAAAGAGAAGTCTGCTACTTTTTAACTGTTGCGTTGTGAGTTATTGAACATCACGAACTTTTATAAAACCCATATTTAATGAATCTAAGATAGGACCACCTACTGTTACTGCTACTTCTACTACTATATATCTGTTGTAACTCTTAAAAAGTTACTGTCTTAGTAATCCCTAAAACGGAGGTGGGAATAATAATATATCAAGTACAAGACTCGCACGCTGCGTAAAGCAGATAAACTGTTAATGAACTGCTAGTCAGTATAATCACTCTTCTCTACCCCGATAGTGTTCACGTATTTAAGATGATAGTAACATTCCATTCTTGTAATATAGGTAGATATACAACAGTATCTATATGTACTGGCGCTTCCAAACTTTCCCTAATCACGTAGTCTCTTGGTATTTTTTTTAACTTGTGTTAACTTGAAGTGCACGTTGTGCAATAAATATTCAGAAACAATTGACAATCTTGAATCAAGCTGCAATGTTAGCACCCACTGAATATAAAATTCGGAATGACAGAGTGGGTCAATATCTGCAATGGAAAATAGACAACTTTTCACGGGAAAGAAACGAAAGAAAACTAACATAAACATTACCCAGACCCGGTTACAGAGACAGAGTCTGTTACAATTTCATGGGACTTTACAATAGACATTTACAGAAATGGTGATCAAAGACTGCAAAAACAGAAAAAAAGCGTTTTTGCTGTTCCTGCAGATCGCAATGTATCTTTAAACTATGGTATTATTCTTGTTTTCAATTTCCACATTTTTTTCGATTTCAATTTTCATTTTTCCCAGATCACTACAGTCTTAACCTGTTCGAGTCTAAGGTTAATAGTTATCTTCCCCTACTATCCGCAGAAATTGTCTCTTAACGAAAGTTCTTAAAGAAATTGTCTACCTCGAGTGAACCCCAGTCTTTGTAAAGGGTGAACCTTTAATAAAAAAAACTTAAGGGTGAGACGGAAGGTTTTATTCTTGCTGAACAGGACCAGCATTTGTTTACTCTTAGCCATCAAACTATTTCATAAATATGCTAACCCAAAATGTAGTTTTATGATCAATACATTGAAAGTATTGATCACTTTATACTCAATAATCACACCCAATGAATACAAAAGAACCATCGTGACAGAGTAGGTCAATATATGCGCTTGAACATCTGTCGTAAGTACAACATTAAAAAACCACCTTCTGAAAGTGAGGGAGCAGATGTTATAATCCCCTGGGAGTTTCCTGTCAACACAGATTTAAATTCGTCTTCTTCTTCTTCTTCTTCTTCTTCATATACCGTGTACTTTCAAGACGTAGCGATCATGAACACCAACTTGGCTCTGTCTCTTGTCTCTCTCAATATTTTTTCTTGGTATCTCTTTTAAGCCCCGCTCCGCCCTCCAAGTGCTCCGGCCTTCTTGATTTGCTAGGAATTTCGAACTAAACCTTTTATTACAATCACTAGGGTATATCATTCTAATCCCTTACCTCTTTCGGTAGTCATGAGTTATCTTCCTCTAACCCTCTATGTTACTCGTTCACCACTGCCGTAGCCTGAACTCACAACTCTTTGGGTCAAGTCACAGGAACTAACCAACTTCTATATCCAGTGGGCCATGTGCATCTCGCGCTGCTTTCCCCTGTCTTTCCTTCCTCTTATCCGGCCTGCGAGTATTAAGTTTTCCAGGCCCTTTTTCCTCATTACGTGTCTCAGGAACCTCATTTGTCTCTTCCTGATATTTAGTACAAGTTTTCTTCTCGTTTTTATTCTTTCCAACACCTCATCGTTGCACACATACTCCGCCCATGTAATCCTCAGCATACTTCTGTAAAACCACATTTCTGCTCCCTTAAGCCTCTCCTTCATCCTTGATGGGTTTGTCTAGCATTCACTTCCATACTGAAGGACAGATATCACATAGCAATCCAGCACTCTTTCTTTTTTTTTTTTTTGTTTTTAATGAAATTTTCAGTACTCTGGTTAGCTTCTGAAATGCGTCTTTGGAAATGCCAATGCGTCTTTGGATCTCCATGTCACAGTTTCTATCCTCTGTCAAAATACTTCCCAGGTATTTGAAGTTTTTTACTTGTTTTATTTTAGTTTCTCCGACTTGTAGTTGGCATACTAGGCGCTTCTTTTTGCTGATGACCATACATTCAGATTTATCTAGACACGCAAATTACTCGCTTATGGTACGGCACTTGATTATAGTAGAATTCAGGTCAAAAAGATATTTATTAAAATAATATTAATAACGTGAAGTTGTACTAGGAATTTTTTTTTAATTTATAGATTAAGGAATCCAGATCAACAATAATAAATAAATTGATTACATTTTATAAAAGCTAATAGAGTATTCACTTTGCAATATAAATTTGTAGTAAATCGATCCTCCTTCGTAAACCTAAACGAAATAAGTCCATAGAACTTTATTTATTTGTTATGGTGCCCTATTTACAGTGAATGGACTCTTCCACACCCAATAAATACTGACCTGCGTAACCTCTGAGGACGCAGCTGTGAGGCAGTCGGGACGCAGTCGTGAGGTAGTCGGGAAGCAGCGTAACTATACTGTTCGGACGTACCCTTCTAGTTGCTAATTACTAACACTTAATATTTTATATATGTTCTGTTATTCTAATATACTGTTTGAAACTACATTTATGTTTCCGTGCCTTATTTCTGGGCCCTAACTGCTCACAACAACTTGAGGACAAAGATTCGACACAAAATTACTAAAATAAAATAAATTATGAAATTCGTATTCTGGGGTGCTTTTTTTTTTTCGTATATTACAATCAGTTAAAGAATATATACTGGAAAATTGAGCTAACCACAAATGAAGATTCTGTGATGACTACCCAGAAAGAAAACTGACGTTAAACAGCATCCGGCAGTAAGTAGGATTCATTATTGGCCCAAATAGTTTTAACAACATCTTTGTCCGATGGCTGAAAAAGAAAGGAAACTACAGGTACACCTACGAAAGTAAATAAATGAAAGCAAGAACAAATGACTACACGTCAACTGTAAGAAGACAGATTGTATGGCTGTCAGCAAAAGGTGAGTTTCCCCGAAAGCAATATACTGTACCTCCTCGGCCTCATCCTATCTTCCGACCTCAAGTGGAATCATTACATTGAGTCAATAGCCAAATCCAAAGGTTGGTTCACTGTGTCGGGTCAGGAGATTTTTCCATCTGAATCCATCATGCACTTATACAAATCAACCATCCGACCGTGCATAGAATATTGTTGTTATATCTGGTCAGGCGCCTAATATTAAGAAACAGTCAAGTTTCGTTAGAAACAAAGTACTGTATGATTAAGTACTCCTATATGGCTGTGAAGACTGGACAATTTCATCTCAGATGAAGAAGAGACTTGAGTCAACCGAAATATGCTTCTACATAAAGATGTTGAGAGTAACATGGACTGACCATGTGATCACAACCAAATTTTGGGGAAAATGGGAACAAATAAAAATGGAAAATGAAAACAAATAAGATACTTATACTTAGAATAAGAAAATGAGAGTTGTAATTTCAAGCGTACATAATGATGAAAGAAGGCTTCGAAAATTTGACACTAACAGGACGGCAAGACGGATAAACGAAAGAAAGGAATAGCCTATTTAACAAGCTTTTATAAATGGTTGACAGAATATGGTCTAAGTGAAACAGAAAACAAATGTTCAATAAGAATTATAAAGGACTAGAAGTTGTGAAGAACTTTAAACACCTATATCCTTAAAGGAAGATCACTGACCATTTATGCCAATAGTACATTTAAACGAATAACAACATTCATATGTATGGCTCAAGATTAAAATAGAATGATATGGGTAGGAAGATTATGTTACGACAAGCTTACAAACTGTACATACACATATGTGTCATGGTCAGTTGCCATACTTGATACACGCTTAGGCGATCATGTCTCGAAAGAGACATGACTGACTGGGTAGAAGATTTTCCGGCAGGAGGTTGTCATTACTTTATGCGGTAGATTGGCTTCAACTAAAGCTATAGTACCCAGACTGTTCTGCTATTTAACGCATAGCTAGTGGGTAGAAGAAATAGATTCAAACTTTTCCAAAGAGTAAGAAAATATAATGAAGCTGACTGGAACTCGAACCTGCCTCTCCGATTTCTTATTCCGACCCATTATCCATTCCACACATTATAGCTATTGTAAGAAATTCAGCTCTATAGAACCAAATTTATCATGTTATTTAACCCGTAGCTGGAGGGGAAGAAATGGCTTAATACGATATTTGCGCATAAATGAATGCAACGAATTCAACTGCAATTCGAACTGCAATTTCTCGTTTCAAGCCGATATATGCTGCACCACACGGTACATGGTACCAGTCTGAGAAAATGATACTTGGTACATTCATTGTGAATATGCGTTGTGGTTGTAGTGGATATCAACCCAGAACGAGAAATCGGTGAGCCTAGTTCAAATTCCAGTTGAATTCACTGCATTCACTTACGCACAAATACCTTTGGGAAAGGTATTTATCCGTCTCTTCCCTTCAGTTATGAGTTAAATAACACAACAGATTGGGTTCTATAACCTTAGTCGGTAACCAGTCTACCACAGAAAGAAATGGCAATCTACTGCGGGAAAATCTTCTGCCCAAGCGAGTATGACGTATGGCCCTAAACTGACTGACATTCATCACAACGAAATGTATATCAGCCGATCTCCCCCCTCTCTCTCTCTCTCTCTCTCTTTCTCCTTGCTCATGCTCTGACACGCACACATATGCATACATACATACACACATACATAAAACAGTAATAATTAAATCTGATTTCTCTGCCTGTCGGTCAGAATTTTTCTGTGTTAGAACCAATCAATCTATCACTTTCTCTCTCTCTCTCTCTCTCTCTCTCTCTGTGTCTCTCTCTCTCTCTCCCTCAAACAGACACGCACGCATACATACACACACACACACACACACACACACACACAAATACACGTTAATAGTGTAATCACATTTTTCTCTGTCTCACTATTTCTCAGTCGATTCGTCAATCTTTCTTTGTGTGTGAGTCAATGTTTTTATCTCTCGCACAATTTTCTGTATTAAGTGTTTCGGCCATTTTGTTTACACGTCTCAAATTTCGTTATTCAAATCAGTTTTGTTTTCGACATTAGCGCCATCTTCCGTACAAATCCAGAACTAATTAGAGGAGCATTAAAATAGTTGTTCCGCTTGAACAAATACCCATTAGCGATAAACGCTTAGCAATTTTTTATCTGCTTGCTGTTCAACCTTCTTATTCTTACTCTTCTTCGTTGTCATTATTGTTCCATCTGTTCTTTCATTCTTTCTCTTCATGTTGCTCAAGATATTAGTGCGTTTATTTTCTAAGAACGATTTTGGATTGTACGTTTTGCTATTGATTTCTCAGATCGAATATCAGTCGTTCATACAGTTCTCATTGAGTTCTCTTACCGAGACATTTAAACCAATTCGGAAAACCCTTTTGAGCAAACCAGCTGCATTCGCTTCTGAACAAGACTGAAAATTTCATATATATTTATATATATATATATGTATGTATGTATCTCCAAGTGAATAAGGAACAAAGAAAAAATTAACAACCTTCAAAACATTGATTTAAAACAGTGCTCGATATGAAATAGAGCTGTGAAAATTTATTATAAATTATAGTTTAAAACATGTACAAATTATTATCTACTAAAAAAGTGTACATTTTGTTTCGACATTAAAAGGACAATGTCTCATCAGGTAGTGCGAAAAGAAAATGAAAAATTCTTAACCTTATATTAGCGAATTATACATGAGAGGTAGGTGGGGTGGAAAATGGGAAATCAGAGTTGTAAGTTGTAAGTTACAATTTGAACAAAAAGAGGAAAAGCGGTAGAGGAGAGAGTTGATTTATGGATGTGTTGAAAATTTTATAGACAGATTTAATAGTAAAAGATAAGGTATGGTCCTCTACAGCATTTATGGCCAGTCCTTTGGGTTTAGCAAAGAGAAAAAAATAAGAAAATGTATATGGAGTGGGGAGAGTAGGAGAGGATGCGCTAAAAAGTGGATAGGAATTACTATTTGGTAAACATATCTGTATTAGTGAAGTATACGACTACAAATATTTTTGTATTTTAATTTAGTTTTTATAATTAATCTATTTTTTTTTTATAATTAACCGTAATTTAAAATTTAGGGAATCTCTTTTTTATATAAAACTTTAATTAGATCACAGTTTGTAGCATGAAATAAAGGTAAAATTTGAGGTAATAAAGTTTATCATTTCTAGAGATCCTAACTTTAGCTTTTGTAATTTTAGCATGATTATAAGGTTGGTTCTTTAATGTGTTTGCAGTTTACTGTGGTTTCTTGCTTCTGATTTAGTAATATGTTGCTCCTCATGAATGATTTCCATTTTTCTTGAAGACAAAGGAAACATGGTTCCTTTAACGATTTAGATGTTCTGGCCTGTTTGAGGATTTTCTATTCTATTTAGAACATCTAAAGGAAAGGAACCAATGACATACCAATGACGAGATGTTTTCTTTAGATATTCTTTTTTCTTTCACTCGCACTTGTGTAACTTTCGCCCGGGCTCTTGACAACTTTGACAGCCAAAAATTTTTATATGATACAAATTGTTATCTTCTGTCTACTTAATTGTAGTGCTTTTATGATTCTCTCTCTTTGTGACTTTTTTGCCTTGCTTGGATAAAATGATTTTTTAAAGCCGCCAACAAGAAACAGAATGTCAGAAGAGAATTAAGTTAACCGAAATGAATCCAAAGACATGAATTGACCGGAAGCATTTTCACACAAAAATTGTTGTGGGTCTTCGTCGCCAATTTGTTGTGGTGTTGTGGCGAAACATCGCCTCAACATTGTTGTGACCGGTTTGTGCCGGAAATAAGACACAGAACAAGAAGGTAGGTTCAAAAGAGTTTATTAGTATAAACAGGACACATGATATTCAAAGAAAGTGTGAATAAATTGTAATATAGAAATAAATAAGTCCGAAAGTATTAGTACGCTGCCTGACTAGTAGCTGTCGTTAACTGCTGTAACTAACTGCTCTATATCTGCTTCTGTACTTCTCTAGATGACTACTCTCTAGACATCACGCAGGTAATTTATATATATCCAGAAGAAGAGTTCATTCCTCGCAGAAGGGCACCATAACAAAAATACATTTTTTTGCTTTTCGGTCAACTTTAATTTTCAAAGTTTTATATTCAGTGTGAATTTGTTGTATTAATGCCTGTTCTTTTAATGTACTATTAAAAAAAAACTCTCGCCTAGTTACAGTTTTTCGCGGCTTCTACTGCTGCCTAGATATATACCTTTTAAAAGAGAATGCTTTGATTAGTCACACACTCGCTCTCCCGCTTTCTGTCATCGATCCTGACGTACCAGTGACGAGACGTTTTTAAGCTAACAGCTTTTTCTTTCGCATTAACGCTTGCAGAAATCTCTTCCGGTATTCTATTCAACATTTATCTTCAAAAGTTTAGAATCAATGTCAATTGTTATCGTATATATTCTAATATTATATATTCAGTGCATTTATTATTCTCTCTCATTAATAATATTTTCTTTTTCTCGTATTCTTTCACCCTCTGTAACCTCTCTTGCGTCTTAGTCGCTTTATTGCCTTTCTTGGGGTACAATGATAAAAAAGACATATTTACACGTGTAATGAGCTTAGTCACGACAATCTAAAGAGGACAGGCTGAAAAACATTTTCTAGGATGCTACACAGAAATAGAAATCTTTCGCTACACTTTATGAGGCATTTTTTCTTCTCATCTTCTCACACACTCGCTAGGTCTATGCGTCTTAGTTACTTTATTGCCTTGATTTTAGCGGAAGGCTTTAAAAAAGCTGACAATTGCACAGAGCGCAGGAGAAGAATTATTCAAATTTAACCCAAAGTGATGAGATAGTATTCGGACTATTTTTCGCATCTTTGTTGCCATTTTTATGACGTTTCAGCCGTTGTACGCTCCGGCCGAATGAATCGAGAACGCCACTGGAACCTACGTAAACTTAAGGTATCAACACATATGCCGACCAAGCATAGATATGAACACAATATGGGAACCAATAATACGGAGTACCAGAGAAAATCATTAGTGTCAAAATTGCAATATGAACTCTGTTAAAAAATACTAGAGAAAACCATTAACATCAAAAAATTGCAATATGAACTCTGGTCCCAAAAATTCAATTGTTCATGTTCTTAAGCTAAGGACACATGACCCAGTGGATATAGACGTTGGTTCTTAAGCTAAGGACACATGACCCAGTGGATATAGACGTTGGTTCTTAAGCTAAGGACACATGACCCAGTGGATATAGACGTTGGTTCTTAAGCTAAGGACACATGACCCAGTGGATATAGACGTTGGTTCTTAAGCTAAGGACACATGACCCAGTGAATATAGACGTTGGTTCTTAAGCTAAGGACACATGACCCAGTGGATATAGACGTTGGGTAGTTCCTGTGACTTGACCTAAAGAGTTGTGAGTTCAATACCAGGCAAGTAAATTACAGGGTTAGAGGGGATAACTCATGACTACCAGAAGAGGCTCTACGCAAAAGATGGAGTTGATATACCGCAATGGTTGTAATAAATGGTTCGGTTCGAAATTTCTAACACCTGAAAAAGACCGGAACGTACAACAAAGATGATGACAATAAGCCGAATAATGTAAATACTTTAAATACTTTAAACCCAAAGAAATCAATACGAATTAAATAAACCGATCTCAACTACAAACAAAATAAAAAATACTCATTATATTGTTGTTTTTATATTGGTATAGGTTTGGGGTTAAATGGTAAGACAGTTTGGCTTCTGTAGCCTTGGGTGGCAACCAGTCTACCGTAGAAAGTAATGGAAAATATTCTGCCCAGTCAGTCATGTCTCTTTCGAGACATGATCGCCACAAACCTGTATCACTTACGGCACTTAACTGACTAATATTTTATATTCCCAGCCACAAAGTATCAGACACTATAACGCATCTGAGCATAAAAGATATAGACACCTTTTCTTAATGGTAATAGGCTTATGATGATTGCCTACCTTATAGACTTGAATTAATTAATTTCTCTCTTTGATTCCAGTCGAGCCATTATTCCTTCTGATAAGAAATTCAGTCAATGAATATTAACCTAATCGAAAAATAAAGCTTTTGAGCCACTGATACTGATTAAGCCATTCAAACCGTAGACATAAAGAAACTTAAATACAGACATCTTTTCACTTCTATGTATTGTGTTCATTTAGGACGTTGGCGTTTATCATTGGCCACTATTTCCTGTCCTTTGTAGCTCTCAATAAATGTTATCTTTTTCTTATATATACTCAACCCAGTTCGGTACCAATTCATTCAAATCTCTAGGTAGGATATGCATTGATTTGACAAAGCCTTTTGTCTTCAATCCGTCCTGTGAGTATCAAATTTTCTAAGCAAACTTTCTTCATTTTATGTTCTATAAATTCTAATGGGTTCTTCTGGTGTGTTATGGTGCTCTATGAGGCATGGACTCTCTCTCTCTCTCTCTCTCTCTCTCTCTCTCTCTCTCTCTCTCTCTCTGTGTGTGTGTGTGTGTTATATATAGTTACCTGTGTAACTTCCGGAAGAGACAGCTAAGAACGACAGTTTCTGTTGTGGCTTGCGCATTGTCGAACTCTCTGCATCCGAGTGGAGAGTAATAACCCAGTTGAGGTTCCACCGAAAGATAGAGTCTCGTCTGCGGAAAATTAGACATTTTTGTCCGGGCTATATGGCCCGGATTACACTCATTAAAAAGGTCTTGTGCCACATTCTGTCCTAAGTGGGAAGACAATTAAATAAAATAGTTAAGGACGACAGCTAGTACGCTGTTAAAGTCAGCTACTAGTCAGGCAATAAGCAGCGTAACTGTACCGTTCGGACTTACATATTTCTAGTTCCTTATTACGAAAACATTGTAAATATTGTTCTTGCTATACTAAAACAGTGTTTTGAACATACCTCCTGTGTCCCGTGTCTTACTTCAGACCAAATCGGTCACTACAACTTTGCGACGAAGTCCTGCCACAACAATACCGCAAAAAATTGGCGACGAAGATCCACAAGATGGTGTTAAGTAAAAGTGCTCTTTTACATTGTCTTTAAAACTTCACTGTTGCTCAGATGTTCAAGGCATAGTATTCTCAGCATCATTCTGTAGAACCATATTTCTATTAGTTCAAATCAATTTTTCATCTTTGACAAGATTGTACAGCATCCACTGCCACACAGGATAACGATAGGATATCTGAAAAGCAAAAATTGTTTGAGTACAATGGGGTCTCAGTTAATACCAAGTAAATAATTGTAAGACAGGAATGTTTTTTCTTATTTAGCTTTTATCTTAACTGAGATAAAAAAAAAAAAAAGTGGGCTCAGCCAATATACCTCCACGAGCCGCACATTAAAGCCTCACGTGGCTTGTGTGCCGCTGTTTGGCCACCACTGATAGCCCGTTTACGTATTTAAGAATCTTTAATGCACAGTCCTGTAGATGTAATTCATAGACAAAAAAGAAATAGATAGATAGATAGATAGATAGATAGATAGATAGATAGATAGACGGGCGTGAACAGATAACGGTTAGATAGATAGACGTGAACAGATAAAGGTTAGATAGATAGATAGATAGATAGATAGATAGATAGATAGATAGATAGATAGATAGATAGATAGGCGTGAACAGATAAAGGTTAGATAGATAGATAGATAGATAGATAGATAGATAGATAGATAGATAGATAGATATTAACAGATTGAAGAGACTGAGATAGATAGATAGATAGATAGATAGATAGATAGATAGATAGATAGATAGATAGATAGATAGATAGATAGATAGATAGATATTTTCCAGGGGTATATTTCTACTGATGAAATCAGTGAATGAAATAAACTGAATAAGTGAGCAATGAGGAAGTCTTAAAAAATCAGAACAATAAGGAAACTTATACTTAGAATCTGAAAGAAACTGTGATTATTTCTACTGATGAGGGGAGTGAATAACATAGACAGAACATGTGAGCAATAAGGAAGTCTTAAAGATGGTCACGATAAGGTTATTTATATTTAGAAACTGAAAGAGTGTATTTATATTGATGAGGGTAGTGAATAACATGGACTGGACATGTGATCAATGAGGAAGTCTTAAAAATGGGAACAACAAAGAAAATCATACACAGAATCTGAAAGATACGGCGATGTAGTTCTGCTGAAGAGAGCAATGAATAACATAGACTGAACAGGTGAGCAATGCTGAAGTATTAAAAAATGGGAACAATAAGGATATTTATATTGCGAATCAGAAATACACTGTGATGTAATTCTGCTAATAGTACAGTAAATAACAGAGACTTAACATGTGAGCAATGAGAAAGTTTTAAAAATAGGAACAAGGAAAATTGTACTTATTAGTCGACAGATATTGTGATGTATTTCTACTAATAAGGGCAGTGAATAACATAGAGTGAGCAATGAGGAAGTGTTAAAAAATGGGAACAAGGAAAATTTCTTAGCTGAAAGAGATTGTGATGTAGTTCTACTGATGATGTCTGTGAATAACATAGACTGAACATGTGTGCAATGAGGAAATCTTAAAAAATGAAAACAACAAGGAAAATTGTACTTATTAGCTGAAAGAGATTGTGATGTAGTTCTACTAATAAGGTAAGTGAATAATATAGACTGAACATGTGTGCCATGAGGAAGTCTTAAAAAATAGGAATAACAAGGAAAATTGTTCTTATTAGCTAAAAGAGATTCTGATGCAGTTCTACTAATAAGGTAAGTGAATAACATGGACTGAACATGTGTGCAATGAGGAAATCTTAAAAATAGGAACAACAAGGAAAATTGTACTTATTAGCTGAAAGAGACTATGATGTAATTTTGCTAATGAGGGCAGTGAATAAAATGATTCAAATCAGCAATGATGAAGTGTTATACTTACAATGAGAAAGATTCTATCTCCGCAACAGATAATGAGCACTAAAGGCCTAGAGAATTTTAAACTCGCATGTTTTGAATCTAAGAGAAGCAAGAAGAAGGCGAGTAAACTACTTGACTAGTTTGAGTGAATCGGCGGCAATACAAGAAAAAAAAAAGAATCCTAAAAGAGAAGCGTTACTTTGAGTTTAAAGGCAACTGTGTAGTGAAGAACCATGATTGTCCATATTCTTGTGAAAATATCTTGTAGACATTATTTACGTTTCTGTGTTTGTGAATACATGAAAACTTAACTAAACTTCTCCATTTTACATCAAGTGTGGCATTTAATTTTACTCATATAAAATCAGTTAGAAACCATCAAATGTTGTCCGAACGCTCTTCACATATATGTGTGTATGTAATAATCAAATCTGGTGTGTATGCCAATGCTTTAAGGCTTATGTTCTTCTGCGAGAAGCCCTACATTCACGAGTTGCTGTCGATCCCGTCAATCTAAAGGCCGCTGTTCTTTGGTGGAATGGTTAATGGTCGGTCTTACCATTTATCTATTTTTTTTTTTTTTCCCCCACTACAGAAGTCGGATTTATCTGAAAACTTACATAATCCAGTGGAAGTTATCTGGTAAGGAATATTGAAGAAATCTAGAAATTCTGTGGATGAAGAAGGGCTGGTTGTTTATTTACTGAGTAAAGGACAGCATCAAGATGAAAAGAAAGAAAGAAGAAAGAAAGAAATGATCTGGTGAAAAAAGACAAATTTAAATGAAGAAAACTTAAAAGAAAAAATAAACCTATACAAAACATATATACAGAAATATATTTGATAGATAGATAGATAGATAGATAGATAGATAGATAGATAGAAACACACATAGAGACAAAGCGAAAAAAGAAATGAAGAAAGGAGAATGAGAAAGATGATATAGAAAGAATGAAAGAAAGAAATATTTAATATGAAGAAAGATAAAATGAAAGAAAAATAGGAATGTAAAATGAAAAATGTATTAGGTTGAAAGAAAGAAAGATTATAGAGAGAGTCGACTAAGTAAGAAAAGGGGGTTGATAAAGTAAATAAGGATAGACAATAAAGAAATAAAACATGGGTATGAGATGGAAATAAAAAATGATCGGGAGAAGAAAGACAAATTGAAATAAAAAGTACCTATACAAATGAACTATAAAGTAATATATTAGGTTGAAAGAAAGAAAGAAAGAAAGAAAGAAAGAAAGAAAGAAAGAAAGAAAGAAAAGAAAATAATCGGGAGAAAAAAGACAAGTTTAAATAAAAAATACAACCTATACAAATGAAATATAAAATATTAGGTTGAAAGAAAGAAAGAAAGAAAGAAAGAAAGAAAGAAAGAAAGAAAGAAAGAAAGAAAGAAAGAAAGAAAATAATCGGGAGAAAAAAGACAAGTTTAAATAAAAAATACAACCTATACAAATGAAATATAAAATATGAGGTTGAAAGAAAGAAAGAAAGAAAGAAAGAAAGAAAGAAAGAAAATAATTGGGAGAAAAAAGACAAGTTTAAATAAAAAATACAACCTATACAAATGAAATATAAAATATGAGGTTGAAAGAAAGAAAGAAAGAAAGAAAGAAAGAAAGAAAGAAAGAAAGAAAGAAAGAAAATAATCGGGAGAAAAAAGACAAGTTTAAATAAAAAATACAACCTATACAAATGAAATATAAAATATGAGGTTGAAAGAAAGAAAGAAAGAAAGAAAGAAAGAAAGAAAGAAAGAAAGAAAGAAAGAAAGAAAATAATCGGGAGAAAAAAGACAAGTTTAAATAAAAAATACAACCTATACAAATGAAATATAAAATATGAGGTTGAAAGAAAGAAAGAAAGAAAGAAAGAAAGAAAGAAAGAAAGAAAGAAAATAATTGGGAGAAAAAAGACAAGTTTAAATAAAAAATACAACCTATACAAATGAAATATAAAATATGAGGTTGAAAGAAAGAAAGAAAGAAAGAAAGAAAGAAAGAAAGAAAGAAAGAAAGAAAGAAAATAATTGGGAGAAAAAAGACAAGTTTAAATAAAATATACAACCTATACAAATGAAATATAAAATATTAGGTTGAAAGAAAGAAAGAAAGAAAGAAAGAAGAAAGAAAATAATCGGGAGAAGAAAGACAAGTTTAAATAAAAAATATAACCTATACAAATGAAATATAAAATAATATATTAGTTTGAATGAAAGGTCGAAATTAAGATGAAGAAAAACGATGAATGTAAAATATAGGAATGTAAAATAAAATATATATTGGACGGAAAGAAAGAAAATTGATATGGCGAATATAGAAAATGGTTAATAAAAAGCAAGCAAGAAAGAAAAATAACAAAAAAAAAAGTAGTAGAATTTTGGGAAAAGCCAAAAAACTATCGCTAGAAACGACGAAAATTAAAAAGCAAAACGATTGTAAAATAAAAAAAGGGTAAATAATGAATAAGGAATAGAAAATAGAGAAAACGAAATAACGGAACGAAATCACAGAAAAACGTAAAGTGAAGGGACGAGATCATCTTCTTATCCATCAGTCGTATTCGCTGACAGCACTTCTCGGACCACTCTGTGTCAACATCTCTGGTCTACAACGCAAAATGGAGAGAAAGAAATTCTGCAATCCGTCACTGATGAACACGACGGAAATAAAGTATAGACGACGAAAAAGGTCGAAAGTGAAGGAGAGAGAAAGAAATATGCAAAGTTGGATTCTGAATAGACTCGGATTAAGTCATGGATAAAATCCGGACAGAATTGAAGCGAACGAGGTTGATTTTCAATTGATTCTATCAATCAATTTTCATTTCTATTGGCGGGCTTTCTGGTTCGGTTTCCTATCCAGTTCCTTTTTTCCATTTATTTTTCCTTCTTCTTTGTATTTACTGGTTTCTTTCTTTCTCGTTTCTCGCCAATGTTTAACGTATATGAATTATTCTAATTACGTCAGTGCTTCGCTTTTCGAAGGAACATTTTTAAAAAGTTTTTTTCCGACAACTACAGATCTGCTATCGACAGTCGAGACCCACGCGAAACACACGGCTTCTGAAGAAGATCTGGTTACCAGTCTCTCACTTTCTCTTGTATTCATGTTCGTCTTAGAATAGAAGTTCGCTTCGAAGACCATGTATTGCTATGTCTCCTTGTCGATAAACCGAGTCTTTTTGGCGAAAGATGATTCTACAAAACATACAAAGTACTATAAATAGGTTGAAGAAATTAAAATAGTACGCACAAACCAGATGTAGTACGAACCTATGCCACTACTTTTTGCCTTTCGTGGGATCATCGTGTTGCTATTACCAGATAGCAACAATATCCAATGCACGGACGAATGGTAGATTTATAAATGTACACGATGAATTCTGACGAGAAAAAAGTGCTGGTCCAACACGAAGATCCAACCTTCCTAGCGTTAAATGCACCTATAGATTCGATATAATCGTTCCACTTCAGGTCGGTTTAAAACGTGAGGCCAAGGAGGCGCAGTGTATTCCTCTCCAGGAGGCTTGGAATTAGCCATGCTATGACTGACAGGAAAGATTATCTATGGCGGTTAAAGAAGATTCTTCATGGCGGTTAAAGGAGATTCACTATGGCAGTTAAAGGAGATTCTCTATGGCGGTTAAATGAGATTCTCTATGGCGGTTAAATGAGATTCTCTATGGCGGTTAAAGGAGATTCTCTATGGCGGTTAAAGGAGATTCACTATGGCAGTTAAAGGAGATTCACTATGGCAGTTAAAGAAGATTCTTCATGGCAGTTAAAGAAGATTCACTTTGGCAGTTAAAGGAGATTCTCTATGGCGGTTTAAGGGGATTCTCTATGGCAGTTAAAGAAGATTCTTCATGGCAGTTAAAGGAGATTCACTATGGTAGTTAAAGGAGATAGCTAAAAGGAATTTTATGAACATTTGTAATATGAAGAAATGCTTCAGGTGAGTATTTATTGTATGTTGATTATAAATACTTCCTTTTGTTATTTTCCCTGGAATTGATTGTGTTATTTGTTGGGTTTAAGAATGTAGCAACTTTATATTTTGTTTGAAACTAAATCTGATAATGAAGGAATTCACACCAGGAACATAACGGTTTGTGTCACTCGTGTGTATAAGGAAACCTTTAAAGAAATGGTCTTCTTAATTACACTATTTGCAAATGGACTATTGCAGTGAGCTTTTTAGCTGTAATCATAACGTTTCAGTCATTGTCCCATACAGTCTTCATCAGGTGTATGTCCATCAGGGAATTCCAAACTGCAACCGTAATCTAATCTACGGTGATAGGCCTTTCCCGTTCTACTCCCATGTCTAGGGATATCGCGTCTGGTTCTTGCTTTTATTATTACTCAGTATTTGCTCGTCCTGTTTTTCACAGATTCAAAACACACACTGTCTGATCGTACGGGACAATAGCCTAGTCGATTTAGATGTTGGTTCGTGGCATAGTAAATGTGAGTTCAATCCATGGGTCTGGCCATGTGTACTTGGACTCAATGGAATCAGAGCGAGCAACATTGCCCAGCGGGGAGTCTAAGTAAGTGGTCAAAAATTGCTTAGTTCTGCAAGGAGTTGTTTACACTATTTCCATTGTTTGGACGGTTGTCCTCGTCTTTGTTGCGATATTCAGGACATTTCAATTGCTGTATAAGGAAACGTAACCCAGTAGATAAAAGTGTTGACTTGACCCAAAGTGTTGTGAGAAGAAAAAGTTGAAGAGTTGAGTTGAAGGGAGATAACTGATACTTGAAGATAAGTGAGCTACCTACCAGTGTGGACGAAACAAAGCGTTCAGTTTAAAATTCCGGTCACCTGAAGAAGGCTAGAGCTTACAACGACCGAAATGACTATGGCAACGAAAACGAGGAACAATGCAAACAGTATAAATAATTACAATACCCCATCTCAGAAATATAAACAAATATTGCTACAAGGAAATGGAATTAGTGGCGAACCATGATCACTCACGCTCTGAAGATTAAAAAAGTGACTAAAGTCGAGATGCCAAGTCAGGACCGATTACATTGCAGATCCTTTTTGGAATTTGTCGAGAACACCGAGATGAACAGTAGGAGAACAGACCAGATAGTAACAATGCACGGACAAATAATAGATTTACAAGATGGATTCTGACGAGAAAAAAATGCTGGCCCGACACAGAGACACAACGTTCCGATTAGATGCACTTATAGATTCGACATAGCCGTTCTACTTCAGGTCGGTTGAAAAAGTGAGGCCGAGGTGGCGCAGTGCATTCCTCTTCAGGAGGCTAGTTGTTGTGGAGTAGTTTTCGCACTGAAGGTTATAATCGTGCTATGTCAGTTGCTAATCGACTTAACGTATCCAAAATGTTAGGAACTTGGTAATCTTCCACTGAAAGCTGACTCCTTAGTAGTCGTTTAACTGCCGACTCATATCAACTGCCTAGTAGTTCTACTGAACTCCAATAGAAATCTAAAGAACTCCTATGAACTTCCCAAGAACTTCCTGTTAACTCTTATTAATGTAGGAGAGGGAGTCCATTATCTGAGGAATAGGTGTGTTTCCCCATAACACTAGCATCATACATGCTATGACTGGCAGGAAAGATTCTCTATAGCGGTTAAAGGAAAGCAGTTTTGTTTTGGAGAAATTACAATTTACAAGCTATTTCCTGCCTCAGTTAACCACTGATTGGAGGTCTACTTCAAGAATAGTAGCCAGGTGTACTTTATCAACCTTGGCAGATTTTCTATAGCAACAAGAGTTAATGGTGGTGTCATCTGTATAGATACCTACTTGAGAACTGATTATATTATGAGTTATTGACGCTTGCATTTTATGACGTCTTTGGTAAGTTACCACGCAAAGATCTATTTGAACTTCTAGGAAAAACCCGATCGATTTGAGAATGAAGTTAGAATTAGTTTCTTTTCTCAAGAGACTTGCATCAGCCATAAAAAGTTTGTGTTAATGGCTGGCAGAACAGCGGTTAAGGGAGATAGAAACACCAAAAGATTTACTAATGATCGGAAAATGTGGAGAGATGCATTGAAGGATATAATGGATTTTTCGTTATGTTCTTTTGCCGTGTAGAATATTTGAACTCACTGCCTGTTTTGCAAACATGGGTCAGATGCTTATAACTCACAAGATTCAATTTCTATCATTAGGAAATTTATTTCCGGATGCTTTAATCCGGTCTTTGAATTCAGAACTGTTGACGAAAACGATTACCACTCTCCCTTCAACATCCGGGTGACATCTCGAAAAATGCTGAGAGTTGGAATTAGTTGTTCTTAATTTTTTTTTTTTATTCCTTCTTCTTCATTTTTTTTTATCCTGTTTCGCAGCCCCCCCCATTCCAACTAATAATACTTTTTTTTCAACTTCGATATTTTCTCCCCTTCTACTAGTCATTTTACTTACTTTCTTCTTCTTTCTCTTCTTTCTTTTATTTTGTTAATTTCTCCGACCTCAGATTTAACTCTTCTCATACTTGATCTTTCTTTCTTCATTTTTCTCTTTCATTTTATCTTCTTCCTAATTTATCTTCTTAACTTTTCTTTTTTCTTTTTTCGTACATTACACTACATCTACTTAAAAATTAATTTCTTTTCTCTTTTCATTTTCTTTCTTTTTCCTTCTTTAAATTTCCCGCCTTTTTTATACTCCCGATTTTTTCCTCCCTTTTTTCCCGGCTTTTATTCTACTGCTGCCTTTTTCATATTTTCTTTATTTCACTTCCTCATTCTCGTTTTTCCTTCTTTCTTCTTCAATTTTCTCCGTGCTTATTTTATTCAGTTTCTCCTCCTCTTCTTCCTCATTCTTCTTCTTCTTCTTCTTCTTCTTCTTCTTTAGGTGTTTGTCTTTTTACCGTAAACCCTCCTTTTTATTCACTTATTTCTTTTGAAATCTATTCTCATCTTTAATTCTAAAGATGTGGTTTTACAGAAAGATGCTGAAGATTCAATGGAAGGAACACGTGTGCAAACGAGAAGAAAACTCATACTTAATATCAAGAAGAGACAAATGAAGTTCCTGGGACACGTAAGGAGAATGAAGAGCCTAGAGAACTTAATACTCACAGGTCGGATAAAGGAAAGAAGAGACAGGATAAGCAGCAAGAGACGTACTTGTTAAGTCTGAGCAAATGGATGGCGGAGCGGGGCTTAGAAGAGATACCAAGAGAAAAATATTGAGATGGACAAGAGACAGTGGAAGTCCATTATCGCCTACGTCGGCACATGAAGATAAAAAAAATGTTCGAATAATAAAAGCCACAAGAGCTACTCAATATAGATGGTTACTGAATGCCATTTTTGTAAGAACTTAGAGATAAGAAGTTCATCTTATGAAGATATGTAAGATATTAGGTTGTCCCAAAAGTTCGTAAACACTTGCAAAAAATTGAAATTTTACTCGCAAAAACAACAAAAAATTATTGCTCAAAATAAAGACCATTATTTTCCAAGATTTTCTGCCATCGATCTGCAGGCTTTCCGATCTGTTCAAAGTAAAATTCAGCCGGCTTCGAATCAAATAATTTTTGACACGCTTCCTCGATTTTATCAAACGAGTCGAATCGGCGGCCCTTCAGAAACTGTTGCATTGATCGGAAAAGGCCGTAATCTGATGGAGCACAGTCAGGAATGTAGGTTGGATGTGGCAGAACCTCCACGCCGTCCAGCTCTTCAAATTTGTCTTTGGTCTTCCTGGCGGTGTGTGGCTTGGCATTGTCCTGCTTCATCAAAGCGCGCTTTCGGTTGATCAGAGCCGGGTACTTTTGCTTCAACTTTTCGTAGACCCGCTCAAGTTGCTGACAGTAAAGATCGGCACTGACGGCACGACCATTCGGAACCAACTCAAAATGCACGATTCCTTCAAAGTTCCACCAAACGCACAATATGTCTTTCTTGCCAAATCGATCTTGTTTTGGAACCGACGGTGTCTCTTGCCCTTTCTGAACCCATCGCTTGTCTTGATTGTGTTGGACTAGATAGACCCATTTCTCGTCGGATGTCACAATGCGCTTCCAAAACCGCTCGTCCAATGGAATGCTGAGCAATTGACGGCAAATTTCAACTCGTCTGTTGGCTTGTGCTTCGGTGAGTTTGTTCGGATCTTGGTGCGGCTTTTTGTGAACAAAATGAAGTTGATTCAAATGTCGGTGAATTGTCGATTTGCCAACTCCAAGCTCATCAGGCAATTCTCGAGAGCTCGATGAAGGCGCAGTGTCCAACTAAGTTTGCAAGTCTCCATCCAACTTATCTTCAAGACTCATGTCGCCAGAATCGAAACGCTTGCACCACTTTGAGATCGCTGCATATGAAATTGTTCCTTCACCTTCAGCAGCACAAATCTCTTCTGCAGCTTTTCTGGTTGAAAGACCTCGCTTCCAGCAGTAATGAATCAAAACTCGCAGCTCCCTTTTATCAATTGCCATCTGGAATACAAAGACGAAGATCACTATAACGATATAAATGCAAAATTGCATAAAAATTCAATTTTTCGCAAGCGTTTACGAACTTTTAGGACAACCTAATAGATAAAGATTGATCCTAGAAGAAGAAGAGGTGATTAAGGATATATATTCTCGGGGATTTTGTCCCACAAAGTGACAGTTCTTGATAAGATACCGCCTGAGTGGAACATCCAGTTTATCTATAAAATACGAAAGGAATGAGGGTAAGTTGACGCCGCGTACGTGTTGAGGAGAGTCCTGTCCGTGAAGGTTTGAACTGTTGGAACTAAGTAACAGAGCCCGTCTGGACACTTGTCATTAAAATAACGAGTGGTTAGCAACGTTTCGTCTGTGGGAAATGGATTGCAGAACAGAAAATGAATCGTTCACAAAGCAGCGTAAAGATTTTTGGTGTCTTTCATGGCAAGACAGTCATGATTGGCCAGCCATGGCAGCAATATGCTCCATTCTTAGTCTCATCTTACTTTTGTAAACAGAAAGTATCTAGTTTTATATATAATTGAAATAGCAGATGCATATGATATCGTTTTAAATAAGAAATGGGAGGAATATAGAAGAATCGATTGAATAAAAAATAGACTTTTGTCTATATTTCTGAGATGAGGTAGTACTTACAGTATTTACACTATTCAGACTATTGTCCTCATCTTTGTTGTCATTTGTACGACGTTATGGAGGGAGAAAGGAGATCACCGCCCCCTGTGGGATGAAGATGAAATAATAGATAGAGAACGCCACTGGAAACTACGTAAATTTAAGGAATCACCACATATGCTTTGCTTCCAAAATCTCCTAAGCCAACCAAACATAGAGATGAATGAGAACCAGTAATACGGAGTGCCAGATAAAATTATTAGTGTCAAAAATTGCAATATGAGCTCTGGTAAAATAATACTAGAGAAAACCATTAACATCAAAAAATATTTGAGAAAACCATTAACATAAAAAAATTGCTATATGAACTCTAGTAAAAAAGGGTTACTGAAAATAAATCCCAAAAATTCAGTTGTTCTTGTTCCTTAACGACCCAGTGGATATAGACGTTGGTTAGTTCCTGTGAGTTAACCAAAGAGTTGCAAGTTTAATACTAGGCCACAGCAGTGTTGGACAAGTAACTTAGAAGGAGATAACTCATGACTCCTACGCAAGGAACGGAGTATTGATTGTAATAAAGAGTTCGGTTCGAAATTCCTATCGCCTATCGTACAACGGCCGAAACGTCGTACAAATGGCAACAAAGATGAGAACAATAGTCCGAATAATATAAATAGAAGAAAGATATTTTCGCTCTTCTTCTTCTTCTTCTTCTTCTTCTTCTTCTTCTTCATTTTTTACTAATATTATTTTTCCTGCTTTTTTTCTTTCGTCCTACTTCCAAATTCTTCTACTTTTTCAGTATTTCACATCTTACTTTTGGGTTGTCCGGAAATTTTAAGGGAAATTAAAACACAAATCAAAATTATGCCATTAAATATTTATTCAACTAAATACGAACCATTTTGTTTGAACGACGCTTTCCCGATTTTCCTTTAACTTAAAGATATGCCCTTCCCAAAATTTAGGTGATTTCTCGGCAAAGAACTCATCAGGGAATTTTTTATGTCATCCAGTTAATTAAAATGTTACTATTGAGATTATTTTACAATGACCTGAATAAATGAAAATCCGAAAGAGGCAATGTCTGGTGAATATGGCGGATGGGGCAGTGTATCTCAGCCCAGCTTCAACAATTTTTGCCAGATCACCAAAGAAACATGAGGTATGGCATTACACTGATGGAAAACAACACCTTTCTTGTTCGCCAATTCTGGTAGTATTTCTTAAAGTATTGCCTTTAATTCGTTTAATTGCGAGCAGTACTTTTCTAGTTGCTTGGTAGAAGCTCATAGAAGAGGATTCCTTTCTACCACCACCAAATGTACAGCATGTCTTTCTTAGGGTGGAAACTTGCTTTTAAGGTAGTTACATTTGGCGCATGCCGCTTACTCGAGAATCTTTTTCGCTGAACATTGTTGTAAACGATCCATTTCTCATCACCATCCATATTTTTTTGGAAAATGGGTGCAATTTCATTGCGTCTTTACAGATAGAAATGTTACCCAAAAGATTCTTTTCACTCAGATCTGGAAGTATCCAAAATCGTAGATATCTGAGTAACCAAGCTTCATTAAGGGCTCATGGATGGTGGATTTTGATAGACTTAGTATTTCTACCAATTCCCGCTTTGTGGATATATTCTTAATCAGTGTCTTGACTTGGTCGTCATCTATTGTATCGGGTGTTTGCCTGATCGTTCTTCATCAACAAGGCTACACTGACCAACTGTCAACTTAGCGAACCAATTCCATATAGTTCTGTCAACTAAAGTACCGTTACCGTACACAGTACATATATTTTTCGTTTACTGTGCGTTTTTGCTTTTATAGTAATAAAAATGCATTCAAGTGTTTAAAATGCATGTTATAATCTTCCGTTTTCATAGGGATGCAAAATTGATACGAATTAAGCAATTTAAAACTTTCTTTCTCGAGAGACATTTTAAAGTCGGCTCTCATAGGAAATTTAAATGCATCAGATCTGTCAATAAATTTGACGTCTTGGAACATGAACGACAAAAAATGGCTTGAACTTTCCGAAAAACCCATCATTTTTCTTATTCTATTTACTACCAAAATATACAATTCTTTTCTCTCTCTCTCTCCCTCTCTCTCTCTCTCTCTCTCTCTCTCACACACACACACACACACACACTTTTCTTTTTTCTTTTTCCATTTTTCATCTTTATTCTTCCATGTACGAATAGGAAGTAAACGCAGGTATACAAAAATAAAATGAGTTGTAAGACAAGGATGTGTTTTCTCACCGGAACTTCTGTACGGCGAAGCAATTATGAGAGAAATAAAAGACTTACTTCGTTATTGGCGGCCACAATCGTCAGCAATATCAGATACGCGGATGACACGGTGCTGATAGCAGACACGGAAAGGTAAATGAAGGACCTTCTATAGAAGATAGTAAAAAAAAGCGGGAAGAAAGGACTTAGCATAAACTTAAAGAAAACTGAATTTATGGTCATCAGCAAAAAAAGGAGCCCAAAATGCCAACTACAAATCGGAGAAACTAAAATAAAACAAGTAAAATATACGTGGGAAGTATTTTGACAGAGGATGGAAAGTGCGACATTGAGATCCAAAAACACATTGACATGGCCAAAGACACATTTCAAAAATTAACTAGAGTTAGTTGCTATGTGATATCTGTCCTTCTGTATGGATGTGAAAGCTGGACAATCTCATCAAAGATGAAGGAGAGACAGAAATGTGGTTTTACAGAAGGATGCTGAGGATACCATGGACGGAGCACGTGTGCAACGATGAGGTGTTGGAAAGGATGCAAACAAGAAGAAAACTCATACTAAATATGAAGAGAGAAATGAGATTCCTGGGACACGTAATGAGGAAGGAGAGCCTGGAGAACTTAATACTCACAGGTTGGATAAATTGAAGAAGAGACAGGGGAAAGCAGCGCGAGACGTACTTGTTAGGTCTGAGCAAATGGTTGACGGAGCGGGGCTTAGAGATACCAAGGAAAAAATATTGAGAGCGACAAAAGACAGAGCCAAGAAGAAGTCCATTATCGCCTACGTCCTGAAATGACACGGCACATGAAGATTTCCTCTTTCCTTGTTTTCTTCTTTCTACTTCCTCTTTCTTCATTTCATTCATTTTATTTATATCCAATCGTCTCTTTTTTCCCTTTATTTTTTCTCTTTCTCTTCTTTCTATTTTGCTTTTTTACTTCATTTTCTTTTTCTCTTCTTCTTCCTTCTTTTTTTTTCTCTTTTACTTGATCCTTTTTCACTCGTTTTTTCATTCTATTTTTCCTTCTATTTTGTTCATAATCTCAAGATATCTATAACCGGAGAACAAGACTAGAAATGGCAGCAATATTCAATAACGGACAATTCCATTTTTATCTTTTCTAGATCCTCATCTTTGCTGTTAAGATGACATTATTCTCTGATTTTGCACGGATTTTGAGGTTTTACCACGGATGTGCGTTGTGGTGGAGTGGATATCGGCGCGGAACGAGAAACCGGGGAGCCGAGTTCGAATTCCAGTTGAAATCCATTGTATTCACTTACGCGCAAATACCCTTGGGAAAGGTATTAATCCGTCTCTTCCTTCCAGTTATGGGTTAAATAGCAGGACAGATTGGGTTCTATAGCCTTGGTCGGCAACCAGTCTACCGCAGAAAGCAATGGCAACCTACTGCGGGATAATCTTCTGCCCAGTCAGTCATGTCTCTTTCGAGACATGATCGCCCAAGCGTGCATCACGTATAGCACTTAACTGACTGACCACGGAACAAAGAATGACAAATTCCTATGTAAAATCACCTTCCCTATATGACAATGAATGCTAGAAAGTTTTTTCGTAGATGAAGACAAGACTTGAGCCAACTGAGGTTTTACAAAAGAATGCTGAGCAGACCATGAACGATAAAACAACAATTAAGTTTTAGGGAAATTGTAAACATGAAGAACATTTTATTTATAATCAGAAAGACATAGTTGAAATCTATAAAGTGTAGAAGTAAGGAGATGATTAATGTTTTTTTTTTTTTATTGGCCTTGTGTGAAACATAACCAAACTTCCGACAACTTACAGGTTTTATCCAGAATTATCAGAAGATTATCAGCAGGTGGATTTGTGGAAGAATAAAAGTATACCTTTTTTATGTTTAAATAGAAATTTATTAATGGAAAACAATAACATAAATTAGTAAAAGTTTATGTTCAATGAGAAACAGTATTAAGAAGTTAAGGGTATAAAGAGTTCGTAGTAGTAACTTGTGTGGATGTAGGCAGGATCATACGTATGTATATATGAGCGTTTATTTTAGGTAGGATTCAAAAAGTTATTGCTCAGGGTGAATGGGGAAAAGGAAGGGGGTGAGAGATAAAGAGAGAGGCAATGATAACGATCGCTTGACGTTTGTTAAGGGACGTGTTAACTACGCTCCACATCTTCTTTCTGGCGACAGTCGAATTTGCTACAACTTCTATTTAGTTTGAGGGGCTCGACAAAGTTCATTTGGGAATTCACTTCCGGGTGTGATTCTGGCTTTTCCATTGGACGACGGACAAACTTTGCGTCGGCTCGCGAAAATGTTCCGAAAAGAAATTTGTTTTTGATAATTGAAGATTATTTGAATTTTGTTTTTAGATGTTTTCTAGTTTTCTATTGGCTGGAAAACATTTCGCGTCGAGGTGTGATATTTGTTGAGTTTTGTTTTGGATTCGCTTTTTGCATTTTTGCTAAGGTTTTGTAAATTCTAGTAAATTTGTTTATTTTTAACAAAATCAATGAGTCAGTGTTTAGCATTTGAATTTTAATGTAGATCTTGTTTTATTCACTACAAGGGTACATAATAAGGAAAGAGATTTTGGAAAATTTGATACTGAATTGGAAGTAAAAGGGGAAACTGAGCCATCTGTCTAAAAAAGAAATTTGAGTGAAGGGATCAGCGAGCAGATGGGAGAGTAAAAAAGAAAACACTGTTTAGAGCTACAAAGAATAAAAGGTTTCAGAAATTATGATTGAAGGTCGAGGCAGATAGAAAAAAGAAGAAGTATTTTTTTTTTATCCCTCTACCTTGGCAGTTACTCTCTTTAGCCTTCCTCCTGTTGTCTAAATTTTTGAAGTGAAATATTTTCGTTATTCGGATTATTGCCCTTTTCTTAGTTAATTTGACCATTCCAGATCTGCCAACGTAGGTCCCGTTATTTTCACTGATGTCTCGAGTTTGGAGAAGCAATGTCAGTTTACCATTAAAAATTGAAAAATCTTCTTTAATCGTTTCACCCCAAGCAAGGCATTCCACTGCCACTATTGCGCTTGAGGCTACATAGGGGAAGGTAAATAGAAAGAGTGGTTAGATATAGGAAATGTCAGAAGGGGGGTGATAGATAGTTGGGTGGGTGGGAAGAGTGTTTGAAAGAATGGAAGCGAGTTAGTTTGTTAGAAGGTGTCTATTGACCTTACGTTTAAACTCCTGGAGATTGTAGCCGTCGGGGAAGCAATCGTGTGGAAGGGAATTCCACAGTCGGGAAGTGCGAGAAAAGAAACTGTTGGAGTAGAAGTTGCGGTTGCATTTTATCGGTTTCACTGTAAAAGGGTGGGATCTAGTTGCTAATCTAGTATCTCGTGCAAATTCGAACCTAGGGGGCACCAGTGATATAAGTTCATTGGAGCAGAAGCCATGGAAGTATTTATAGAAGAGACACAGGGAAGCCACGTCACGCCGGTGAGAGAGAGACTGCAGGCGGTCTGCCAAGTCAGTATCGATCACATTACAGACCCTTCGCTGCACCTTGTCGAGAAGCCCAAGGAGAATAGCAGGGGCACCCGACCAGATATGGCAACAGTATTCAATGCACGGGCGGATGGTAGATTTATAAATGTGCAGGATAGATTCAGACGGAAAAAACCCCCGGGCCCTGCACAGAAAACCGACTTTCATAGCAGCGGATTTAGCAATGGATTCGATATAGTCATTCCACTTGAGGTCCGCTGAAAGTGTGAGACCAAGGAGGCGTAGTGTTTTACTCTCTGAGAGGCAAGCCTGGTCCATGCTAATGGGAGGTAGGTGCGGTTGTCTATGATGGTTAATTGATAGTAGCTTCGTTTTAGAAGCATCAAAATTTACGAGCCATTTCTTACCGCAGTCCACTACGGATTGGAGGTCCTTTCCAAGCTCGGCTGCAAGGTTAGCTTTGTCGCCCACACCAGACTTTTGATCGAGGCGAGAGTAAACTGTGGTGTCATCGGCGTACATACCTACTTAGGATATTATGGTATCTGGGAGATCATTAATTTAGACCAGAAAGAGCGTAGGACCTAGGATAGAGCCTTGAGGGACACCCGCGTTCGTATGGTAGCTCTGGGAGGCATGTCCGTTTAATAAATATCTTTATCTTTATTGTTTTGATAATTCAAAATCTGTATGGTATAAACATTTTTAATATTCGATAAATTAAATTATATTATTAAATTATATTCGATATTTTAATATTCGATAAATTATATCGGCCTAACAATTTTTTGCAATACTGTTAGGTCGATGCGTTTTTCAACCTTGCTGTATATTATTTGTTGTTATTGTGAATATTACATACATGCTTTGAGGATTTATATCCAGTTTTCGTCATTATTCCGTGGAATATTCAGATGAATATCGATATGATTGTTTCAATCGCTTCCTTTCATTCTTGGAGAATCGCTTTAGAATAAAGAATAAGTCCGTGGAACGGGGGTAATCTTATTGGCGCAATTATCATACAAAAACCACGACCAAGAAAAGAGTTATATTTAGACGAACAGTCAAATTGTAGTAAGCGTCAAACTCTGCAAACAATAAAATATTGGGTTGGCCAAAAAAGTCTATTTGCTCATAGATTAGTAACTTTATTTAACAAACCCAACGAACTTTTTTGGCACACCTTGCATCTTTGCTGTCTATTCTAATCCCTGTTCTGCCAACCATTTATGCCTTCTTTATTTCTTTGCTCTATCTTTACGGTATGTTAGCGGTCACGGATCTTCACTATTTCCTATCGTTTGTGGCTCCTAGTAAGCCTTGTTTTGTTTTGCTATCTCTTCTTATCCCTATACTGCTAATTACTACTTCATATATGTGCTATGTCTCTTCGTAATGTTGGCGACACTGACCTCCACATCTTTCTATCGTCTATAGCTCTTAGCCAGATGTCTTTTGTTCGCATAATAAAATCTCCACGTGCCATTTAATACAGCGAGTTAATGAATGCGATTGTTTTAAAAGCGTACAGATAATAAGTGCATATTTGAGGTAATAAGTGCATATGCCTAAACAATTTTTAGATCTGTCGTGGCTGGACAGTAGTGATATAGCTCCAGCCGAAATATAACGGCAATGCTTCATTCTTAGTCTGATCTGATCTGACTCTTGTAAAACAGAGAGTTTTATGAAATGACGCACTTCATAGAAAATGAATAAAACGCTTGGAAAGAACTAGGGTCAAGTAGTTAAGAGATGAATATTGACCTTGCATTTAAATTCCTGGAGGTTCTAGCCATCAGGAAAGCAAGAATAAGGAAGAGAGTTCAACAGCCGGAAAGTGCGAGAAAAGAAGCTGAAGGAGTAGAATTGTCGTCTACTTATAGAATAAATATAATTTTTACTCAATATACTTTTTATAGTCCAACATATTTGCATTTAAGCTGTGTTCCATTATTGTGGGACAGCCTATATAATGAAAACAACATACGCACATGATGTCATTTTAACAATAACAGTCTTAGAGAAGAAGCTGTTTGAGTGGAACTTCCACCTTAGGAATATGTATAGAATAAAAATGAATTTTTAATCGTTTCACCCTCAGTCAGGCGGTACCACCACTGATACGCAAGGGGCTATATAAGAGAATAAAAGTTTAGGCAGGAGGAGAACAAGTTTAGACAGGAGAAGAGGGAAGAGAAAGACGAACCAGTTACAGGGGGTATCAGAGAAAGGACAAGAGAAGGATGTGAACACAGGAGTGAAGACAGTTGTGAAGGTAGAGAGAAAGGAAAAGAACAAGATACACGGTGTGATGTAGAAGGGACTGGAATCAAGTGGATAAGAGATTGGAATTGACATTGCATTTAAATTCCTGGAGGTTGTAGCCGTCAGAAAAGCAAGTATATGGAAGGGAGTTCCACAAGAGGGAAGTGCGAGAAATGAAGCTGCTGGAATAGAATTGTCGCCTGCATTTGGTTGATCTAACTATAAAAAGGTGGGACCTAGTTGCCAGTCTGGTTGCACGTGTAAATTCTTGTAGAGGAGGCACCAGTGACCTAAGTTCGTCAGAGCAGAAGCTATGAAAACATTTGTTGAAGAGACATAGATACGCCATGTCCCGCCGGTGAGAATGTGGCTGGTGTCGTGCTGCCAGGTCGGGAACCATTACATTACAGTTTTTTTTTTTTTTTTGGAGCATGTCAAGAACACAGAGATTTGAACGTCTGAACTCGTGGAATTAAGGGTCGTTTGAACATTTGCCATAGAAATTGCAATATAGTAGCAAAAGGTTAGCAATATTTCGTTTGTGGGATTGGGTCTGACCAGTGGAAAATAATCGTCTAGAAAGCAGCGTAATTCCTTCTGAATTCTCTCAAGGCTGGAGCATAGAAATGAGGAGCCTCTACCCATATATTGCAGCAATATTTCATTTTTGGTCTGATCTCTTGTCAACATAAAACATGGCAGAATTAATTGGATACCTTCTAACTCGGAACAAACAACCTATTATTTTCCCATTATCTTTAGCGATGGTACGAATATACGTCTGGAGTGAGTAGTAATCCCCAAAAGTAGTTCCAGGATCAGGAATCTCACTGAGAGTACATCTATTCTTCATGACGGAGAACACATAGTGTTTGCTCCGTGGTAAAGAGATGTTACTATGCTTTAAGGTTATAGAATAAAAATGTCAGTTTTCCTCGGAATGAGTTATGAAATCGAGGTATTGGCAAACATGTAATTTGGCTTTGTCTAATTAGAAAATTATTCGTGGTCGTGTGGTTAAGGTCAATTGACGACTTCTTCTAGGTCTATAGGAGTCGCAAGTTTGAATCCTACCGGAGGATGCATATTTACCATACAAGATTTTTAGTTTATTAAAATTTCGACTCGAACACTTTATTTTGATCACTGAGGTATATTGTCCTCGTTCTATGAGCCATGACATTACCTAGAAAAGGTTTTATCGTACAACGTCGTGAATATGGCAATAAAGATGAGGACAACAGTCCGAACAACGTAAATAATGTAAATACTAACTCATTTAAGAATTATAGACAAATGATGAAGAAAAGATATAGGAACAAATGCTGAGGATCTCATGGACCGAATACCGGTGTAACAACAAGGTTTTGAAGAAAATAAAAACAAAAATGAAACTTATGCTTAACATCAGAAAGTAACTGTTCAAATTTTTGTGGCGCATAATGAGGAAAGACGGCTTTGAAAATATGATACTCACATGGCTGTTTGAAGGAAGGTGGGACAGAGGAAAACAACGCATAACATAGAGCTCGAGAAATGGGTACCAGACAGGGTTTAAGAGAAATAACAAAAATGACAGAAAATTGTGGAGGGCTATGATCGCCTATGCACTGACCAAACACGGAATACAAAGAAGAAGAAATAACTGTGAATAGGTGTTCACCTTCGCTCCTTCTCCGGTGCAACCGCAACCACTCTTCGTCTGATGTTCTAAAAATGTTTTCCCTTCTTAATAGCCTTGCAGCGGTTTATGGAAAAACGTAAGCGGTCAACGTTTTCAAACTCATGTTTGTACTTCTAATCACCTCGGGCTCTTTGCAAATTAACATCTTTTACAGAAACTGGCATTTTCTGCGTTTTGTACTCGCTCGTATTGAACAGTACACGCAATGGCTACTCAAAGGCGCTGAAGTATTTTTATTAGAACATGGAGAAAATGAAGACATACGCCATTATTGCTCTATGGCAGGGTATTTCCGTATCACGTGATGGACACGAAATGAACTGATCTTCGTTAGGGGGAGAAAGCAAAACAAATAGGAAAAGGTTTACCATGAAAAAAATAATTTGTAAATTTTTATTTATAGATGTTTAAATTGAATCATCAAATCCTTTAAAAAATGGTTTCAAAGATCAACCAAAAATATCAAAATTAGAAAGTTAAAATCTGAAAACCTGAGACAAATTTGAAGAGTTCTGAAAGAAATTCAAAGTAGCGGGTTTTAAAAGGAAGAACTTGCAAAAGAAAACACCTATTTTTTTTTTTTTTTTTTTTTGTTATTACACGCTAATTGTAGTTCGAAGGAATGGGATCATCTAATTCTTTATCTCACGAAAATGTCCACCATTACTTTGTTAAATACAAGTCCATATTGTCTGTGAATAGTTCGCATATTCGTTTTATCTCCCCTTCTTCACATGAAAATTAAAACAGATTCGTAGTAGATTCATTTTGGGAAGTCATTTTTTTTTTTTTTTTTTTACAGAAAATTAAGTGTTAACGTGTCAGTGAATTACATTCATCAAAACTGTATTAACTAATTATCTATGAACACGCGAAAATTCATCGACGAAATTCTTTTGACCGTACAACTTCTTTCTTTTTTTCTTTTTTTTTTTTTTTTGCTTGTCTTTCTCTTTTTTTTATTTTCCTTAGTTTTCACAGATATTTTCTGAAAGGATTTCTTTCTTTATTGATTTCTTTCGTTATTTTTTCTTTCGTTTTTTCTTACTTTCTTTCGTTTTGATATCTTTCTTATTAACATCTAATTGTCTAATTTTATCGTTTTGCACGTTTATCGTGTTACATTTCTCTCTCAATTAACATTGCCTTTTCTTGTAGCTTTATCGGTTTCAAGATCTAATAATATTGATAAGAATAATAAAGAACAGGATATTTAATAGAAGAGTGTTTTTTATTATTCTTATAATAATAATAAGAAGAAGAAGAAGAAGAAAAAGAATAAGAATAAGAAATAATAATAATAGATTTTATTTCTTCTTCATCATCATCTTCTTCTTCCCCTTTTCTTATTTTTCCCTCTGTTTTCTTTTATTACTTTTTTTAATAATAATAATGAATGTTAATTTTCACTACTTTCACACCTCTTCTGTGTTAATTTTTTCATTCTATGATTCTATGCGTATTTCTTCTTTTTCTTCTTCTTCTTGTTCTTCTTCTTCCACCTCCTTCTTATTCTCCTCCTTCTTCCCTGTATTTTCTTCAACTGCAACTTTTTTTTTTTTTTATAAGCGTTTCACCCCGAGCAAGGCATGTCACTGCCACTACTGTGCAGGGGGCTACGTAGAGTGGAGAAAGGCTGATTAAATATAGAAAATGACAGAGGGTGGGTGATAGGCGGGTGTTATATATCGACAAACAACAAACACGCATATATATAAAAATATAAAGTTATATTTTTATTAATGACGATGAACCGTGTAGCATAGGGAACAGAGAATTGAGAGAGCGCGCTTCTAATGGGTTGACGGGAGTGTAGTCTTATCTGTTGTGTCTCTCTCTTCACCGGCCGATCTCTGTTGCTCCTCTACTGGCGAATCCGTGTGCCGAGGTCTTTTTATAATCTTCCAGAACCGGGACTTTTTCTTCCGGTTTTGCCTCGCCCACGCACGCCCACGTAATTCTCAGAGACACCTGTTCTGTTTGCCTCTGTAGTTATTTCCGCTGCTGCCGGAAATAAGGTCAAACGACATCCGTTCCTTTCAACGACCGGAAACACCCTCGCTTGCATCAGCCTTCCTCGGGTGGGACCAGATTGTTATATTACACGGGTAAGGATACCGAGAATGAGGGTTGGGTAGATGAGAGTGTTGTGAGAATAGTTGGAAGTTAGTGTGATAGGAGGTGTCTATTGACCCAACATTTAAACACCTGGAGATTGTAACTGTCGGGAAAGCAGACTTGTGGAAGGGAGTTCCACAGGCGGGAAGCGAGAGAAAAGAAGCTGTTGGAGTAGAATTTACGGTTACATCTTATTTGTTTAACTGTAAAAGGGTGGGACCTAGTTGCTAATCTGGTATCTCGTGTAAATTCGTGCTTAGGCGGCACCAGTGATCTAAGCTCATCGGAGCAGAAGCCATGAAAGTACTTGTAGAAGAGGCACAGGGAAGCCACATCACGCCGGTGTGAGAGCGGCTGCAGCCGGCCTGCCAAGTCTGTATCAACCACGTTACAGATCATCCTTTGTATTTTGTCAAGAAGCCCAAGGAGAGCAGCAGGGGCACCCGACCAGATATGGCAGCAATATTCAATACACGAGCGGATGGTAGATTTGTATATGTGCAGAATAGATTCAGGTGGGAAAAATTTCCGGGCCCTGCACAGGGAGCCCACTTTCATAGCAGCAGATTTGACAATGGATTCAATATAGTCATTCCATTTGAGGTCCGCCGAGAGTGTAAGGCCAAGGAGGCGTAGTACTTTACTCTCTGGGAGGCTAGCCTGTCACATGCTAATGGGAGGTAGATGCGATTGTCTATGGTGATTAGTTGATAACAGCTTTGTTTTAGAGGCATTGAAATTTACCAACCATTTCCTACCCCAGGTCACTACTTATAATAATAATGTTTTTTTTTTCCTTTCTTTCAAATCTTTGATATTGGTATTCATTTTTTTCATTTTAGGCATATTTCTTCTTCTTCTTCTTCTTCTTCTTCTTCTTCTTCTTCTTCTTCTTCCACCTCCTTCTTCCCTCTATTTTCTTCAACTGCAACTTATAATAATAATAATGGTGTTATTTTTCTCCTCTTTTCAAATCTATGATATCGGGATTCATTTTTTTTTTCATTTTAGGCATATTTTCTTCTTCTTCTTCTTCTTCTTCTTCTTCTTCTTCTTCTTCTTCTTCTTCTACCTCCCTTATTCTTCTCCTCCTCCTTCTTCCCTATATTTTCTTTAACTGCAACTTGTATTAACACAAATGGTGTTATTTTTCTCCTTTCAAATCTATGATATCGGGATTCATTTTTTTTTTCATTTTAGGCATATTTTCTTCTTCTTCTTCTTCTTCTTCTTCTTCTTCTTCTTCTTCTTCTTCTTCTTCTTCTTCTTCTTCTTCTTCTTCTTCTACCTCCTTATTCTTCTCCTCCTCCTTCTTCCCTATATTTTCTTTAACTGCAACTTGTATTAACACAAATGGTGTTAATTTTCTCTTCTTTAAATCTATAATATCGGTATCTGTTTTTTCATTTTAGGCATATTTCTTCTTCTTCTTCTTCTTCTTCTTCTTCTTCTTCTTCTTCTTCTTCTTCTTCTTCTTCTACCTCCTTATTCTTCTCCTCCTCCTCTTCTCCTTCTTCCTCATATTTTCTTTAACTGCAACTTGTATTAACACAAATGGTGTTAATTTTCTCTTTCTTTAAATCTATAATATCGGTATTCGTTTTTTCATTTTAGGCATATTTCTTCTTCTTCTTCTTCTTCTTCTTCTTCTTCTTCTTCTTCTTCTTCTTCTTCTTCTTCTTCTACCTCTCTATTCTTCTCCTCCTCCTTCTTCCTATATTTTCTTTAACTGCAACTTGTATTAACACAAATGGTGTTAATTTTCTTCTTTTAAATCTATAATATCGGTATTCGTTTTTTCATTTTAGGCATATTTCTTCTTCTTCTTCTTCTTCTTCTTCTTCTTCTTCTTCTTCTTCTTCTTCTTCTTCTACCTCCTTATTCTTCTCCTCCTCCTTCCCTATATTTTCTTTAATCAGCAACTTGCATTAACACAAATGGTGTTAATTTTCTTCTTTTAAATCTATAATATCGGTATTCGTTTTTTCATTTTAGGCATATTTCTTCTTCTTCTTCTTCTTCTTCTTCTTCTTCTTCTTCTTCTTCTTCTTCTACCTCCTTATTCTTCTCCTCCTCCTTCTTCCCTATATTTTCTTTAACTGTAAATTTGCATTAACACAAATGGTGTTAATTTTCTCTTTTAAATCTATAATATCGGTATTCGTTTTTTCATTTTAGGCATATTTCTTCTTCTTCTTCTTCTTCTTCTTCTTCTTCTTCTTCTTCTTCTTCTTCTTCTTCTTCTTCTTCTACCTCCCTTATTCTTCTCCTCCTCCTTCTTCCCTATATTTTCTTTAACTGCAACTTGTATTAACACAAATGGTGTTAATTTTTCTTCTTTTAAATCTATAATATCGGTATTCGTTTTTTCATTTTAGGCATATTTCTTCTTCTTCTTCTTCTTCTTCTTCTTCTTCTTCTTCTTCTTCTTCTCCTCCTTCTTCCCTCTATTTTCTTCAACTGGTAACTTTCATATAATAATAATGATGTTAATTTTCTCTTCTTTCAAATCTACACTATCAATATTCATTTTTTCATTCTAGGCATATTTCTGCTTCTTCTTTTTTTCTTCCTCCTCCTCCTTCTTTTTTCTTCTTTTTCTTCTCCTCCTCCTTCTTCCCTTTATTTTCTCCAACTGCAACTTTTTATAAAAATAATGATGTTAATTTTCTCTTCTTTTAAATCTATACTATAGGTATTCATTTTTTCATTCTAGGCATATTTCTTCTTCTTCCTCTTCTTCTTCTTTTTCTTCTTCTTCTCACTTTCGTTAAGTTTTCATTTTTATTTTTCACTTCTAGTTTTTCTCTTTCTAATTTTCTTACCTTCTTCTTTTTGTTCTTCTTCGTCTTATTATTATTATTATTTGTAGTAGTAGTAGTAGGAGTAGTAGTAGTAATAGTAATTTCGTCATTCTTGTTGCTGCTAAATCTTTTATTATTTCATTCCGTTTTTCTTCTTTTTGTTCCGCCGTTTCTTTTTATTCTTTCCTCACCTTTGTGCAAGATGTATCATTCATTCTCGACATTTTTATTTGAATATTCTTAGTTCTTGCGCATTAGTCATTCTCTCAATTGTGTATCTTGCTTGAATGTTGAATATTTTCTGACTAAGTCCTCTTTACTTTTCTTCTTAATGTTCTGTTTTCCTTTTCTCAATACTTAATTGCGATTGTTGAGGGCCATGCGTGTTCAGCATCTCTACAGTAATTGTCGACCCAATATGAAAAGCAGCATTATAGGGAAAGAAAGAAGAATAATGTCCAGAACTGATCACGAAATAAGAGATAAAAAATAATCCGTCAATTATTTAAAACTTTCAATTTAAAAAAGATAAAATGAAAAGAAATATGCTAAGAATTCTTGTCGCCATTCTCCTGAAAAGAAACGGACAAAACACCTGTTCGATTTGCAAAAGTTGTTCTCTTTTTTTATGTGCAACAAGGAAAAAACCACAAATCGGTTCATTGGTGGCTGAATTGTCTCCTTATCGTGGAGCAGGAGTTAGCAAGTCAGAGACGAAGGACGATTACTAGTCGTGCGAATTTAAATTTATGGAAGCCCTTTATCTGTAGCCTTATGTCAAAATTTCCTCAATTAATACTAATAGGTGGTGTAATGGTTAGCAAGTTTGTCTCGCTACCACTATTGCAATTAAGTAGTGAGTTTGATCCTCACTGGGTGCCTCATACTTTCGGCCTTGTGCCACATCTAAGCTGCGCTTAGTAAATTCGTTAATTGCTTTCGATTTTCTGTTCTCGGAAAAGAATAAAATCTAAACTTTTTACTATAGTTCAGTTCTTTCAAATCTAGCGCTTTTCATTATTCGGTGAAATTATCCAACATTCATGTATAATACCGGCATTCATGTATAATACACATTCATGTATAATACCGACATTCATGTATAATACACATTTATGTATAATACCGATATTCATGTATAATACCCACTTTTTCTAATATTCCTTTTTGATAAAGTACCTTTTTCTACACAAGAATTAAATAGTAACTGAGCGTTTGTGGATATATACCACCGTTTACTCTCGGCTCTATCAAAAATCTGCTGAGGCTGACAAAGCGAACCTCAATGTTGAACTTGAAAAGGACCTCCGATCTGTGGTGGACTGGTGTAAAAAATGGCTTGTGAATTTTAATGCTTCCAAAACGAAGGTGCTATTTGTTAACCATCACAGACAATCGCTCCTTCTCCCCATTAGCATGGATCAGACTAGTCTCCCTGAAAGCAAAAGACTGCGCCTCCTCGGCCTATCTCAGTAGACCTCAAGTGGAATGACGACATCGAATCCATAGCTAAATCTGCTGATAGGAAGGTTGGTTTACTGTCTAGGGCCAGGAAGTTTTTCTTGGTAGCTCAGCTGCAGTCACTTTCTCACAGGCGTAATGTGGCTTCCTTATGTGTCTTCTACAAATTCTTTCACAGTTTCTGCTCCGATGAGCTTAGCTCACTGGCGCCCCCTCTGCACGAAATTACTCGAGTCTACTAGACTAGCAACTAGATCCTACCCTTTTACAGTGAAACCAGTAAAACGTAACTTCAACTTCTACTCTAACAGCTTCTTTTCTCGCAATTCCCTTCTGTATGCCTGCTTCCCCGACAGCTACAATCTTCAAGAATTTAAATGTAAGGTCAATTGTCATCTCCTATTTCTCTGACTTTCATCCTTTCCCACATGTTCTTTTCTCCGTCCACTCTACTCTCATCACACCAATATTCTCATCGTTCTCTTACCCACTTTCTGACGACCCCTATAAATTTTTTTTCACTACTTTTTTTCACTACTTTCCTCTTATGTAACGCCCTGCACACCAGTAGCAGTAAAACTGCCTTGCTTGAGGTAAAATTATTAAATATATATATATATATATATATATGAACACAGGGGGTGCGATGACAACATTGAATATGACTGACAGTTTAACTCCTTAAACGATCATCAGCTCATGTGATACTTTTTTTTAATCATATCACCCCGAGCAAGGTGGTAATGCCACTGATGTGCAGGGGGCTACATAAGTGTGAAGAGATTGGAAAAGAGAAAACCGGAAACCGCACCCTAAACAGGAAACAAGGCATAAGCCTCTTCACCTGTTCAATAGATGTGGGTGGAGTGTGAACCGGGCGATAGTTTTGTCTATCTACTCCGATTGAAAAAAAAAGATTAGAAAAGAGAAAACCGGAAACCACGTCCTAAACAGGAAACAAGGGATGCGCCTCTTCACCTGTTCTATAGATGTGGGTGGAGTGTGAACCGAGCGATAGTTTAGTCTATCTACTCCAATTGAAAAAAAAAACAAAAAAAAAACAAAAAAAAACAAAGTGAGAAGATTAGAAAAGAGAAAACCGGAAACCGCATCCTAAACAGGAAACAAGGGATGAGCCTCTTCACCTGTTCAATAGATGTGGGTGGAGTATGAACCGGGTGATAGTTTAGTCTATCTACTCCTTATTAGAGGAACGTCATATTAGATCTTTGCTACATCTCAGTTTTGTAGAAGGTAAGAATACAAATTTTATTTTAACCTGTATATATATATATATATATATATATATATATATATATATATACCTATAATGCCTCATATGCAATATAGGTGAACGATTCAAGACGAAAAATGGGAATTAAATACATATTAGAGAAACGTCTTATTAGATAATGTCATCGCTGATTTTGAGATCGTTCTGTTATTTTTTGTCTAGAGTCGTGAATTTGTTTTGCTTAGTTGATGCTAAAAATTTCCGTAAAACATTGTTGATTTATTTTAAGATTACAAGAAAGTAATATGTTTAAACATTGTGACGCGTTTCATTCTTTGAGACTTCATCGTACTAAATGTTCTATTACTGCGACTACACATGTGCTCGAGGGATGCAAGGAATTTTAATATTTTAAACTTAAAAGCTATTTATTTTTATTTTTTTCATCTAGCTGATTTCATTTAGATTTTTTCTATCAATTTTGATATGAGAGGTCGCACATTGTGATCTATTGGAAATTCACACAAAGAGTAGGAAGTACGGTTTTAGACTTAATTTTTTATTTTATTTACAGTCCCGTGATAGAGTTTCCGGTTTACCATTTTACTTAGAAACTTCCCAGAAACGTCCAGGGCTCACAAAGAGAAGAAATAGATGTTCTGATGATCACTTAAGACGGGAATCTGGCATCAGTGTTTATTCAACGTCCACGTACTATACATACAAGGTGCGAATCGGGATCTCCTGCTAATCTTCTGGGGCGGTCTCCTTGTTTAAGTTGGTGAATGCTGCTATACTTCTTGCCTTCAGTTCATCTTTGGTATGACAAAAAATTTTGTTTTCACACACACACACACACACATTCACACCAGTATACAGGATGTGATGGATAAATTGTTGTCTAAATGACGTAAAAATGAAAATAATACTCACATCTGCCTTTAACATATATTTACCAAAATTAAACAAAAATATCTTGAAATACTAAAGAATAAATTTATACCACAGCTTCTAGACGATTTTAAATTCTCCTGCATCTTTTCAGGACGGTCCCCTTGTTGGTGAATGCTGCCATAACCCTTGCCTTCAGTTCATTTTTGATATTAGAAAGTGATTTGTTGGTCTCTCGCTCAACTGCGGGTTGCAGTCTGCGGAGTTAGGTGGCTGGATATAAGACAGTTCTGAATACGTTCTCCTGCTTGTATGACAGGATACAGAGTCCTCTTTCCAGACATATGGTCTTCCAGGATCTACCCTTTTAACCAAGAGCACTACCCTCTACAGACGCATGATATAGACCTCCATGTTGAGTTTGAAGCCCTCACCAGCAGAATCCGGAGTTCTTTTGTTATCAGAACGATCAAAATTAACTTTTCGAACTGTCGCCATTAGACTCATCCGATTCTTTTTTATTCCTCTGCACTGTCCTTAGATTTCAATCTCTGAAATTTCCGTATGAAACTTCCAGCACAAATGCCAACCAGTACAGCATACCGTTTCTAAATTTCTGGCAGAGTAAATTGTCACATGGTATTCTTTTTCTTGCAGATGGTGCCAGACTGACCTTATTATGCTAGGCAATCGATAAAACTAAAAACAAACAACGCACATTCGTTTGGACTGTGAAACCATTCGTGGTCGAATAGTCTGAGACGCACCAGATCAATTGGTAACTTCCCTGATGCTGTTAATGGTCATAGGTTCGAATCCACCGAATGACATATGTCCCAAATAAAATTTCTCATAAATAATCAGACTGATAGAAATATATATATATATATATATATATATATATATATATATCTCCGAATGAGGAGAGAAAAAAGAAAAAAAAAATTTTTCCGTCCAAAACATTAATTTAAAACAGTGCTCGATGTATGGTTTGTTTGGGAAACAAACATATGATTGTAGGGAAGAGGACATATATAGAAGAAATTATGTACATGTTCTAAAACATAATATATATATATATATATATATATATATATATATATTTATTTATTTTTATTCAGATACTTTAATCCAAGCGGAAAAAGCATTTCGATATACTTGTTTAAGCCGGGTTCTTTTCTCAATGAAATTAATAACAACCGGTCTCATTTGAGAAGTCATATGTAATTGTGCGTACTATTTTGGCTACAGAGACCAACCTGAGAGGACGAGGCTTGAATTACCTATGTAAGGAAACCACATTTCTAGTTGCGACTTTTACGAATCTATATCTGCTCGTTTCCGTTTTGTAGAAGGCTTAAGTAATTATCAGTCATTAAGTTTAACATGTGGTACACGATTGGACAATCGTGTGTCTGTCGAAATATGACTGACTAGACAGAAGATTTTCCCGCAGTAAGTTGTCATTTATTTCTGTGATAAAGTTGTAAGTTATTATAGTTGACTGTAATAGTCATCCACACAATATGAACAGATAATACTGTTTGGATGACGAACTCAGAAAAAAAAAATACAAAAAACCCTGAACATTTTACCAAAGAAAAGTGAGAACAAAGAACCAACCATTAACATTAAGAAAGAGAAAATAGATTTGGTAGCAAGAGAGTTTAATGGGATGAGTTTCGAATTTGTAACATCAGTAACAAGCATGTATAGAAATTTAATAATCTCAAGAGTATCGTAACAGACGATAAGAAGTGTAACACAGAGATTTGAACGTACACTGGAATACAAACAGTTGCTTTTCAGAATCTAAGTAATGTATTAAGAAATAAGAAGGTTTCATTAAAAAATATTGATCTGCTATACTGTATGTATTCTTTAGAGCAATGAATGCCGGGCAGTTTGCTAACAGATGAAGAAAAAAGTCGTGGATATATGTGTGTGTGTGTGTGTGTGTGTGTGTGTGTGTGTGTGTGTGTGTGTGTGTGGTATAGTAGATAAATATGGAATGAGAAATCGGGGAGCCGAGTTCAAAATACAGTTGAATTTCTTGCATTCACTTACACGCAAATACCCTTGAGAAAGGTATTAATCCATCTCTTCCCTCCAGTTATGGATTAAATAACAAAATAGATTGGGTTCTATAACCTTGACTGGCATCCAGTCTACCGCACAAAGTAATGGCAGCAGACTTCGGGCTAATATTTTGCTCAGTCAGTCGTGTCTTTTTCGAGATGTGATCATCCAAGGGTGTATCACGTATGGTACTTAATTGACTGATAAAAAACCTTCTGTACAATAAAGACGGAAGCTGATGAGGGGTCACCAGAAATAGGCCCATACCTCCGCTTAAACATGGAATAACGTGTCTGTCTTAATTTTACATATATTTGCTCGATATGTATTTATATACATATATATTTAGAGTTATTTAGTTATCCTCCCAGTTTATGTACAGGAAACTTCTTTGGATTCTTCTATATCTGCACCGCATGTTATATATATATATATTGTCATCTGCAGACAGATCTGTTTCGCCGTATCACAGCTCATCAGTACGGTTAGACTCCGATTGCTTTTTTACCCAGAATTGAAACCCGACTGAAATGGCGTCATGTGTGTGTGTGTGTGTGTGTGTGTGTGTGTGTATGTGTGTGTGTGTGTGTGCCCTTCTGCAAATTAACTGAAACAACTGCTTAAGTTTCCTTTCATTCACCATACGGTCAGTTTTAGACCCACTGGAGTGACAGAGTGAAATCGATTTCTATTTTTTCCTCAGATTAAGTTATCTGTAGTGGTGTGAATATATATATATATATATGAATATATTTTGTGGGTATAGGATGAAAATTATTAGGCCTTGAAAAATATTGCGTCATCCGTGATGGCATCAGATTTTTACCATGTTCAGCCACAATTGTCTCGACTGTCGATTAATAGTCCTACGACCATAGTCTGCGATGGACGTTACTTCAAGGAAGCGTACGAAAATTGTAACGCTGCACGAACACACTTGCAAGCTTAACAGAGTAATATTGTTGGTGTGAGCCTTTCAAGTGTCAGTCTTATCATCAAGGTTAAGAAACAAACCTGATTCATCAGTTCAAAACATAAAGAAAAATACGGTCGAAAGAGAAAAACAACGCCAAAAGACGAAGTATACGTGATCAGGAAAAATGTGAAAGATCCTAGAAAGACATTATTCGTTTTCTTTCAGATTCTTTGCTCAAGAAATGCAGATTTTATCGCGGTTACAATAAATTTGTTTTTGTAATTTACCACTGAAGATGAGCTTGTAAAAGAACGAAAGAACATGGGTTAAAAAAAACTATGTCACCTTCCATGATGAATTTCATCTTAACATCTAGAAACTGGTTAGACAACTAGAAAAGTTCGGTATAAAAATAAGTAAACACAGTACGTCTATAGTCAATGAAACATTTTTGAATACATATATATATATATATATATATATATATATATATATATATATCCTGCAATAAATATTGTGTAATATATATATATCCAGCGGACGGGAAAACAAGTTCTTCTACCATTTTGAAGATAAGATTCTGATTTCAAAATAATAATGAATAATAAATAGGTAATACTCAACACCTTCTTTACCTTCCTTTATTTTATTAAACGCATTGCGATAGCCTTCAAATACCTACCCATACACCATATATATATATATATATATATATATATATATTAAAATGAATATTGTGTAATTTTCTAGCAAGTGAAGAATGAGACAGCTGAAATTTCTGGCACTCAGTATGAGGAAGGAGGGCTAGGGAAATTCAACACTCACATGACATATTAAAGGTGAGAGAAGAATGCGAAACTGTGAGTAAAATGAGGTTACTCACATCATCAGTCGCTTACTGTGCATCATTCTCGTGTTAATCTTTTTAACCAACTCTTCTATGCTGGGTCAAGGCATATTAGATAAGAGAGCTTAAAGATTTTCTTTCTGTAGTTTACCAGTTCTCTCTGTGATAAACCAATCTGTCGTATTATTAACCCTCTCCAAGCTATTTTTGAATTCATAGTCTTCTTCTTCTAGTCCAGTTGTCACCCAAGGTTATAAAACCCAGTCTACCATGCCATTTTCTTATAACTGGCCGGGATGGTTGAAGAAGACGTGAATCCATACCTTTCCCAAGAGTCAGTCAGTCAAGTGCCATACGTGAAACACGCTTGGGCGATGATGTCTCGAAAGAGACATGACTGACTGGGCAGAAGATTATCCCGCAGTGGGTTGCCATTGTTTACTGCTGTAGACTGGTTGCCGACCAAGGCTACAGAACCCAATCTGTCCTATTATTTAGCCCATAACTGGAGGGACAAGACGGATTAATACCTTTCCCAAGGGTATTTGCGCGTAAGTGAATGCAAGGAATGCGACTGGAATTCGAACTCGGCTTCCCGATTTCTCGTTCCGAGCCGATATCCACTGCACCACGACGCACATCCTCAACATTCCCAAGAGTATTATCACATAAACAAATGTACTGAATTCAGCTAGAATTCGAACCCCGTTCTTCGGTTCCTCAATTCGAACTGATATCCATTGCACCACCATATCTACTTGATGCGTATTTTTGAATAGACAAGTAGATTAGGAAACAAAAACTGATGACTCTCCACAATTTTCTATTCTTTATTTCTCTAAGCAAACTTGACTATAAAAAAAACAAAGCACAGGATGTTGTGGAGAGCCTGATCCACCTACTGATGGGAAACGGCACATAAAAGATGTTTACGAAAATAAGTTGCGTCAAAATTTCGAGTAAGAAATGGTTATGAACTGAATCAGATGGCAAGAATGACGATGTCACCAAATATGTTTGCTTTTAAAGCCAAGTGCAGTGACAGCCGAAGGCTCTTAGTAAAATTACCAAAAATCCAATGTGTACAGTTTCTTTGTTGTCACAGTTCGTGGCCGCCGGAAGCCAAAGGTACCTCAGGCCAGATACGTGATGATTGGAAATGATTCGATTTTTGCTTTCATAAGAAGTTATTTCGACATTCCCTGTCAGATTTGTCGTGTATTCGTTGAGGAAGAACGAAAAAAAAAGAGGTTTAGGTTATTCGAACACTAAATGATTTCATTTTTCTTTCTCTCTCTTTCTCTCTCTCTCTCTCTCTCTCTCTCTCTCTTTGTATCTCTCTCTCCCTTTTTTCTCTCTGTCTCTGTCTCTCTCTCTCTCTTCCTTTTTCTTTCTTTCTTTCTTTCTTTCTTACTTTATACGAATCAGTTCATATTTACCTTTTTTTTCTATCGATCGATCAATTTCAGTCAGTTATATCTATCGGAGTCTCTCTCTCTCTCTCCCTCTCTCCCTCTCTCCCTCTCTCTCTCTCTTTGTATCTCTCTTTCCCTTTTTATCTCTCTCTTTCTCTCTTTCTTTTTCTTTCTTTCTTTCTTTCTTTATACGAATCAGTTCATATTTACCTCATTTTTTTCCATTTTTTTCTATCAATCGATCAATTTCAGTCAGTTTTATCTATCGAAGTCTCTCTCTCTCTCTCTCTCTCTCTCTATCTATCTATCTATCTATCTATCTCTTCATATGTATAAACAGAGAGACTTGCCACTGCTAGCTCCCTTCAATGCCAAGTGACATTCGCCCTCCGTGATCTACCTCCTTCAGTCGACGCAAGCCGACGAAAATCAGCTAGATAGCTGCAAAACTAGTTTTCATAGAGACCAGGTTCCTTGGCAAAGCGGTTCTCGAAATGAGGCCGAAACGCCTCGCACATATCAACAGTCGACTTCTGAATACGCCTTTATCAGTATAATTACTACGTATTTATTTGCCTCCGCGGCGTATTTATTTGTGGACCGCGGCACAAGGCCATTTTTAAAGTAAATACTCTCTCTGTTCATATATATCTATCAATCAATTTCTGTCTGTTCATATATATCTCAGTTTTTCACTCTTTCTAAAAAGTTAGTTTCTCATCAGTCTGATTCAAATCTTGTCTAGTTCACTTCTTATCTGTTAAATTTCTTACATATCACTATTTCAGTCTATTCTTATTTGTCTCTATATGCCTCTACCTCAATTTTTCGTAGTCGTCAAACTAACATACGTATTTTTTGGCAGAGATACTCACCCAAAGGACATTTAAATTGATAAACAATGTTGTCCTTTCCTAAAATACTCAGATCACCTGTTGTAATCCTGAAAGCTTAATGCATGAGTAATCACCAAAACAGACGTTGGAAATATCAACAAGTACAAGACTCGTACGCTGCGTTAAGTAGATACACTGCTAGTAAATTTCTAGTCAGCACACGGCCATTTTGAAAGTGAGGTCTCCGAGTCCTAATTTCCGTCAAAAATAACCCGTGGACCCTGCGCAAGGCTGGGTCAGGGCTGCTGTCTATTTTCCCCAGATGAAGCTCTACCCTTCGGAGTAGGCACTGAGGAATATGAGTGATGACTGCTAGTCAGTATAATCATTCTCTACTTATCCACTCCCCACTAGAAGAAGTGGATGCAACACAGGGTTAATTAAAATATAGATTCCCAGCCCTTATGCTTGAACAAAAATATCCTGTTGACCCTGCACAAGGTCGGGGCAGGACTACTGTTGATTTTCCCCAGAACAGGCTCTATCCTTTGGCAGAGACCCGTCTGAGTTCCTTCTGCCCGTAGGCAGTGAGGAAGGCAGTGAGCGATTACTGCTACTCATTATGGATATTTATTATTTTAATGAATGGCCAAACGGGGAGTGGGTTGTGGTTGGTCTATACTGTCTATCCTATACCTAGCTATTCACATTCACGACCCAATTATTGTTTACAATTTCTTCATTCGCCATAAAAACTCGTCCATTACCTTACAACCCTACATATACCATAATGCCGCATAATCTTAGGAGAAACTAAAAGAAAGGAAACAAACCCATGACATAAAAATTTTATTTATTTACAGTATATTATAAAAATATAATTAAAAATTTCATGTCATGAAAAATGAGAAAGAGAGTGGATGAATAACCCAAAAACAAGCTAAAATATAAAAAAGTATTAAAACTAAAACTCATCAAATGTTGCTAAGAACAAAGCTGAATGCTTTGCTCGCAGGTTCTCCTCCAGCTCTTAACTTAATTTGTCGGGAATATTCGCATCCTATTTCCAATCTAGAATTGCGGCTCAACTGATCGACGTTTACATTACCCCCTCACTGGTCTCTAAAATAATTTCAAAATTTGACCCCCACAAAGTGAGGGGAGGTTACAGAATCCCAGACATCGTCTTAAATGTTCCACAGAACTCACATCTGTCCTCTCCAAACTCTACAACTACTGTCTCTGTGCTTCTTGCTTTCCTCGTCTGTTGTTTTTGTTTTTAAGATCTTGGGAGAACCCTGAAACCCCTCCAATTATCGCCCTGTCAGCCTCCTACCGATTTTGGCAAAGTGGCAGATGCGATACAAGGTCAATTTATATGGGGTTTCTGAGCCCTTAATCTCAGTTAAAAATATCCCGTAGACGCAGCTTAAGGTTGGGACAGGCTCTTGTTCTATTCGCCCCAGACGAGACTCTACACTTCGGCGAAGTCTCAACTGAGTCCCTCTCCGTTCGGGTACAGAGAGTTGACAAAGAGTTTTAATCACGATTGATCACTCTGCATTTAGCACTTTCTTACCAAGGCGGATGCGACACAAGGTCAGTTAATGAGGGGTTTCTGAGCCCTTAACTCCTCCAACGTTATCCCGTAGACCTATCCTATAGTTAGGTCGGGCTCTAGTTTATTCTCCCCCAAACAAGACTCTACCTATCAGCGTAACCCTGTCTAGGTCCCAGTCCGCTCCCAAGCAGAGAGTTGTACAAGAGTGAGTTTGGATCAAGGATAATCACTCGGTAATCACCGCATCCCCACCAAGGCGGATGCGACACAAGGTCAATTAAAGTAGAGATTTCGGATCCTTCATCTTAGCCAAAATATCTTCCAGTGATAGGTTAAGGCGGGGTCGGACTCATGCCTATTCAACTCAGACGAAATTCTACTTTTCGGCAGAACCTCGTCTGTGTCTCTCTCCGCTCGGAAGCAGAGAGTTGACAAAGAAAGAGTTTGGATCACGTGTGGTCACTATGTATTTTCCACCTTCTCAACAAGGCGAATCCGACAGAAGCTCAATTAATGTGGTGTTTCTGAGCCCTTAAGCTCAGCCATAAATATATCCTATAGTCCCAGATAGAGACACTATCCAACGGCGGAGCATTGTCTGGGTCCCTCTTCTCTCGGAAACAAAGAGTTGACAAAGAAAAAGTTCAGATCACGCATCTGGTAGTCAAGAGTTATATCCCTCTAACACTGAAAGTTACTTGTTCACTACTGCGGTAGCCAGAAGAGACCCTACGCAAGGGATGGCGATGATATACCCCTAGTAATTGGAATAAAGGGTTTTATTTGAAATTCCTACCACCTGAAGAAGGTCGGGGCGTACACGGCCGAAACGTCGTACAAATGGCAAAAAAGATAAGGACAATACTGTAAATGCTACCTCATCTCAGAAATATCGACAAATATATATATATATATATATATATATATATATATATATATATATATATATAACTGTTTCAAACCTAGTGAAGCAGTCGAGATACAGCGGTTTACTGAGTGTTAACTTTACACCCTAACAAATTACAGCTATTAGATGAGTGTCACAAATTTAGATATACACTTTTTGCATGATATATATATATTAGGCAGCCATAAGTAATTTCCGTTCGTTGGAACCAATTGAAATATTTTGAAAAAGAATTTTGATAAATAAAAATGAAATCTATTTATGACTCAAACTTATATATATATATATATATATATATTATACTTTAGAATTACATTTTAATACAAAATTATACATTTTGTTTCGACATTGAAAGAACAATGTCTCATCAGGTCGTGAATAAGGATGGTAATAAACATTATTTTAAAAGAAAATTTATGAAAATTTACTTTTTTTTATTATTGGGAAAAGTTTTCTACGAGATAAAGAGGGTAGGAAATATTAGAAAACAAAAAGAGAAATAAAAACAGAAGGAAAGAAGACGACAAAGAGGAAATAAAAAACAAGAAGGAAAGAAGACGACAAAGAGGAAATAAAAAACAAGAAGGAAAACAAGAGAGAAAGTAATAAACGAGGAGGAATGCGCCAGTGAAAAACGGCTCAGAGAGAAATAGACCCCGAATTTAGTTAGGAAGTAAATTATAGGCATATACAGATATCAGTCACGAGACGTATGGTCTTAGCAAAGAGGAAAAAATGAGAAAATGCACAGAGTGGGGAGAAAGTGAGAAAATGCGAGATTCCTTTTTTTTTCTTTTTTTCTTTTTTTGTTTTGTTTTCTCATCTTTCCTAGCCTCTTTAACTCGTACAAAAGATTTTACCAATAATTAAAGAAAGTGAATTTTCATAAATTTTCTTTTAAAAAGTGACGTTTATTACCATCATTATTAACTACCTTTCAATGTCGAAACAAAATGTACAATTTCGTAGTAGATTATAGTTTGTACATGTTCTAAAATATAATTTATAATATATATTCATTGCTTTATTTTTATATTGAGCACCGTTTTGAATTAACGTTTTGAACGTTGCAAGTATTTTCTTCGTTCTTCATTCATTTGTGTATATATATATATATATATATATATATATATATATATATATATATATATATGCAAAAGTATTATCAATAAAAATCCGAAGAAAAGAACAATATGGTTAAATAAAGAAGACAAGAAAAACAATATTTTTCTCGCCTACGTGTTTCGTCCTATGATGGATATTATCAAGGCGAAGAGATGATATTAATTTCATTTTAAATAACGTGTATATAAACAAAAATGCTTATACATATGTTATTTAGAATAACGCATCTATAAATATTTATAGTTTATAAAAAATGTTTTGTTTATAGATACGTTATTTAAAATAAAAGTAATTTCATATCTATGCCTTGATAAAGTCCACCACAGGACGAAACGCGTAGGTGTGTTAAATACAATTTTCTTCTACTCTTATTTGTTCAACCATATATATATATATATTTGTAAACGAATTATTACGTGACCTAGGTTTCTCCTGTGTCGTGTTATCAGGCGATTTGCAATAACTGATTTTACCGTTTTTGTTTTTTTAAGAACGCTCACATAACGAGGATTTTTTGAACTTGCAAATTTTAAAATTAGAAGAAGTTATAACTTTTTCATCCATGGTTGTATGACCCTAATTATAATATGGCCTGGTTACACTTAGTCATAAGTTGTTCTTTCATTCAGTAATTCATTTTTGTTTAGGAGTAACATAATCGCTAATTTTTCTTCCTGGCACAGTCTACATATTTTGCCACCATTGTAAGGCTTGGCTGTTTTCACTATACTCCACGTTATGTCTGGGTCTTTTCCATATTTTAATTTCAATTTCCATACGTAGGCCAAATGTTTGAACTCACCTCCTGGATTTTGAAGAATCGTCTCAATGAATGAAAGTTTCATGCCTATTCAAAACTAATTTGCAGGCTCACTTCAGACCTGCACATTCTACTCCTGGACGTTTTTATCGTTTGTTTTTATTCATATCACTCCAAAGAAGGTGAGACCGCCGCTAGTGCGCAGGGGTTACAGACGGAAGAAAGAGGGTGATAAAGAAAGGAAATATAATTCAGCGAGATTGACGTTGATGGATTGTTATGTGATATCTATCTTTCTATATGGGTGCGAATGCTGGACAGTCTCCTCAAAGATGAAGGAGAGACTCAAAGCAACATAAATGTAGTTCTACAGAAGGATGCTGAGGATACCATGGACCGGGCATGTGAGCAACGACAAGGTTTTGGAGAAGATGCAAGCGAAAATGAAACATACTTTGCATCAGGAAGATATAACTGAAGTTTCTTGGACACGTAATGAGGAAGGAGGGCTTGGAAAATCTAATACTCACAGAACGGATAAAGAAAAAAAGAGACATAGGAAAGCAACGAGATCCATATTGATGGTCTTGAACAAGTAGATAGCGGGCCAGAGTTTGGGATAAATACCAAGGGGAAAAGTGTTAAGAGTGACAAAGAAAAGAGGTAAATGGAGGTCCATTATTGCCTACGTCCTGAAAGGACACAGTACATGAAGAAGAAGAAGCTATCAGGGAAGTAATAAAAAGAACAAGAAGTTCCATAGATGGGAAGTGCGAAAAAATAAACTGTTAGAGTAGAAGAGTCGATTGCATTTAACTATTTCATTGGTAAATGGGTGAGACCTAGATACCACTCTAGAAGTACAAATAAATTAATGTGGATGGGGTACCAGGGTAAAAGCTCATTAGAGTGGTTGCCATGAAAATATGTGTAAAAAAGACAGAGGGAAGCCACATCACGTCGGTGAGAAAGTGACTGAAGTTGAGATGCCAGGGAAGGATCGTTTACATTGCAGATCTTTCTTTGGATTTTTATTCAATACACGGACGATATTCAATAATAATAATAACAACAACAGCGAAATTAACAACATATTTCATGAAGTTTCCTTAAAATTTTACCTCTTTTTTCTTAATATACCTTGCTAGCTGATGGTAATCTTAGTGTTGTGTGATTTGAAATTTTAGGTGCTCCCTCTCTGTAAAGAAAAAAATGGGACGCTTTTACTAATGGATTAAAATGTTTTAACACCCAAGCTTAGTAGTGTTAAGGGACCCAAACAAGATATAAAACTTATTAATTAGGAAATTGAGAGGATGGCTTCAATGTTTTGACCGAGAGAGAGAGAAAGAGAGTTGTAAATATATTTATTAGGGATTAGTGTTCAGAATCGCAAGAAATCGAGGAGAGTCATGATCAACAGAGTTCTGAAAGGACACGGAACATAGGGAAGTATAAGAACCATATATAATCTTTTTTACCCGATTATTTTATAGCCTCGAATTTCATATAGTTTAGAGTCTCAGAATTTGAAAGTTTGGCCCGGGCAAATGAAGGCTGTTACATTTAAATTATCTGCAGCTGCAGCCTTACTATACCTTGTAAAATTTTCTTAGGTTAAATACCAGTAAGATATCTAAACCACCATCTACTGTTGACAAGTTGTTGTAATCCAAAATAAAGAAAATAAATCAATGGTGGCTCAATTACTACCATGTCAGAAGATCTCGAACAAAAAATCATGTCCAAATTGAGCACCCAAAAACGAGAAAAAATATAGTGGTTCAAATTCCGCCATGTCAAACGAAATTCAGATATAAAACAAAACAAAGAGATTCTCTTTTGTTGTCTCAGATTGTTTTGAACGTAAAAACAAATTCTCGTGTCAAGTGAATTGCAAATCACGTCCAAGAAAATAAAGATATCTATGCTCTCTCTGTTTCGTCACGCTAGAAGAAAAGAGTGCTAAACTGCTACGTGATGTCAGTTCTTCAATACGGCTGTGAATGCTGGACAATATCATCGAAAATGAGGACAAAACTGGAAGCGGCCGAAATGTGGTTCTACAGAAGGATGCTACGGATATCATGGACTGAGCATACAAGCAACGACGAAGTGTTAGAAAGAATGGCAACAAAAAGGAAATTGATGCTGAGCATCAGGAAGAGACAATTGAAGTTCCTGGGACATGCAATGAGGAAGGAGAGCCTGGAGAACCTGATACTGACTGGTCAGATAGAAGGAAGGAGAGACAGAGGAAGGCAGCGGATAACACATCTGCAGAGTCTGATCAGGTGGATGACGGAACGGGGGTTGCCAGGAGCAACAGGAGCAAACATACTAAGAGCCACAAGGGATAGGGAGACGTGGAGATCCATGATCGCCTACGTCCTGAAGGGACAGGGCACATAGAAGAAGAAGAAGAAGAAGATTTTTGTTTTACTTTAGCTCAACCAATATAAGGCTCAAGAGCCACTCAAAGCAAGTGGGTGTTGGAAAGGATGAAGGCAGTTTGATGCATATTATAAGAATATGTAGGATAGTAACGGTTTAACCTGGACGAAAGAGTTTATTGGTCGGAGAAGCATCCACATAGGAGTATTTTTTATAAACAGTTCTGAAGGAAGAAGTTGTCTCAGTAGAATTTTCTCCTCACCAAAGTAATAAGAAAGATAATGATTAGGCGCCGTGTACGAGGCATGGTGAGCCCTGGGTGTGAAGGTCTGAACTGGCGTAACTTATGAATGTAGCCCCTTTGAGCAATTGCCATAGTAATAGCGATAGTGTTGTGAGAGACTAGCAACGTTTTCGGATTGGTGTTGCACGGTGGAAAATACTTTATCATCCATCGCATAATCGTTTTAAGCTATATCAAGGCTGGACAAAGAGGAATGACCAGTACCAGCCCAAACGTAGCAGCATTACTCCATTTCTAGTATGATCTCAGTCTTGTAAATATAGAACATGGTAACAGGAATCAAGTAGTTTCTGGAGTCGTACAAGGAATCTATCATTTCCCCATCATCTTAATGGTTAGTATGAATATACAGCTGGGGAGAGTATTAATTCCAAAGACGCTCAGAATCTCATTGTTAATACAACTATTCATAAGGATGGAGAAAACGCAAGGTTTTTGTTGTGAATCTTCGTCGCGAATTTGTTGCGGGGAAACTTTGCCGCAAAGTTGTAGTGACCGGATTTTGCCGGAAATAAGACACGGAACAAGAAGGTAGGTTCAAAACAGTGTTTCAGTATAACAAGAAACAAGATATTCAAAGGAAGTGTTAATAGATAGTAATATAGAAATAAGTAAGTCCAAAGGCATTATTACGCTGCCTGACTAGTAGCTGTCGTTAACTGCTCTAGTTAACTGCTGTACTTGACTACTCGTAACTACTCTCACTGTCAACTTGACTGCACTTGTTGACTGCTCACTAGAAGTCACGTAGGTAATTTATATATAGCAAGAGGAAGAGATCATTCATCGTAGGAGGGTACCATAACAGTTTTCTTTCTCCATTGAGTTATGAGATCTGGGTTTCGGCAAGGAAAATTCAGATTTCTTGACTTAAGTTAGAGTTATTATTGCATGAATATAATCAAGGTGGTCTTCAGTCACTAAGCAGAATGGTGCCCTATTCTTTTGGCCTTAAGCTACACTTAGAAAATTGCCTTACAAATAACTAAATTTATTAAAACAAATCTCGGTACACATAAGGAGTAATGGTCGGGTTACATGTATATTCAAGGTAATTGGATTTAAGGCCGCAATTCTGCTGAACCAGATTCGATTGCAGCACGCATCAAATGGTAGTATTGAAATTTGACATTACTCGGTTTTCAGGACTTACAAAAACGGCTCACATGCAATAGTCTATCAAGTCAGGTGGCCATACGTCTGGTGCATATTTGGTCGTGAAGATTGCCACTAGCCATCGAATCTTAGGTAAAAATAGCTTTGTGAGCAGGTGCAGAGTCCTGCTGAAATACGTACGACATTCCATCGCTTAGAAGGTCTATGTTTGCAGCGCATCCACCGGCATGTTTACAGTGTATCTACCAGCATTCAACCTAAGATACTGTTGAATCAACTGGGTTGGCATAACGTTCCCTTTGGCACACACTGCCCTTAAACTATCATATAAGTGGGAAAATTCATGGGTATACCATACGGGATATGAGAAGGATACTCGCCTGGCAATTATATGGTTCACTTTTTGATCTTGGTAGAAGGTTGTTTTATTTTATTTTATTTTTTTAATCATGTCGCCCCAAGCAAGGCATTTTACTGCCACTATTGTGCAGGGGGTTATATAGGAAGAATGTTAAGGAGTGAAAGGTTGCAGGGGGTGTCAGGAAGAGAGTAGGTGAGGGAACAGATTGCTGATGAGAGTGGGGTGGACGAGGAGGAATGTTATGAGGAGTGAGAGGTTGCAGGAGGTGTCAGGAAAAGTGTAGGAGAGGGAAGAGTGTACTGATAAGAGTGGGATGGATGTAGAAAAGCATGAGAGAGAGAGAGAGAGAGAGGATGTAAGTTAGTGAGACAGGAGATTACTATTGACTTTACATTTAAATTCTTGGAGATTGTAACTGTCAGGAAAGCAAGTATACGGAAGAGAATTCCACAGGCGGGAAGTGCGAGAAAAGAAGTTGTTGGAGTAGAATTTGCGTTTACAATTTATTGGTTTCACAGTAAAAGGGTGGTACCTAGTAGCTAATCTTGTGGCTCGAGGAAATTCGTATATAGGAAGTACCAGTAAGCTAAGTTCATTGGAGCAGAAGCCATGAAAGTATTTGTAGAAGAGACACAGAGAAGCCACATTTCGTCGGTGAGAGAGCGACTGTATCGTAGCTGCCAAGTCGGGATCGATCACATTACAGATTCGCCGTTGGATTCGGTCAAGGACACCTAAGTGAATAGCAGGAGCACCGGACCAGAGAAATAAAATAAAACACGTGGTAATGATCCATTGCTAAATATAATGAAAAATTGTCTATTCCTTGTAGTAAGGAAAAGTAAGTAGATGACTTACCTTTAGTAATCTACCAGTAAGTAGATGACACCTGGTGTTATCCTCTAACTTTATGAGAGACAGATCAGGACTAAAATGGAACTTGTACATACGATCCATCGCTGAAGATGCTAGAAAAATGGTCTGTTCCCTATACCACACCATTACGTATATGACACCTCGCGCTATCCACTACCTTTATAAGAGCAAGATCATGTCGAAAATGGAATTCGTACGTAAGATCCATCGCTAAAGATGCCGAAAAATTGTTTCTTCCTGCTCGGCACAGATAAGTAGATGACTCCTCATGCTATCCTAATGAAGACAAAGAACAAGATCAGGCAGGCCTAAAAATGTAACTCTAAAATACGAGTAATCCCTAAAGGTGCAGGAGAAGTGGTCTGCTCCTTGTACCGTACCAGTATGTAGATGACACCTCATGTATCCTCTACTTTTACAACAGCTAGGTCGGGCCTAAAATAAAACACCTACAAACGATAAATCGCTAAAGATGCTTGAAAAATGGTCTAATCCCGTTACCGCACCAGTACGTAGATGACTCTGCATGCTATACTCTATCTTTATAAAAGCCAGATGAGGCCTGAAATGAAACTCTTACATACGATCCATCCAAACAGATGCAAGAAAGATGACCTGTTGCCTGTACGGCACCAGTACCTAGATGACTCGTCGTGCTATAAGCAGAACAAGATTAAGTCTAAAATAAAACTAGTACATACGATCCATCGTTAAAGATGCTGAAAAATGGTTTGTTCTCTGTATTGCACTAGTAAGTAGACGAATCCTAATGTTATCATCTAAATTTATAAGAGCCAGATCATAGGATGCATTTCGAAAGACAGAAAAATTCTCTGTAGCCTGAACCAAACCAGTACGTAAATGACATGTAGTGATATTCTCTACATTTATAAGACGGAGATTAGGGCGAAAATTAAAATCGTTTGTAGGATTCATGCCTAAAGATTGTGAAAAATGGACTGTTCCCTGTTCCGCACCAGTAAGTAAATGACATCTCGTGCTATCCTCTACATGTATAAAATCCAGATCAGGCTTAAAATGAAACCAGTACATAAGATCCATCCCTAAAACTGCAGGAACATTGGTATCTTCCCTGTACCGCACCAGTACGTCGATGGCATCTCGTGCTCTCCGCTACATTTATAATAGCCAGATTAGGCCTATGATGAAACCCATACACAGGATCCATCAGTGAAGATGCGGAAATAATGTTTGCTCCCTTTACGGCACCACTAAGTAGATGATTCCTTGTGATATCCTCTATCTTATAAGACATCGATATGGCCTAAAATAAAACTGGTACAAACGATCCATTTCATAAAGATGCAAAAAGATTGTCTGTTCCATGCACCGGACCAGTACGAAGATGACACGTCGTGCTTTCCTCTAACTTTATAAGAGCCAAATCAGGCCTAAAATGCAATAGGATCCATCGCTGAAGATGCTGAAGAATTTTCAGTTTCTGTACTGAAGATATTTCGCTGAAGATGCTGAAAAAATGTTCTGTCCGCGGTATCGCACCAATATGTAGATGATTCTTCTTGATATACTCTACCTTTATAAGAGGCAGATCAATCCTAAAATGAAACTCGTACTTATGATCCATCGATAAGATGCTGGAAACATCTTCTGTTCTCTATTCCGCACCTATACGTAGATGTCTCCTTGTACTGTCCTCTACCTTTACAAGAGTCAGATCAGACCTGAAATAAAACTCGTACATAGGATATATCGCTAATGTTTCAGAAAAGTGGCCGGCTCCCTGTACGGCACCAGTAAGTAGATTGTTATCGTAATTTAGCCATGACACACATGAACTCTTCTAAACTATAAATAAGCAGCAGTTTCTGTTGTGAACAGAGCATGGAGATGTCTATTCCGGCAGATAGCTCTGACAGCCGGACCAATACAGTCACACTGGTGATCTTCTCATATTGTATCTGTTTGTACGACTATTTCCTTGTTAATAAATTTGCTTAATTCTATTCTATTTCTGTCCCCTAACCAGGCCACAACATAGATGAAACTTTATGTTATTCTCTAACTTTATAAAAGAGAGATTACGCTTAAAATTAAACTCGTACATACGATCCATCCCTAACGATGCAGGGAAAATTGTTTGTGCCCTGTAGCGCATCAGTACGTAGATGAATCCACATGCTATTTTTTATCTTTAGAAGACCCGGATCAGGACTAAAATGAAACTTGTACATAGGATTCATCTCTAAAGATCCTAAAAATTGATACGTTCTTTGTAAAGAACCAGTGGGTAAATGACTCTCTGTGCTATGATCTACATTTATGAAACCTATATCAGGCCTAAAATGAAACCGGTACATATCAAGCATCGATGAAAATACTATAAAAATGGCCTGTTCCCTATAACGCACCACAACGTAAATGATACCTCGTGCTATCCCCTACCTTTATAATAGCACGAATCCATTGCTAAATCCGCTGCTCTCTGTGCAGGGCCCGGAAATTATTTCCGCCTGAATCTATCCTGCACTTATACAAATCTACCATCCGCCCGTGTTTCGAATACTGTTGCCACATCTGGTCGGGTGCCCCTACTATTCTCCTCGGGCTTCTTGACAAAATACAGCGAAGAATCTGTAACGTGGTTGATACCGACTTAGCTGACCGCCTGCAGTCACTCTCCCACCGCAGTCACTCTTCCCTCTGCCTCTTCTATAAATACTTTCATGGCTTCTGCTCTGATGAACTTAAATCACTGGTGCCCCCTAGGTGTGAGTTTGCACGAGATGCTAGATTGGCAACTAGGTCCCACTCTTTTACAGTGAAACCGATGAAATGTAACCGCAATTTCTACTCCAACAGCTTCTTTTCTCGCACTTCCCGCCTGTGGAATTCCCTTCCGCATGCTTGCTTCCCCGACGGCTATAACCTCCAGGAGTTTAAATATAAGGTCACTAGACACCTCCTAATACACTAATCCTCCCATTCTCTCCAACTCTCCCCCTATGTACATCCTAACTCGTCTATCGTCCTGTGTAATCCCCTGCGCTATAGTGGCAGTGGAATGCCTTGCTTGGGGTGACATGATTAAAAAAAATCATTAGGCCACCCCAGTCTTTTAAGAGAAATGATGTATTTCATAGTATTTTTAGTATATATTGCCAAGTGGATAATTCTAAATTAAAATAGAATGGTTCTTTTGTCATTATTACTTTGCAAAATTTTACAAGGCAAGGAAGCAAAGATGAACTCGTCTGAGTTTCCCTCAATTTTCTTCATTCTTTCATTGATGTAACTGCAATATAGCTAATTATTAAATATTTATAAATTCATTTGATGCACATCTTAAAACAAAAGAACCATTTTATTTTTATTTACAATTATTCACTTGGCAATAAATACTAAAAAATTGGTTGAAATCCATCATTTATTTTAAACACTGGGATGGCCTAATAATTATAGCCGCTAAAGTTGCTGAAATATAGTTTCTCCTTGTACGGCACTAATACGTAGATGACACCTCGTGTTATCCTCTAACTTTCTTCTTCTTCTTCTATGTTCCCTGTCCCTTCAGGACGTAGGCGATCATGGATCTCCACGTCTCCCTATCCTTTGTGGCTCTTAGTATGTTTGCTCCTGTTGCTCCTGGCAACCCCCGTTCCGTCATCCACCTGATCAGACCCTGCAAATATGTTATCCGCTGCCTTCCTCTGTCTCTCCTTCCTTCTCTCTGTCCAGTCAGTATCAGGTTCTTTAGGCTCTCTTCCTCATTGCATGTCCCAGTAACTTCAGTTGTCTCTTCCTGATGCTCAGCATCAATTTCCTTTTTGTTGCCATTCTTTCTAACACTTCGTCGTTGCTTGTATGCTCAGTCCACGATATCCGTAGCATCCTTCTGTAGAACCGCATTTCGGCCGCTTCCAGTTTTGTCCTCAATCAGGCCTAAAATGAAACTCGTACACACGATACATCGCAAAATATACATGAAAATGGTCTGATCCCTGTAACGTACCACTTCGGACGCCTTGTGTTATCATCTACCTTTACAAGAGGCAGATCAGGCCTAAAATGAAACTCGTATATACAATACATCGCTGAATATGCCGAAAACATGGACTGTTCCCTGTACCCTAGAAGATTCCTCCTGCTATTCTTTACCTTTATAATGGCCAGATAAGGCCTAAAATAAAACTCGTACAAATGCAAGCAAAAGTGCCTGTTCCCTGTACTACACCAGTACAGTGGCGGTGGAGGGGGGATAAGTATTCGTACACATGAAAATATTTATTATTTTTACTCATAGTGTATTCAGTCAGTTAAATGCCATACGTGATACACGCTTGGGCGATCATGTCTCGAAAAAGACATGACTGACTGGGCAGAAGATTATCCCGCAGTAGGTTGCCATTGCTTTCTGCGGTAGATTGGTTGCCGACCAAGACTATAGAACCCAATCTGTCCTGCTATTTAACCCATAACTAGAAGGAAGAGACGGATTAATACCTTTCCCAAGGGTATTTGCGCGTAAGTGAATACAATGGATTCAACTGGAATTCGAACTCGGCTCCCCGGTTTCTCGTTCCGAGTCGATAAGAATAAATTTACATACTGCCAATATATTCATATGAAACTAAATGATATTCAATGTTTGAGAAAATATTGCAAAATCTTAATTTTCAAAAATGAAAAACATAATCACACAGCAGAAAAAAAACATGTTATCTCCATTTAATACTTTGTAGCAAAGCCTTCATTAACTTTAACAGCAACCAATCTCTTCCTGTAGACTTTAATTAACGATTCGCATATTTTAATAGGTATTTTGCTTCTTTCTTCCTAGCAAATTATCTTCAGATTTGTGATGTTTGTTAGATCTCTTTCCATGATCTTAATTTTTAAATGTCGCCACAAGTTTTCTATTGGATCCAAATCCAGGGACTGACTCGGCCATTGTAATATGTCAAAGTTGTTTTCAGCAAGCCACTTCTTCGTAGTCTTGGCAGTATGCTTACGATCGTTGTCTTGCTGGAAAATCCAATCAGGAGGAAGCCTAAGGCTCTCTACAGTAGGTACTAAATTTTCCCTTAGGATTTGTTGATATTTTTCTGCATTCATTTTGCCGTCTATAATTGATAGTTTACCAACACCTCTCATAGAAAAGCAACCCAAAACCAAATTTGACAGTTGGTATTGTGTTCTTTTGTGCGTACGCTTCGCCATCTTTCCTCCATACATGATTCCGAGAATTACGACCAAACAACTAAATCTTAGCTTCATCTGTCCATAAAACTCTTTTCCCATAAAAATTTGGCTTATCTTTAAGTTATTTTTTTCCGAATTTTAATCTCGCATATCTGTGCCGTTTCAAAAGGCGTGGCGTCTTCCTTGGTGTGCACGACTTAGACTGTCTCTGTGTAATTCGTTACTTATTGTTTGCTTGGTTACGTGAACTCCTGATAAATGCAAATCCTTTGAAGATATTCTCGGGTGGTCATTGGATTTTTTGGATCTGTCGTCTCAACTTTCTCCATAATCTTGGAGAGATTTTCCCAAGAGCACCTGGTTTGCATTGGTTCTCAACAGTATCACGTTTTTTTTATTATTCCTTTCATGAATGAACTATTTGTAGTAAATTGGATGTTTAGGTTACCGGATATTTTTCTGTAACTTTTTCCATCTTTTCAGAGTTTAACAACCAGTACTTTTTGTGCGTTAGTCAATTCGTTACGTCCAATCATAATTGGAACCGCTTTCTGTGAGTAGTGATTGCAGAATGTCCCGGTTTTCATCTGAAGGTTGACTAGAGTTACTATTCTAGAGCAATCAGAATATTCTACTCTGAAGTTTAACCAAAATCTACCGATTTATAATGCAAAATTGATTATGTACGGGTAAATTTTTTTATTTGTTCCCCGAAGGCCTTTACCCCTTCAAATCTTTCCAAAACATCCTTATTTCCGTGCAAATGTAAATGCTGAACTCAAATTGATAATTTTTATTGACGAAACCTACCTTTTTTCAAGTTAACGACCAGAAACATATCGAACTTCTTGTCGCTGTTTATCTCACCCCGTAACCACGCTTCAAAAATCTTATTCACTGCAGAATGACTTTACGCATAATTTGCCGATTTTTCGGCCTTTTTACTTCCTTTTTTCAATTACTACGCGGAAAATGAGTTCTGAAATCAAACAAATCGCGGAGTAATTGCTCAAAGGAAGTAAATAGGCCGAAATAAGTATCCTACACCTCAAGTCATTCAGCAGTGAATCAGATATGGGAACGGTGGTAAGAGGTGAGATATAGTCCGATTTTTTTTTCTGGTCGATAACGTGAAAAAAGGTAGGTTTCTTCAATAAACAATGATCAATTTGAGTTCAGCATATGCATTTGCATGGAATTGATGATGTTTTGGAAAGATTTGATGGGGTAAAGGCCTTCGGGGAACAAATCAAACATTTACCTCTGTACAAACATTTTTACACGCACCCCCACAAAACATGAAAATGCATATATTTTTTAAATATCAATGAATTTCTTGTTTTCATTCGCAGATTCTGATTATATGCTCCAAAATACATGCATAACATTTTTATTTGTATTTTTCATTTGCTAGAAATGTAATTAACAAGCAATCTTTTGGTGTACGAACGCTTAGTTTCCCCCACTGTAGTTAGATGACTGCTGATGCTATCCTCTAACTGACAAAATCCATACCAGGCCTAAAATTAAAATCTTACATGCGATCCATCAGTAAAGATACAGGAAAAATGGTCTGATCCCTGTACCGCACCAATACGAAGAAGAAACCACGTCCTATCATTTACTTTTATAAGAGCCAGATCAAGCCTAATATCAAACTCGTACATAGGATCCATCGTTAAAGGGACTGGAAAATGTTCGGTTCCCTGTACGGCACCGGTAAGTAGATGAATCCTCGTGCTATCCTCTAGCTTTATAAAAACCAGATTAGGCCCAAAATTAAAATCGTACGTTCGACCCATATTTCACTATGCAGAAAAATGATCAGTTCCCTGTAGCCTATCAGTACGTAAATGAATCCGCATGCTATTCTTTTTCTTTCGAAGACACTGATCAGGCCTAAAATGAAACTCGTACATGCAGTAAAATGGTATGTTCCCTGTAATGCACCAGTACGTGTATGACACCTCATTCTATCCTCTACCTTTAAAATAGACAGATCAGGTCTAAAATGAAACTATTACATACGATTCATCCGCAAAGGCGCAGGAAAAATTGTCTGTTCCATGTAACGCACCAGTACGTAGATGACTCCTCATTCTATCCTCTACCATTATAAGAGCCAGATCAGGCCTAAATAAAACTGGTACTTGGATCCAACACTAAAGATGCAGAAAAAGTTTTGTTCCCTCTACGGCGCCAGTACGTAGATGACTCCTCATTCTATCCTCTACCATTATAAGAGCCAGATCAGGCCTAAATAAAACTGGTACTTGGATCCATCACTAAAGATGCTGAAAAAGTTTTGTTCCCTCTACGGCGCCAGTACGTAGATGACTCCTCATTCTATTCTCTACCATTATAAGAGCCAGATCAGGCCTAAATAAAACTGGTACTTGGATCCATCACTAAAGATGCTGAAAAAGTTTTGTTCCCTCTACGGCGCCAGTACGTAGATGACTCCTCATTCTATCCTCTACCATTATAAGAGCCAGATCAGGCCTAAATAAAACTGGTACTTGGATCCATCACTAAAGATGCTGAAAAAGTTTTGTTCCCTCTACGGCGCCAGTACGTAGATGACTCCTCATTCTATCCTCTACCATTATAAGAGCCAGATCAGGCCTAAATAAAACTGGTACTTGGATCCATCACTAAAGATGCTGAAAAAGTTTTGTTCCCTCTACGGCGCCAGTACGTAGATGACTCCTCATTCTATCCTCTACCATTATAAGAGCCAGATCAGGCCTAAATAAAACTGGTACTTGGATCCATCACTAAAGATGCTGAAAAAGTTTTGTTCCCTCTCCTGCACCAGGAAGTAGATGTCTCCTTCTGCTATCATCTACCATTATAAGAACCAGATCAGGCCTAAATAAAACTGGTACTTGGATCCATCACTAAAGAACCTGAAAAAGTTTTGTTCCCTCTACGGCACCAGGAAGTAGATGTCTCCTTCTGCTATCATCTACATTTACAAGCGACAGGTTAGGCATAAAACGGCATACACATGTCATATAAGGGCTTGAGATGCCCAGTCTTCACTTGGAACTCTCAAAATTATCCTTGTAGGTCATAAGTTATTTTCTACTCTCCAGCTCTCCAATTTATGTTGAAAATTAACAATTTACTATGTAATTGTTATACTAGAAACTTACAGATGTAGTTATATGTTGATGCTCTAAGCACCGCTTAAATGTGGCACAAGGCCAAAAGTATGGGGCGCTCATTGACGATCGAACTCACTACTCAATTGTAACAGGTTCCAACGAGAGAAGCTTGCTAATCCTTACAGCCCGTCGGGTGCCCAAGATGTAGCTATGTATGTGAGAGCGAGAAGTCGGGATAGAAAGTGAGGGAAGAGAAACCGTTTTTATAGCGTCACACCATTCCTACTATGCTAAATATTCTTATTTTTCCTACTTTTCTTTTCACACAGAGCTTTTTAGAGCATCTGGTTTAAATTACTTGTTCACTGGTAACAGTTGCTTAACGAAGGTTAGAGAGCCACTCAAGGTAGTGGGTTACAGTCGGAATGGTAATGAAGGATGATTTGAAATATGAATGGAAGAAAAGATGGTAGGAAATGGAGATTATGAGGATAAGGAGGATAGATAACGATTGACCCTTGAATTGAAGAGACCGGTATTAGTTTTCAGGGAACCACCTACGCAGGAGTTGAATGCTTAATATGACATGTAATCAAATAGCAGTCTAGTAGTACTATCTCAGTAGTTATAGTTGTGGTAGTGGTAGTAGCAGTACTATTAGTAATTGTAATCGTAGTAGTCGTAACAGTAATAATTGTAGCAATTTGTAGTCGTAGTAGTTGTGGTAGTAGTTTTATTAGCAATCATAGTCGTGGTAGTCTTAGTAGTAGTATTAATAGCAGTAGTATTAGCTTTAGTACAGTGCCCTTATAAAACATTTTGAATTAATATTATTAGTAGTAGAACGTCATAGTAGAGAGTGCTTATTAACAGCATTTGAATATTATTATTATTAGTAGTAGTAGTAGTAGTTGCTAATCTTTTTTTTTTTTTTATAAGCGTTTCACCCCGAGCAAGGCATGTCACTGCCACTACTGCGTAGGGGGCTACATAGAGTGGAGAAAGGATGATTAAATATAGGAAATGTCAGAGGGTGGGTGATAGGCGGGTAAGGATACCGAGAATGAGGATTGGGTAGATGAGAGTGTTCTGAGAATAATTGGTAGTTAGTGTGATAGGAGGTGTCTATTGACCCTACATTAAACACCTGGAGACTGTAACTGTCGGGAAAGCAGACTTGACCCTTCTATCCCCTCTTCGGAGCTGTTCGTTCCTGGTTACCTTCCCCTCTTCAGGAAGGACTCCAATGTCCATATGCATGGGCTTGGTGTATATGTCAGCGAACAACTCCCCCTAGCCAGGGTCACATCTCTTGAATCCCTGGATCATTCCTTCATGTGCTTCTGTCTCTCACTTCTAAGCTCGGTTAGCTATCTCTATCTAGGTGTAGTTGTAGAATAGCGCCCTTATCAAACTCATTTGAATATTAGTTGTAGTCGTAGTCGTAGTAGTTGTAGTATGGCGTTTATATCAAAAGCATTTGAAAAGTAATGTAGTAACTGTTGTAGTAGCAGTTGTAGTATATAGCGTCCTATCAAAATCATTTGAATAGAGTAGTAGTAGGCGTAATTTGGCGTCCTTATAAAAACATGTAAATAGTAGTAGTCATAGTATTAGTTGTAGTATAGCGTCCTTATCAAAGCGAATATTAGTAGTATTTTAGTAGTAGACGTAGTAGAAATCGTTGCAGTATAGCCTCCTTATTAAAATCTTTTGAATAGTAGTAGTAGCCGTAGTAGAAATAGTAATCGTTGTAGTTACGTGTCCTTATAAAAAACGAATATTAGCATAGCTTAGTTTTAGACGTAGTAGTAGTAATAACAGTATTCGTAGAATAGCGTCCTTATTAAAATCATTTGTATAGTAGTCGTAGTATTAATAGCTGTAGACGTAGTATAGCGTCCTTATCAAAATCATTTGCATAGCAAAATAGTTGTAGTAGTAGCAGTAGTAGTAGTTTTGCATCTTCATCAAAATAATTTAAATAGTAGCCGTTGTATAGCGCCCTTATCAAAATCATTTGTATAGTAGTGGTTTAGATAGATTTATAATTGGAGTAGATAGATTTATCTATCGTCCGATTCACACTCCACCGACGTCTATTGAACAGGTTAAGAGGTTCATCCCTTGTTCCCTGTTTAGTATGTGGTTTCCGGCTTTCTCTTTTCAAATCTTTTCACTTTGTTTTGTTTTGTTTTTCCAACTGGAGTAGATAGATCTATCTATCGCCCGGTTCACACTCCACCGACGTCTATTGAACAAATTAAAGAGGCTCATCCCTTGTTCCCTGTTTAGGATGTGGTTTCCGGCTTTCTCTTTTCAAATCTTCTCACTTTGTTTTTTTTTTTTCCAATTGGAGTAGATAGATCTATCTATCGCCCGGTTCATACTCCACCCACGTCTATTGAACAGATTAAAGAGGCTCATCCCTTGTTCCCTGTTTAGGATGTGGTTTCCGGCTCTCTCTTCCAATCTTTTCACTATTACGTAGCCCCCTGCACATCAGTGGCGTTACCGCCTTGCTCGGGGTGATACGATTAAAAAAAAATCGTAGTAATCGTAGTATTACTGGTTGTAGTCGTAGAATAGCGTCCTTATTAAAATCATTTGCATAGTAGAATAATTGTTGTAGTAATAGCCATATATCGTCCTTATCAAAATAATTTGAATAGTAGTAAGTAGTAGTAGTAGTCTAGTAGTAGTCGTAGTATAGATTCAATATCATTGGTATAGTATTTGTAGTCATAGGAGTGGTAGTCTTTGTAGTAGTAATCATAATATACTATAGCGTTCTTAACAAAAACGAATTAATATTCGTTTTTGTTAAGAACGCTATAGTGGTATTTTAGTAGTAGTAGTAGTAGTAGTAGTAGTGGTAGTAGTAGTAGTGGTAGTAGTAGTAGTAGTAGTCGTTGTCGTAGCATAGCGTCCTTATCAAAATCATGTTTTGAATTAATGAAGAAGGCAAATGGTTTGATATTTCAATCACGTTCAATCCAAAGTTTTAATTAACTGAAAATTACTTCGGTTTTGCGATTATTCAAAGGAAATTGGCCTAGATGTGTTTACTAATTAATTAATTGAAACCCAGCTGATTAGAAGAAATAATTAAAGATGTTTCAAATTTGGACGACGATCGAAATGTTTGATGGATTGGGTGGAGGATGTCCGTGGCGGGTGTTGGTCTGAAACAGGTCACGAAAGAATCGCTCAGCCCCCAGAACTAACACGGCAGAGTCGTTTTGCAAGCAGCCAGAGGCTTTTCGCCATTTTTGACTTGGTCTTAATTTCATTTCGAAAATAATTACAGAAACTGGCCGCAGCTCATAAAATGATTAGTTATCAGGCCCAAGGAGAAAATAAGTTTTATGGATTTTTACGTGTGTGCAAAATTGGAGAGAATTTTCTTTTTTTTATTTTGAATCGCAAATATCAACGAAACGCCATCGGTCGATGCACATTTTTTTTTTTTTTTTTTTTTGCTACCTGGTGTTAATTTATTTTATATGCCGTTTCCCTTAAGGTCGTGGACTCATAATCTCCAGAACTTCCTGTTTTGTGTTGGTCTAAGTAATTTATTTTTTTATTCTCAATTATTTACTCGTTTAATATCGGGTTGCCCGCAAAGTTAATGCCGATTTTTTAAGGGAAATTAAAAAGCAAAACAAAATAATGTCATTAAATATTTATTCAACTAAATACAAACCATTTTCGGTCCTAGGCATGACGGTAAACTGCATCCGGCATCAAGGCCTCTGATTAGGAAGTTGTGAGGAGCATAGAACCACCTTTTAATTGCTGCTGTTCTCAGGTTCACCATGACCCGGAGTGGTAGCACCTGTTAGGGTCCCAGTTATGAGCAACATAAACTGAGGCCAAAACGCCATGAAAGTATAAAAATACACTTTTATAGAAATGTATACATAAAAGTAGATGTATATAGAAAAGTATACAATTTCAAGGAAAAATATTACCAACAATACATTTTTAAAGAAAATATTATTCTCAGAAAAAACATTTTTGAATACAAAACGAGAAGACATTTTCAGTTTTCTAAAATAAAAAAGAATAAAAACATAAAATTTTCATTAAAATCTTACTAAATCATCCTTCTCACTATAACCGAACATTAAAAAAATACAAAAAAAAACTTAAAACCCCACCTTTTTGGCATTAAATAACCCACGGAGGTTGATATGCTAAACAAAACTCAAACTCAAACGAACCATTTTGTTGAACAATCTTTCTCCATTTTTTCTTCAACTTGAAGATTCCATTTTCCCAAAATCTCGGTAGTTTCTCGGCAAAGAATTCATCAAAGTTTTTTTTTTTCATTTCATCCAAAGAATTATGTTTTTTACCATTGAGATTATTTTACAAACACCTGAATCCGAGGGAGTAGTATCTGGTTAATTTTTTTTTTTTTTTTTTTAATCATTTCACCCCGAGCAAGGCAGAAACGCCACTGATGTGCAGGGGGTTACATAAATGTAGAAGGATTAATTAGAAAAGAGTGAGGAGTACAAGCTAGTTAGAAAGGAACAATAGAAAGCTGAGAAAGCAGGTGCAATGACAGATACATGGGCGGAGAGAACGTGAAGATTATGCAGGGGAGGGGAGAGAGCTAGAGTCCAGTGGTTAGTAGGTGAGTATTAACTTTGCTTTTAAATTTCTGGAGGTCGTAGCCGTCAGGAAAGCAAGAATACGGGAGTGAGTTCCACAGGCGGGAAGTGCGAGAGAGGAAGCTGCAGGAGTAGAATTGTCGTCTGCGTTTGGCTAACCTGACTGCGAATGGGTGGGACCCAGTTGCCAGTCTGGTTGCACGGGTAAACACCTGTTGAGGAGGCATCAGTGACTTAAGCTCATCCGAGCAGAAGCCATGAAAGTATTTATAGAAGAGACAGAGGGAGGCCACATTTCGACGATGGGAAAGTGGCTGCAGACGAGTCGCCAGATCAGTACCTATCACATTACAGACTCTCCTTTGGAGCTTGTCAAGAACACTGAGGAGAACGGCAGGGGCACCTGACCATAAATGGCAGCAGTACTCCATGCACGGACGGATGGTTGACTTGTATATATGCAGGATGGATTCAGGTGGGAAAAACATCCTGGATCGACATAGTGACCCAATCTTCTTAGCAGTAGATTTTGCTATGGATTCAATATAGTGCTTCCATTTGAGGTCTGAGGACAGGGTAAGTCCGAGGAGGCGTAGTGTATTACTCTCCGGGAGAATCATCTGGTCCATGCTTATGGGAGGCAGAAGAGGTTGCCTGTAATGGTTGACAGACAACAGCTTGGTCTTAGAGGAATTGAAGTTGACAAGCCACTTCTTGCCCCAGTTCACCACAGAGTGTAGATCCCGCTCAAGGTCAGCAGCGAGATTATGTCTGTCCGCCACGACAGGTTTCTTACTGGAGCGGGAGTATATTGTAGTGTCATCTGCGTAGATGCCTACTTGGGACCTGATCTCATCTGGGAGGTCGTTGATGAAAATAAGGAAGAGCGTTGGGCCCAGGATAGAGCCTTGTGGGACACCAGCATTCGTGCTGTAGGACGAAGAGGCATGCCCATTCAGAACGACCTTCATTTTGCGGTTATTTAAGAAAGATTGGATTAGGTCAAGCAGGCGACCGGTAATACCATAACCGCGTAGTTTGCATAGGAGGCCAGGGTGCCAAACCCTGTCGAAAGCCTTGGAGATATCCAGAGCAACCGCGCGAGCCTCGTCAGACTCATCAAGGGCCTGTAGCATGTACTCCGTTACAGTTGTTAGCAGGTCGGCTGTGGACCTGTCAAATCGGAATCCATATTGCCTGTCGGAGAACAGTTTGTGGGCGGTGAGATGATGAACTATTTCAGCATTGATTATAGCCTCGAACACTTTCCCGAATATTGGTAGAAGACTGATAGGGCGATAGTTGGATGGGTCCGAGGGTTCACCACAGTTCTTAAAGACAGGAACGACTGAGGAGAATTTCCAGCATGCAGGAAAGCAGGAAGCAGAAAGGCAGTAGTTAAACAGTTTAGAGAGGACAGGGGAAATTTCAGGGGCACACCTCTTAAAGACTATCACCGGGATTCCATCGTCTCCACACGCCTTATGGGGGTCGAGTTTTGAAATTACTCTGGATACTATTGTCGGGGTAATATATACGTCGTGCAGTTTGGCCTCAGTTCTAATAGGGAAGTCGGGTGGGTGCACTCCGGACGAGTCGAATGTGGAGTTGGATGAGAATCTGCGGGCAAAGCACTCAGCTTTCTCCGCAGATGACGTGAGAACATCAAATCCATGGATTAAAGGTGGTATTGAGGATTTCCTATTGTTGAGCACTCGTTTACAAATCCTCCAATAGTCCTTGGAGCCGAACTTGCGGTCAGCTATGTGCTGTCGCATTCTCTCAGCAAACAACTGTTTGGCGTCATTTAGGGTTCTCTTGCACTCACTGCGCGCAGATGTGAACAGGCGCCTATTGTGATCAGTTGGCTGTCTCCGGAATAGACGGAAGTAATGGTTCCTGTGGACAATGGCGGCTGAGCAGGCCGGAGAGAACCACGGAGAGGAATGAGGTTTTAAGCAATACTTCCTGGTGGGTATGAAGGCATCAATGCCAGCTTTCACCCATGACGAGACCTCAGAGGCACAGTCATCAACTGATAGGTCAAACACTTTTCCCCAAGGGACGTCGCAGAGGAAATCGCGAAAGGCATCCCAGTCAGCTTTTTGGTAGAGGTAGGAGGTTCTATAAGTAGGGGGATCCTGGGGGGAGTGAGATTGGAAAGAAATACTGAGGGAGACTACAGCGTGGTCGGAGTTGCCGAGAGGGCAAAGCTGCGAGACTTGACAGGCGTCGGGCGCAGAGGTGAAACATATGACAGGTAGGGTAACGTATCCCAGCCAAGCTGCAACAATTTTTGCCGTGTTGCCAAAGATATTATCCTGATGGAAAACATCACCATTCCTGTTCGCAAATCATTGACGTTTTGCTTGAATTGCTGCCTTTAATTCGTCCTATTCCAAGCAGTACTTTTCAGAATCAATTAACTGAATACTTGGCAGAAGCTCATAGTATAGGATTCCTTTCCAATCACATCAGATGCACAACATAACTTTCTTAAGATGAAGATCTGCTTTGGAGGTGACTAAATTTGGCTTATGTCGCTTACCTCAGAATCTTTTTCGCTGAACATTGTTGTAAACGATTCATTTCTCATCACTCGTCACAATTTAATTAAAAATGGTGCATTTTCATTGCGTTTATTCAACAAATCACACATAAAAATGGGATCCAAAATATTCTTTACACTCAGATCTCAGATTTCATAGCAATTTGAATACCCAAGCTTCACTAAGTGCTTATGGATGGTGGATTTTGTTTTGTCTTAATTTGGTCATTATCTGCAGTGGGAGGGTCTGCTTGATCGTTCCTCATTAATAGAGCTACAATCACCCACGGTAAACTTAGCGAATCACTTCCATACATTCTTGGCAGCTTAAACACCTTCACTGTACACTGCACATATCTTCTTTTGTTGCATGTTTGTCTTTACGGTAATAAAAAGCATCAAGTTTCTAAAATATATCTTATAAGCTTCCGTTTTCACAGGGATGCAAAATTGACATTAATTACGAAATTTTAACATTTCTTTCTCAAGAGATAGTTTGAAGCGTGCTTTAATAAGAAATGTAAACATATAACTGTCAACAAATCAGACGTGTTTTACGTGTTGCAACACAAACGCTTAACAATTGGATTTCGTCTAAAGAAATGTTCGCTCATGTCACTTACCCCAGGATTCTTGTGGCTGAACATTGTTGTAAAGGATCCATTTCTCATCACTCGTCACAACTTGCTTAAAAAAGAGTGTTTTTTATTGTATTTTGTACATCAAATCACAGATGAAATGCGAACCAGAAAATTATTTTCTTTCAAATCATGTGCTACCCAAACATCTTAGTGATTTGAGTACGCAAGCTTCACTAAGTGCTCATGGACGGTGGATTTTGACAAATTTTGCGTTTCTGCCAATTACCAAGTTGTGCAATGCGGGTTATTCTCAATGAATGTCTTGATTGGGTCGTCATCTGTAGTGGAAGGGGATCTGCTTGAGCGTTCTTCATCAGTAAGGCTACAATCAGCAACTCTAAAAATAACGAAACATTTCTGTACAGGTCTGTCAACTAAAATAGTTTCATAGTACACAGCACATATCTCTTTTTTTGCTTGCTAGGCATTTTTGCTTTTACGTTAATAAAGTGTCTAAAATGCACCAGAGAATCTTCCATTTTTATAGGGATGCAAAATTGTCACAAGTTAAATAAATTCTAAACTTTCTTTCTCGGAAGATAGTTTGAAGTGTAAGCAATGTAAGTGTCAGAAATGCAAATTTATCTGTCGATAAATTTGACGTGTCCTAACATGTCGGAACATGAATGACTGAAAATTGGCATGAACCTTCCGGATAACCCAATAGTTTATATGTTAATGCTCTATTATTTTCTTCATTAAGTAGGAATTTTGAACGATTTTGGAGCAAAAATATCTATAGCTTCTACGGGATATTTTTTTTAAATATTGTTTTACTCCAGGATGTTTTTCACTGAATATTGTTGAAAAAGATCCCTTTTACAGCACGTGTCACAATTTTGCCCAAAAAGAGTATATATTTTCATTGCGTTTATACAGCAAATCACAGATAGAAATGTGATTCAAAATATTCTTTTCCTCAGATCATTTAGTGCCCAAACATTGCAGCTATTTGAATGCCTAAGCTTCACTACGTGTTCATGGATGGTGGGTTTTGATGAAATTGGTTTTTCTGACAATTGTGTAATACGGTTTATTATTCCCAATCAATGTCTTGATTTGGTCGTCATCTGTTGTGTGTTTGTGTGTGTGTGTGTGTGTGTGTGTGTGTGTGTGTGTGTGTGTGTGTGTGTGTGTGTGCATTCTTCATCAACAAGACTACAATCATCAACTTTAAACTTACCGAATCACTTTCAGACAGTTCAGTCAGCTGAAGCACCTTCTCCGTACACAGCACACATTGTTACTTGCGAGCTATTTTTGCCTTTACCATATTAAAAAAACATCAAATTTCTAAAATGCAGCTTATAATCTTTTATTTTCATAGGGATGTAAAACTGACACGACTTAAGTAATTTTAAACTTTCTCTCGAGAGAGTGAATTTGAAATGTGCACTAATTTGAAATGCAAGCCTATTATATCTGTCGATAAATTTGACGTGTTCTGAAGTTTTCGAATATGAATGTCTAACAATCGGCATGAACTTTCCGGACAACCCAACACTTATATGAATCTTTAATTAATTAATTTAAAGTCTAATTTACTTGATTAATAATAAAATTAATAATATGGACCAACACAATTTCTTCCGTCTGATCTGCAACAATTAATAATATTACTAATATCATTACTTCCGTCCGGCCAGGTTAAAAATAGTGTTACACTTATCTGAAACTTTAATTAATTTAAAGTCTAAATTACCTTATTTGGAAAAAATGTTTATTTTTAGTTTCAAATACAGCAGAAAAGCATGTTTTGACAAGGAGGTGAGTGTTTTATGAAATGTCGAGACTTATGTTTGAGAATTATTTTTTAAGGGGAAAACATAACTGACAGTTATTTGACGAATATAGCGTATACACAGTTTTTATACAGTTTTTTATTTTTTTTTTTACTACCTAGTAACCATGAATTTTAGTATTTGGCTATATTTTTGAGATTTCAGAAATGTACGTATCCGTCAATTCGTGTTTTATGTAATAGGGATTATTCTCAATGGATACTTTGATTTGGTTACCATCTGTAGTGGTGTTGGGCGGGGGTCTACCTGAGCGTTCTTCATCAATATGGCTTCTATCAGCAACTCTAAACTTAGCGAACCACTTTCTTACAGTTCATGTTAACCAATGCAACTTCACCGTTCACAGCAGATATCTTTTTATTTATTTATTTTTTGTTTGAGACCCATTTTTACCTTTACGATAATAAAAAAACATCAAGTGTCTAAAATGCACTTTATAATCTTCCATTTTCATGGGGACGTGAAAATTGACAAGAATTAAATAATTTTAAACTTTCTTTCTTGAGAGATAGTTTGAAGTGTGCCTTATTGGAAATGCAAGAATTATTATATCTTGCGATAAATTTTACGTGTTCTGACGTTTTGGAAAATGAACGTCTGAACATTGGCATGAACTTTCCGAATCACTTAATATATTACTCGCTTTTTACCCCTGGTTCTTTAACAGAACAATCCTATAGCCTTGGTTAGCAACCGGTCTAGGAGAAGGACAACTCTGAATTCAAATCTCATTAACCTTCAATAGGCCAAACGTGGTGAGTACGAAGGGTCCTCTCTACAGGAAAGAAAAGACTCTGCATTTAGATGAATATAATTTAGGTAGACTATTCCATCGTGTGTCTACGGCTATATCGTGTTGAATGCACCAGTTCCCGTCCGATCACCGAAGTTAAGCAACATCGAGCCTCGTCAGTACTTAAATGGGTGACCATTTGGTAATACCAGGTGCTGTAAACGTAAGGACCAAGAATGGTCTACCGGTCCTCCAGGCTTGGGCGCAGGGCTCACAACCCTGCCCCGTAAAAAACAGTTTGTTACTGAAACAGCAACAAAACGTTGTTGCCCTATGCACCATTGGGTGTGATGGATACATCATCATCATCATCATCATCATCATCATCATCATCATGATTCCATCGTGTACAACCGTTAGGAAGTGCTTGAAAAAATATACCGCGGGTGTGACACTCGTAAAGACAGGGTCAATCAGGGAGGGATGCTGGAATTGGATGCGTGTTAAATTCTCCAAACCTTCTTTCCTCGTTCTATGTCCCAAGAAACCGCTGCTGTCTGTCTGTCTGTCTGTTTGATTGTAAGTATCAGTCTCCTTGTAGTGGCTATTTTCCTTAAAACTTTCTCATTGCTCACATGTTCAATCTATGGAATTCTTCAGCGATTTCTCTGAGTAACGCATCTATGTCGCTTTAAATCTCTCTCCCCTATATTCGAAGGGATTGTTCAATATTCACTGCCATATAGAACAATAGTAAAGTACTTTTTTTTATATATCTGAAGAGATCTTATAACATTTTGCCTAGTTTCTGGAAAGTCTCTTTTATAACACAATTTCCATCATTTTTTTATATAATATGTTAACAATTATTAATCTCTATACAGACTTGATTATGCTATCCTCAGTGTTCGGCTCACACGTTTCGATTAACTTGTTTTCAAGACAAGTGTAAGAAAACAAAGGAAACAAGATAAAAGAAATTTAGGTAAAAAATAATAATAACTGACAATGATACATCTAAGCAATTCATATATATTATCTACTATATCATGTATATTATCTTATTATAATTAAGCTTGTCTCTTCTTTCGTTAGTTCGCACGACCGTTTCACCCTACCAGTAAATCATAAATAATGGACTATTCCTTTTTAATCGAGACATAGCCGAAAATATATATATATATATTTTTTAGTGAAAAAAGAAAGAATGTGTCTACTAATAAATAATGGATTTTTGATCGCTTAAGAAGTCAAAAAGCATCAAAGACACTACTTGGTTTCAGTAAGAAAATGAAAGAAAGAAAGAAAGAAAGAAAGAAAGAAAGAAAGAAAGAAAGAAGATACGAGAGTCCCGAGGGGCTAAAGTTAGTTCCCGGCCCAGAGATGTAACGAGACAGAGAAAGGCGCCAACCGTAGGGAAGCCTGCTGCCAGCCAACCAGAGTTAAAGTCAGACAGTTCCAGCGCCGCAGGAAGACGGAGTCAATTCGAATTACCGCTGCTGCCAGCCATCCACCATACCCAAAGACTGTTCTTCGGCAGTTTCCGTGAAGTCTCGGTGAGAAGTGGAACGAAGTCAGTTCTAGTCGCCACAAGCTTAAAACTTCGACCGGAGGTGAAGTGATGTTGCCAACCAAAGTTTGAAACAATAAGAAGAAAAACACTTCCCAAAATACTACTTAGAGAAATTGGTTGAAACTTTCGTTCCGTTGCCAAATTAATAAGAACAGGGTTTGGGAAGAAAACGACTGGTTATTTTTTTTCTTGTTTCCTTTTGTATATAAAGACTATATGCAGGCACCATTCATTTTATTTTTAGTGCCGTTTTTATTTCTACAATCGTGCGTACGTATCCAGTTTGGTTCAGCTTGGCAAAGATATTACCAGTGAGACTTCGGCGTAACTCTCTTGAGATCAAAAACACAACGTCGGCAGGAGAGATTAGAGCCAAAGAGGTCAACCCAAGGATCAGCTGCTGTGTGAACGTCAACAACGACCGACTAGTATGTGCTGACGGCTTGTTCTCAGACCAGGGTCGATCCTGACACAAGAGACAACAGGCCACGAAGGATCCGCCGGCGCGCTGCGTCATACACTGCCATATTGAAAAACAGGCATCACATATTAATCTGATACTCTGTACTTTGTTTCCAACCAAATTTTTCTGTTTCTTAATACTCTATTTAGCTTTTTTGAATGCATCCTTACCCATGCCAAT